>PVIH01001277.1:0-247361 GCA_004025045.1 Sigmodon hispidus | reverse complement strand
CAATACCACTTCTGGGTGTATACCCTAAAGAGGCACATTCACACTCCAAAGGTATTAGCTCAACTATGTTCATAGCAGCATTATTTGTAATAGCAAGAACCTGGAAACAACCTAGATGTCCCTCAACTGAAGAATGGATTAACAAACTGTGGTACATCTACACAATGGAATACTACTCAACAGTAAGAAAAAATGATATTCTGAAATTCGCAGGCAAATGGATGGATTTGGAGAATATCCTCCTGAGAGAGGTATCACAATACCAGAAAGATAAGCAGGGGATGTACCCACTCATTAGTGGTCTCTAAACATACAAACAAGAAAAAAAGCCAAGCATGCCCAAGCGGCAAACCACAACCACTGAACAGCTTGGGATCAGAAACACCCTAGACTGACCCTTTGGACCCCACTTCAACTATAGGAACACCTGACTCACTCTTGAGGGAGGGTGGACAAAACTGATTTGGCCAGGAGTGGAGACTGATCCAAGCATTATTGGGTCAGTGGGACCATAAGACTGTCTGCTCCCTGCTCAGGGAGGGGATGGGGAGTTGCGGAGAAGTAAAATGACCTGATGTGGTGGGAGGGGGAAGGGACCTTGATTAAGGATATACAGGGATGGAAAAAAAAATTCAGAGGGAAAGCTGAACACAAAGTAAATGTATG
Source organism: Sigmodon hispidus (assembly GCA_004025045.1). Lineage (NCBI taxonomy): Eukaryota > Metazoa > Chordata > Mammalia > Rodentia > Cricetidae > Sigmodon > Sigmodon hispidus. The sequence continues at coordinate 246,695 of PVIH01001277.1, read as the reverse complement.
TGTAGCAATCTTATTTGCATTATCACCCTTGATAAGTCATGCTTATGATTTTTATCTGCTTTATAGTTATTGTTAACTTTTTAGCATTTTAAATTCATTTTACTATTTTTTTGATAAATACAAAATAAATAAAGAAAAAAAAAGAAAAGAGAAAATGAGGTGGGAATGATTGTCTGTATGCTGTGAATATCATCCTGTAAATAAAGAAACTGTTTTGGTCTGTGTCAAACAAATTAAAGGAATGTGCCTGAGACATAGGCCCACAGGATGAAATTAATATAATCATCTGAGTCATTTTGGGGGGAAAAGCAGCTGCCGGCAGGTCAAAGCTCTGGCCTGTACAATGTCAGAAACCTCCTGCAACAACAGACAAATATACCATTAAATTGAATTCCTTATTTTCCTTTTATTGTTATTACTATTATTGTTATTGTTTATTCATTATCAGTAAGAAATTATCCTGACCATATGTCTATAACCTTGGTATAAGAAAGTTATCAACTATAAAATAGAAAATAATTATTGCCAATAAATGAATAACTATAAACAAAAAGAAAATAAATACAAAAAAAAGAGATAAAATTAGTTTAAAAAAAAGAGTACATCTTTTTCTGGTTCCTTTTGAGACAGGATCTCTCTGTGAATTACAACTGGCCTCAGTCTACCACTCTACTATCATTAGGTTGCTAGTGTCAGGATTATGGTTGTATTCCTAAGCCTGGGATAAAGACAAAGTTTTTCAGTTTTAGTAAAATTAGACACCAGTAGTAGATAGATAGATAGGTATTGTCGAATATATATAATAATATGTATATGTACATATATATATTGAAGATGCTGAAAGTCACATACTTACATTAGTGAGATTTGAAAAGGAGCTTTTTTTTTAATAGAAAAAATACTTAGTTAAGTTTAAGTTTTAAAAACAGTTCAACAACAACTGAAAAAAAACAAATGAACAAAAACAATAATAAAAGAGAGAGTGCCTTGAAACTTTGAACAATTAAAAATGTACTTAGGGATAATCTGCTCATATTAAAAGTCTACTTGAGGGATTAAAAGTATAAAATGAAACACTGGTGGGCCAATCTTGGGACAAATGACCATATACAGAAGCGGTAAATCACATGACCTGGAGGAAGGTATCTATTTTTTTCTGCTGTTTGGTGATGTTATTGGAGATTGTCAGCTTTTCATACAGGTTTCAACAGCCAGTGTAGTTAGACCCTGTGAGAAAGAAAAGAAAAACTGGTTGTGTTAGTTGGTCTAATTAATTCTAACTACGGTGTGTGAATTCTACATAAGTATGTTACAAAGTAAAAACATGAATATATATTCTCAGCTATGTATACTTTAACTCTATGACTTATTAACCATGGAAAAAATAAAAATCATAATGCACTCAACTTGCAAATGATAGTACCTCTCATAATGTTATGCTATAGTTACCTGGTATTACTCATTGTTTTTAATAAAAGAAAACAGTCAGAGGTTATTGCTTGAGATTTATCTATTTGTTCATTACATAGACCAATATATAAATCATACTTTGTCACAAAATATAAAAATTATGTTTAAGAAAAAGAGGGAATGCTTTGGGCAAGAACCTAGAAATGCCATAGGAAATCATTAATTAAAGAAATGGTTCAAACCCGAAGTTTGAACCATCCTGGAATCATATGCTTTCTTCATCTGCACTCATCTCTATGTGTTTCATTGACAGAAAGTCTATCTCTCTGTGATAGCATTAGTAGGTTCTAACTTGTCCTCTTTCATCCCTTTGGATAAAGAAAAATAGTGGACTGAGAAACATGAAGAAAAATAAAGATTGGATGCTGTGAGCAGTCACTGCATTTGTGACAACTGAATGATTAGTGGATGATGTTGTATCAGATGGCTGAAGACTGAATTTGCTTTTGATTCACTCTGAGAAGAACTTGGTGGAAGCAAGGTACTGCTATATAGGTGTTCAAAGAAAAGAACATTACTTAGACAAACTTCATGAACACTACTTCACAGACAATCCCTCCAAGGTAACATTTTAGTGGTCACAGATTTACATAATGAACAATGACTGGCAATATGAAAAATTATTTTTAATGCCCTTATATTATAAATGTAAATGTCTTGTTCAGTTATCAGTTTATCATAAGATGTGATAGTAAATGCCTATAACTCAGCATTTCAAAGTGGAGACTGCAGAATAGGGTTCTCAGCATGCCTCAGATCTAAAGAGAATTTAGCCTAGTTATATAAGATGCTGTTTAAAATTAAAATAAATTAATGATTAAATATACAAGGTAATAAAATTTACAAACTCAAGTAATTCAAATAACTAAAAGTATTTGAGAAAGTATTTTTTTATTTTTTTCTCAAATGTTCATCATATGCAAAGAAATATTAAAATAATCTCGATCTGGAGAATCACATAGTCACTAGGAATGAATTTATTTCTTTGTTTTTCAATCACAATGGAGTTGACATTTTTTTTTTAACTGTACAGTCCCGGTCTTTATTTTTTTTTTTTTTTTGTGCACTAGGCCATGAATTTGTATGGAATGGGCTCCAGCAGCTCAGGCTCCTTCCCATTAGTCCTCACAAAGTGAACTTCTCTGGGTGAGGCAGACTTCCGCTTCAGCTGAACCCAGGTGCCCTTCTCCTTGACTTCCTTTTTCTTCTGGTCCTTCTCCTTCACCCGCTTCAGGAAGCTGTCCCTGCTCTTAGAGTGCTTGATGTGCTCGATCCGCACATTGATTCTCCTGGCGAGAATCTTGCCCTTAACTTGCTTGTTTACGATGATGCCCACAGCATGCTGGGTGACATTGTAGACGCTTCCAGTTTTGCCATGATAACACTTAGGAGGCATTCCTTTTTTAACAGTGCCCATACCCTTGATGTCTACAATATCACCCTTCTGATAGATTCGCATGTTAGTGCCCAAAGGAACAACTCCATGTTTCCTAAAAAGCCTGGAGAACATATAGTGAGTGCCGCACCTCTTTCCCTTGGTGTTCGTCATTTTGTCGAGTTACTGAAAGATGGCTGCCGTGGCATTTTTTATTCAGTACATGATGAAGAAAAGCAATCAAGAGCTGCTTGCCTCTCTCAGGCAAAGGGCAGATTTTATGAAATTTTAAAATAAATGAAACATGGCAAAATATAAGGGCAGGATAGAGCATTTTAAGTATTTTAGTATGAAGGTTTCTCCAATGAAACTGGTGAAGCAGAGAATGCTCTAGGTGAGATTATGGAGTCTCTACTACTATTTGCAAAACTGTGGTTCAAAGCCGCTGTGGTACAAAGTGACTGAAGTATCACTACATGGTGCTGCTGATATGAAGCCATGAGAGCATCATTCTCCCTTAAACAGCATTTATGTTTATTATTCATATTGCTCTTACTATTACTTAGTGCTGACATTCAGGTCTTTTTAATAGATTTAGTTTCCTTTTGTGTATATAATAAATCAATAGAAGTACTTGAGAGGGAAAACATACCCTTTTGAAGGATGACACATTATTTTCTAAGTAACACACTTGCATTCTCTTTATTTACTTATTTACTTTAGTCTGGTTGTTACATTTGGTTAAGAATTCAAAGGCTACGCTAATAAAGAAAGTTGTCTGTCTAAAATATGTCAGCTTTGATATTTCTGTTTTCAAAGGAGTAAATCATGCTTTCATGTGAAATACCAAAATAATAATAAATCTTTTTCAATATTCTATTTCTCAGCATGAAAACCCTTAACAAGTTGTCTGCAAAAATTCAGTGAAAGAAGCTGAAAAGAAATCCAAGCTTGGGATATCATTACCCCCTTATGGAAACACTGAATCACAGTGCAATATATTTTAGACTTAGAAACACAACGTGTTCTATGTCTTTCTTTTCCCTTTTAGTGATATAAATTATTGCAATTCAGAAAAGACAGAGCAGCCCACAGAAGGAAATCAGACATGAGTTATATATACTCTGCGATAATAAAGCCAGAAAAACAGTGTTAAAATGGTATAAAGACTAACATATTTACGAGTAATGAGAAAACCATAGAATATAGGAAAGCTTCACTTTTTAAAAATAACAATATACTTTGGTAAAGATGTGTTACTTTTATTTTTAGTATGTATAGAAAATAAATGTTTAGAATTTAAAAGGCAAGGCTCTTCCATAAGTGGGATCTCCTGAAACTGAGAAGTTTCTGTAAGGCAAAGGACACAGACATTAAAACAATATGACAGAGACTCTGGTCCAGAGCAGAATCAGAGGTGAGCAAATTCCAGCCCCTGGATCACCTGTCTGGAGTCCCTCTCTAGGACTGGGGTCAATCCCTAGGGTCTGATCTCAGAGTCTCCCTAGCAGACAGGAACTAGGCTTTGGCTGTGAGGGGCTCTTCCAGCAATCCCTGTCCAGAACAGAGTCAGAGATAGAGCAGACCCCTGCTCAGAGGAGACAGGAGATACACAAGCCCTCTAACAGCAACTGTCTAGGAGTTGAGTATTCATGAACGACTGAAACCATGGGCAGATGCCAGTGCAAAAATACATATAACAATATAAAGAACAATAAGGCAACACTCGAAGAAACTGGTGGTTCTACAACTACAAGACCTGAACAGAGCAATAAAGAGGGAACAGAAGGAAACAACACTAAAAACATACTTATGAAGATTATTGAAGCCTTCAAAGAGAATATAAAAAATCCCCTTAAAGAAATAGATAAAAATACTAACAAAAAATGGAAGAGATGAACATATCCTTGAAAGAAAACCAAGAAAAGGTAAACCAAAAAATGAAAGAAACATTCCAGGAACTAAAACCTGAAATGGAAGCAATAAATAAGGCACAAAATGAGGCAAAGATGGAAGTAAAAAATCTGAAGAAAAGACCTGGAACTAAAGATACAAGCATAACCAACAGAATCCAGGAGAAGGAAGAGAGACTCTCTGGAGTTGAAGACTCAGTAGTGGAAATAGATGCATCAATCAAAGAAAACACTAAAACCAAAAAAGCTATAGCACAAAATGATCAGGAAATTTGGGAAACCATGAAAAGACCTAACTTGAGAATAATAGGAATAGAGGAAGGAGAAGAATATCAGCCCAGAGGCACAGATATTGTATTCAATAAAATCGGAGAAGAAAACTTTCCTATCTTAAAGATGGAATTGCCTATAAAGATAAAAGAAGCTTACAGAACACCAAATAGATATGACTCTCCCAAGAAAATCTTCTCACAATATAATAATCAAGCCAAAAAACATACAGAACAAAGAAAATAATTTAAGAGCTACAAAAGAAAAGGGTCAACTAATCCATAAAGGCAGACCCACCAGAATAATTCCTGACTATTCAATGGAAATGAGGAAAGCAAGAAGGTCATGGTCAGAAGTTATACAGACACTAAAAGAGCATGGCTTCCCACCTAGACTACTATGCCCAGGAAAACTATCAGTCTATGATAGATTTAATAGTTATCTATAGAAGCTTCAAGTCAAGGCAAAGGAATAAATATATTTCTCAACACCACATGGAACTTTCTCTAAAATTGACCACATAATTGGTCATAAAGCAAATATCAATAAATACAAAAGAATGAAAATAATCTCTTGTATTATGTCAGACCACCAGGGCCTAAAGTTAGAGTTCAACAATATCAAAAATCACAGAAAGCCTACCACTTCATGGCAACTAAACATCACTCAACTAAACAAATTCTGGTCCAAGAAAGAAATTAAGAAAGAAATCAAAGTCTTAAGAGAATTGAACAAAAATGAATCCACAACATACTTGTAGATACAAACTTGTGGACAGAGTGAAAGCAGTCTTAAGAGGAAAATTCATTGCATTAGATGCCTATATGAAAAACCTAGAGAAATCCCACACTAGAGAACTAACAACATAGCTGAAAGCCTTAGAACAATTAGAAGCAACCTCATCTAGAAGAAGCAGGCAGCAGGAAATAATCAAACTTAGAGCTGAAATCAATACAGATGAAACAAAAAGAACATTACAAAGAATCAGTGAATCAAAGAGTTGGTTTTTTGAGAAAGTCAACAAGATAGATAAATCCTTATCCAGACCAACCAAAAGGCATGCAGAGAGTATCTAAATCAAGAAAATCAGAAATGAAAAGTGGGACATAAAAACATATCCCCAGGAAATCCAGAGAATTATCAGGTCATACTTTGAAAATCTATATCCTATAAAAATGGAAAACCTAGAAGAAATGGACAGCTTTTTGGACAGGTACCATTTACCAAAGTTAAACAAAGATCAGATAAATTACCTAGATATATTTCTAAAGGATGTTGAAGCTGTCATTAGTAGCCTCCCAAGTAAAAAAAGCCCAGGTCCAGAGGGTTTCAGTGCAGAATTCTACTAGACATTCAAAGAAGAATTGCTACCTCAAACTCTTTCATACAGTAGAAAGTGAAGGAATATGCCAAATTCTTTTCATAAGGCCACAATTACTCTAATATTCAAGCTACTCAAAAATGCAACAAAGAAGGAGAATTGCAGACCAGCTTCCCTTATGAATATTGATGCTAAAATTCTCAACAAAATTTTGGCAATCCGTATACACACCATGATCATGTAGGCTTCATCCCAGAAATATAGGGATGGTTTAACATACAAAAATGTAAATGTCATCCATTATATAAACAAATTGAAGGACAAAAAACACATGATCATATCCTTAGATGCTGAAAATGTCTTTGAGAAAATCCAATACTCCTTTATGATAAAGTCCTGGAAAGATCAAGAATACAGTCAAAATATCTAAATATAATAAAGGAAATTTACAAGAAGCTGACAGCCAAGATCAACCTTAATGGGAAAAACTCAAAGCAATTCCACTAAAATTAGGAACTAGACAAGGTTGTCCTCTCTCCCCTTATCTACTCAATATAGTTCTCGAAGTTTTAGCTAAAGCAATAAGAGAATGAAAGGAGATTAAGGGGATAAAAATTGGAAAAGAAGTGAAACTATCTCTATTTGCAGATGACATGATTGCATATATAAGTGACCCACAAAATTCTACCAGGTAACTTCTACAGTTGATAGACACCTTCAGCAATGTATCAGGATACAAGATTAACTCAAAGAATTCAGTAGCCCTCCTATACACTAAAGATAAAAGAGCTGAAAAAGAAATAAGGGAAACATCACCCTTTTTAATAGCTGCAAATAGCATTAAATATCTTGTAGTAAATATAACCAAAAAAGTAACAGATCTATTTGGCAAAAACTTGAAATCACTGAAGAAAGAAATTAAGAGGCTATCAGAAAATGTAAGGATCCCCCATGTTCCTGGATAGGTAAGATCAACATAGTAAAAATGGCAATTCTACCAAAAGCAATATACAGATTCAATGCATTTCTCTTCAAAATCCCAACACAATATTTTAAGAACCTTGAAAGAACAGGGATGAAAGTGGGCTATTGACGTCTCCCACTATTAGGGTGTGAGAATTGATGTGATATTTGAGCTAAAGTTCCCAGGCAAATGGATGGATTCGGAGAATATCCTCCTGAACAAGGTCTCACAAACCTAGAAGGATAAGCAGGGCATGTACTCACTCATTAGTGAACTTAAGCAAAAGAAAAAGATTCTTTTTTCATTGCAAGATGATAGGTGAATAAAGTAATTTAGAACACACAAAACAAACAAACAAAATAAATAAATTATAATAAAAGAGAACAGTTTTAAACCAGATAACAATAAAATTATATAATGGATAATATATTGTAAACACTATCTTTCTTAAGAAAAATAAAGTATGTATGCCTGATATATTAAAAAAAATGAGGCTGTGAAATGAGACATCCAAATGTAAAACATATTTTTAACATTACTATGTATATGTTTGTACCTTTAAAAAGAACTTTTATTTTTTTAAGCTAAAGGAAACTTTACTTTTCATTTTCTTGCTCTTTCTTTGCTTGTTTGCTTTTTATTATTTTATTATTATGAACAAAGAAGTCACACTTTCTAACCTTGTATATCCTTATTCAAGGTCCCTTCCCCCTCCCACCACATTAGGTCATTCTCTCTTCTCCTGAAACAAATTCCATGATGTATTTTCAGCATCATTTTAACTATATAACACCTGTATCTCCTACAATCTTGTATAATAGTAACTACATGAAGATAGCTTCAGATTGTACAAGATAAAGGCTCATTCCTTTATAAATAGCATATTTCAAGTGCTAAGCTCATCTTCGAGACTTTTCTGTTATTTGTGACCAATCAACTGTAAATGCAGATGCACCATAATCTCCTGATCTGATTTTAAAATTCTATAGAACACCTCAAAACTAAGGAAAATATTTTCTGAACCATATTGAACCTAAAAGTTTAAAATCATTCCCAGAAAAATAATTCTAGGCTAACGTGGACATGGAATACCAAAGCTCATGATGCTTGTCATGTACAGCTACCAAAAAGCTTGGTCTTCGCAGCTTATTCTTAGAGCTGAGATTTTGAGAGCACAGTATTTTAATATATTCTAGAGATCTTAGATCTGTTCTTCAGCTAGCAAAATAAAGACTGGAGACAAAATCAACAAATTCTTCCACTATCTGACCTCTCCATTTTGTCAGTTTGTCAGCTTTGTCTCTCAGATTTATATCAGTGATGCTTCTCTCTTCACAACTTCCTGTATTTCTCAGTCCTTTGGCTTTCCCTTTTCCCTGTCTGTATAGTTCAAGTTTTTACACTCCACAAGGCCATGGAGCCCACGGAACCTCATGTTTTTCCTGAAACATCATTTGGACAGCAGTGGATTCAAACGTTAACTCCAAACAAACATGAGACTGCACATGCTGAGCTACCTGCAGGTTATGTGTGAACACTGTCTTTTCAAATATTAGATATTGACCTGATGATACAATGCAGAATTTAAAGGTTCCCTTATCCATTTTTCTGGACTGTGCATGCCATAGAGGACAAGTACTGAAGCTTTCTCTCCACAGGATTCATTCTTAGTCACACACAGTAGTTTATTATCACTTCAACAACTTTAAACACAACCAAGGCAGTGTATATCTGTAATCCTAGCAACTCTACAGAGAGAAGGGAAATGGGGATAGGAGATCTAAAAATTCATGGCCAGATAACATGATGATATATGTATGTACAAACTAAAGAGCATCTCAAAAATTATGGAAGAAAAAGACCAAGACCCAGGGTTTTCTTCTTTTAATAAAAATAAGCCAGGGTATGTGCATACTCTCATTCACAGTTATCACACTCCTCAAGCATATGAAATGTTCACTGTATACACACATACATATAAAATAATGGTTTCGGGTAAATGTCACTGTTCCCAAAGTCTGTAGGGTCTGGTTGTAGACTAAAACTGTCCCACGATCTTCTGCAACTTCTCTCCATGATCTTAATATATTATCCTTTCTGTCATTTGCCTGATTATGCTCAAATAAGAAACTGCTAAAATCTCTCTTTGTGCACATTGTTTAGCAGCCTAGAACTTATTTTTTCTTGCTGTATCCTGTGTGGGCATGCTGTTGTGTTCTTCTGTTTTCATTTCATTTCTGTATGCTTCCTATTTCTTTCATTCCATATTCATTGTCTCTTATAAAGCTTGGTACATACAGACTTCAGCTTCAATATAGCCATCATTACTGTCATTTGGTACTGATTATCAAAAAACGTTAACATCATATTGATCTCTTATTGAAAATTCTCTCAGTCTGCATTCAGTGAGATCCACTCAGTGTTCAAGTTTCAGAGAAATTAATATGCTATTCATTACATGTTTTTTAAAAAAATCAGACAAGACAGTGAGCTCTAACATCAAATCAAAATATCTATCATAATGTATACGAGGACAGCAGCAGCAGCACACACATACACAAGAAAATTCTATATGCAAGAAAATAGTATATTAGCAAGCTCTGTAAATTACATAGATAACAAATTTTAAGAATTTGAAATAGCTAAGTTGGTAGAATATTTGCTGCAAAGGGTTGTAATCTCAGCTTGCTTAGACCAAACACACTGTTGTGTACTTTTTAACCAAGTGCTGGGAAGGTGCTTAAAGGAGCAAAAACCTTCCTGGTTCTCCTCACCTATATAGTCAGTGTGAGGCCAGCCAAGGAGTCTGAGATCCTGCTCAAACACTAAAATAAGCCAATCCAGAAACTTCTATCATGAGCTAACTCTGCATTCAACTGGCTGTGTGGCCTACCATATATTGATGGCCAGTCAGAGGATATTAAATGTCAGAGGAGAGATTATAGCATTACTTCTTGAGAATCAAATTTAACGAAAGGTGAAAAAGTTTCCGATGTGTGCACTTTTAAAAGGTTTTTCACTTGTGCATGCATATAAAAATAGTGAAGTCATTCATTTTCATGTTTTATATAAAACAGAAGATTTCAAAGGACCTTCATGTTCTCAGGGCTGCTGCAGGCTCTCTGCCTGGACTTTCCAGGGACGCACACATACATCACTCTCTGCTTTAAGGAGTACTTCAGAGGAAAAGTTGGGGAAGCTGTAGTTCTCTTGAAAGTATAATAAACTCAGAGCAAGAAGAACTGAGAACAAATCCTTGCTTTTATATTTACTATCTATGTCACCCAAAACTTTCAAACTTTATCGTGTCCTTCTTTACCATGACAAAGAGAAGAGAGTCTTTAGGACTCTGTGAGATAATTTAATATTTACCACCTGAAAGTACAGAAAAATTATTAAGTATTTTTTGCATTAAAATTGATCTACAGCAAGATTAGGAGACTTATAATCAAAGCTTATATTGAACTGAAATGCAATGTAAATGTTTTGGTTACATGCTGGGTTTTACAAACATCCCTCCATAGTAACAGAAATTTGTATTCTATGTTTCTGTCTCTTGAGTTAGGCTTCCAAATTCTCTCACAGTTTTTAATCTTCAGTCTTGCCTTAGTACCTGACATTTGAAGTTCCTCTGTTTTGTATAAATGAATACTATTCCTGTTCAGAAGATAGGTTTTCTTTTTCCCTTGTATCTGCTACATACATACTTTTAGAGAAAGCTGTCTGAGTAAATAAATGCATTACTAAGTAGCTAAACTAATATTATAATAGAAATAATGGCTTAGGTTTTTGCCTTGAAGAATGAGATTCTTTTCTCTAAATTTTGCCTTTAATATTTACTGGTTCTATTTATAGATAGATTTATAGATGAATTACTTATCTGAGACTCAAAATACCTGTGTAGAGTACTGGAGCTACAACAACATTATAATATTTTCAAAGAAGCCTTATAAATCGCAAACAGGAAAATGTTTCAGTATTTGTTGCATTTCATGTTCTTTTGAATAAAGGATCATTTTTGCCTATTTATATAATTAATGGATTTATAATTTGGTGCTGATGTCATTTTAATTGCAAGGCCGTAGTTAGAAATTGTGGTGAGCTCATGTAACTTTCACCTTGTTTACTTTAGTTGTGCTTTGAGGAGGAAGTAACAACCTCAGACCTTCATTGTTTTATAGTTGCAATATCTTTCCTTCCATTGACTTCTGGATGGCCTACCTCAGTACACTTCTATAAATATCTCTCTTATATGTATTAAAATTCTTATCTATATTGTCTATTTAAGTGCTTGTAAATTATAACATGCTTTTATTTAATATCCATGTTACGTAAATTCCTAGAAAGCTATTAAAGTTTTAACTCTATTAAATCTGAGCATTTTTTCAGAAGTAAGTACTCAATATAATTATTGACTGCAGCATAAATGCTCCCATGGCCTGAATATATTACAATATGAGACCATTTATTCAGTCATTATGCAGGAACATCTAAAATTCTGGAACTTCCCATTCATAAAATGGTGGCCTGAGGAAATGAACAAGTCTAGATTCTTTCTGAAGTGGCTGAACAGTCAATAACATCACCAACTCCACTTCTACTCTGATAGCAAAGATGAATGCTGTGGAGCAATTTTACTTTAAGATAAAACATTAAAAACTGAATGGAAGTATGTTAGTATATTAAGCTTTGTGTCATATTAATTGAATGTAAATTACTTGAACAGTAATATCAATAAAAATAAAACATTTGCAAACATATTCTCTTCTAGGCATTTGGATATTTATTAATGAAAATAGACAAGGGAAATATACTTAGTTTCTTTTTTCAAGATGCACATTTATACACAAACACATATACACACATACACACAGAGAGAGAAAGATCAGTCAGTAAAGATTAATTCCTATTACCTATGACAGGTTCAGAAGAAAAAATAATTTTAAGAATAATAAACAGTGCAAGTTTTGAAACATTAATAAAAGTTATGTTAAGCTGGTCAAATGAGCTGTCCAACCAAATACAATATAGAGCTTGACTAGATGAGCTGCCAAGGGCAGGGTTCAGGAAGTACAGAAGATCACATCAGAGGAAACTATGTGCCCCCAACATTGAGGAAGGGACAAACCAAGGAAGCAAATAAAAAAACAACTCTGGAAACATGAAGTTAAAGAAAACCACTTTTGACCAGCATAGTATTAACAAATATGGTCTTTTAATTATTGTGATCTAGAGAGCATGACAGCCCAAGATATTGTCTCTCATATTTAAAAAGAGTATATCACAGTAGCTTCATGACATGATCCTTTACTGATACCATTTTCCACACAAAGGCTTATATTATAAAATTTATTTAATATTAATTTATTTAAGGACTCAAGTGTTCATTAATTCTTGTATGTGTGCTTCAGCTGGGTTGCCTGTAAGGATCTGCCATCAGAGAGCATGATCCAAAATCACAGTTTAAAGCATCAGATAACAAAAGAATTTTTAAACTCATTCAAATCCAAAGGAAGCCTCCTGTAGCTAGCTAACCAAGATACTGAGTTAATTAAAGACAACTTGCTTTAATAGGAAACCTTTCAGAAAACAGTTACTACAAGAACATACAAAATGTAAGGGTAGAATAATCTTATGAAATTTTGACCTTTTCTTTTTTAAATTTTATAAATTAATCATTTTCACATAGAGCCCAATGAATAATAATTACTACAGTAAAATATATATTAATATCTATAATTCAGAGAAAGTTACTCAAATCTTACTGGATTACTAAACCATATATAGCATAGAAATATTCATTACTGTGTTTACCTTTCTTAATTAGTGATTCTTCCTTTTTAATATCTGGTAACCCAATGGTTGTTGAATACATTCCACCCTATTCAAAACACTGAACATCTTGTCTAAGTATCTCAATATTATATATTTTTTCATATGTATTCCCCTCTCGGATGATCATTTTACTTTTTCACCATTTTAAACAACCCTTTCTGTATTTATCTTCTGCTTATCTTAATACATTCGTTTCATTCACTTCTATTCTTCACCATTGCTCCACTGTCCTGAACATTATAGTAGCTTTGTCCTGTCTTTGACTCAGCCAATGTTTCTGTTATTAGCTTCTGAGGGTTCTTCAATGTACTTTGTGCCATTCTATAGTGTGAGTAGTTTCCTATTAACCATTTATTATCTTTTAATATTTTCTGCTCCAACATCCACATATATCTTAAGTCCACTAGAGGTCATTCTAAACTGGAATAAAGCAGTGACCTACTCTCTAGCTCAGGTAGTATCTCTATTTTTTTGTGCCCAAAGTTTGTTTTCAGTCTTTCTATAGTAGTGCTTGTAACACTTTCTTTTGTACAGATAGTCATGATGACAGGCTAAATTTCATAAAATTGTTGGCAATTATGGGATGAAAAGAACAGACTACTGTATCCTGTTTCCCTGGGGATTTTGAAGTATCTGTAAGAGAATATGAAGTTGACCTTGGAAGTTAATATTTGGTTTCCAGAGACATATTAAATTCCACTTCTCAAGAAGCAGAGCAAAAGTTGCTTAGGTATTTATTTTTGATACTCGAAGTAGCAAAACTTGAAGCTTTTAAAGGTTATCTATTCCTTTGAGAATAAATTAATTAATTCATGGTCTGAAGGCATGATAAAGTCAGTAACAGAGGAAACAAGCCAGTTTTTTGTTTGTGCTTTTTTTTTTTAACTTATCCATATAACTTGCCATAGCCTTTATTTTGCTTGAGCACAAAGGCAGTCTTAAGAACAAAATAAATGCTGAAAATACGTCTTCATGTAATAGCAGTAAAAACATTCACTAGCAAATCATATCAGACAATTTGTTTAAGTGTACTTGGATGCACTTTTGAAAAAAATTAAACTAATGATTTTTGAATTAGAATTTAAACTATTCTTTTTCAAGTATAAAAATTATATCTCTAAGCAATTATGAAACACTACCATTTTCTTCCTTAAGCTACAATCTACAAGCTACTACAACCAAAATGTTAAAGTATTTATATATATTTCTACAATCACTTTTTTGTAATGCAGATACAAATCAATTATAGAAATGTGTTTTCTAAATATAACCACTGTGAAAACTAATTTGCAAAAGGATATCTTTATTACCTTTAAAAACAAGGCATGGAAGACATCTGAAAGGATTCTTCTTGACAATGGAATTTGCTGTCTGTCAAAGAATTGATAAGAATTTTGTAATTTCTGTCCCCAAATTATCAAATAATAGTAAACATATCAAAACAGAACTTAGATATTCACTAAAGATAAATTTATCGAAGATCAAGTCTGAGCTAGGGAGATGGATCAGTTTATAAAACGCTTGAACACAAATTAGAATATGTAATCCAAGGACTAGGGAGATAGTACAGTGTTTAAGAGCATTAACTGACCTTCCAGAGGTCCTAAATTCAATTCTCAGCAACCACATGAAGGCCCACAACCATCTGTAATGAAATATGGTGCCATCTTCTGGTCTGCAGGCATACAAGCAGACAGGACACTGCATACATAACAAATAATTTTTAAAAAATATATAATTTATAAGTATGTTATATTAGTAATTTGTGGAAAATGTATTTTATTGTACGTTTTATTTGTAAATTCATAATACTAACAAACTTATGAATTATGATAAAAACTAATTTAAAAACTTAATTGGAATTGTGAATTGATGACCTCTAATGTATTTCTGTTATTTAATCAGAACGCACATATCTCATACATGTTTTATGCAGTATATTATTCACAAAATGAAGCAATTTATTTATTTGTAATACTTAAGTATTATAATTTATGTAAGTGAATATTGAGCTTTGAGTATGAAGCATTTTTATGGGAGAGATAACTTAGTGCATAGAAGTATTGCTGTTCCTGCAAAGGACCTGAATTTGGTTTCCAGTACCCACATCAGGGCCCATAACCTATATAAGTCCAGCTCCCATATAACAGATACCCTTGTCTGTCCTTCATGGGCACAAGACATGTATGTCATTCACATACATACATCCATGGAAAAGTCTTAAAATTTAAAGAGAACAAAATAAGATAAAATGAATTACTGCCAATTAAAATTTTGATTGCAGTATTTGAGGTAATTGCATTTGTCTATTCCTCTGTCATTTTAATAAAATAATTAAAAGTAATTTCTATGCAGCAAAAAATGTTCTGACTATGATAATAAAATGAAAATATTTTGTATCTTCTATTTAAGAGTTTTCCAGTGTCTATATACTGAAACCTTCTTCTTAATCCTCCAAAACATGACTTCAATATTTGCTAATAACAAAACAGAAACTCCATGAGGCAATCATTTGATTTGAAGAGGATACCATTAAATAGATTTAGATTCAGAATTAAGATCAGTTTTATATTGATTTCTGAAAAGATCCTAAACATACTTCTTCCTTTTTGTAGCATATTTATCTAAAGTCTTGTTCTTAGCCTTGAGACTAATTCTTAAGAATATGAAAGAGGAATTAAATTTTAAAAAGGTTTCATTCCTACCCAAGAATAGTTTCTTTATGTAAAACACAGAAAACCTTATTAATCTAAAAATGGCTATTATTTTTCAAAACATGCGAATATATATGTATATCAAAATATAAAATTAAAATAAATGTCATTACATATTATCAAAAAATATTTCAAGGTATATTTCAGAAGAAAGAAACTGTGCAGAATATAGTTTATATAGAATAATATATATAACATATATATGTGTATACATACATACGTAAATAATGAGTTCATATATCAACTATATGTAAATGTATACACTCACACACACATATATATACATATATAATGAGTTTATAAAAATAATATTTCTCAGCTAAAACCTG
The DNA here is from genome assembly GCA_004025045.1 of Sigmodon hispidus. Taxonomy (NCBI): domain Eukaryota; kingdom Metazoa; phylum Chordata; class Mammalia; order Rodentia; family Cricetidae; genus Sigmodon; species Sigmodon hispidus. The sequence continues at coordinate 230,504 of PVIH01001277.1, read as the reverse complement.
GTTTTGGAGATGGATATGTAGAGTCTTCTGTGAAAAATTATGAATCTAACCTCAGCTATTTTACTCATTTTAAATAAGTAACACCCTTGTCATTATGATAGATTATCTCTTTAAAGAACACATGTATTCAAAATGTACATTTACTAACCTAACAACCAATTTATTTGTTATCACACATTATAGAATCATGCAATGATATAAATACTGCTTCAAATTTTCAAGTATGAAAATATAGTAATCATACCATAAAATAACACTCAAAAATATTTTATTTTACAAATGTAATTTTTTGGGAGAAGTAACCAACTTAAAAGACTAAACAAATAAAATCTATGGTATATTCATTTATGTCTCTAAACTTTTGAAAATCTATCTTCTTATTTTTTTAATTTAATTTTTAAATTGTTTTTCTGCTGATGAGTCAAAAGTCTTCTCCAAAGTATATAATTTACTTTGACATCTTAAACATGCTTTAATGTTTGGTAACTGAGACATTTAGTTCTTAACATAAACTTTAACCCACCCACCAAGTGCTTAAATGCCAATTTCAAAAATTTCAGGGTAGATATTACTTCTCAAAGTTACAAATGTGAGTATAATTACCATACTGAAATGTAATGAAACCCTCATCATGCCCACAATCAGCTACCAAAAATAAAATCATCTCAGAGAAGGATCCAGGTGCTTGCTGTGAATTGTGGAAATTAGCTGAAAGTTTTTCTGAATTTTCATCTGTAAGAAAAATGAAATATCTTTTAAAAATGTGACAAGTATTTAGAAGATCTCAAATGTTGCCTTACTGAATATCATCAGTAGAGATGAGGTAAGTCAGAAGAAATTGTGTATATAGCAGTATAAATATTATTCATGTAAAAGCAACATTCTCATGAGTCAAAATCAGAGTTATTGAGCCTTAGGATAAAATGCTTTCAAGCTCCATTGGGTAGATATGAGAGCCCATGCTAAAATCCTGTTTATGTGTTATTTTAAAGCCTAAATTAAATAAATGTGTTCTCGTCAGATGTTATCCTTTTATTTGTCAACTCTCAAACATTATAAAGTACTTATTGTTTAAAGATTTATTTCAACTTAAAATAATAGGCCTGAAAATATGTATTAATAATAATATGTAATGATTGGATCTAAGTAGGTATAAAATACTTTAAAAGAGTATTTACTCTCTATAAATCTTAAACTTTTGAGCAGGATTTTTAAATGATCAATTTTCTGATATTTGATATTTTTTAGTTTTAAAGTTATCTGGAGAACAAATAGTAAAAAGGCACAGTTCAGGAGATAATGGCTTTCTAAAATTTCATGCAATGATAATGCATTTTTCTCTTGTAGCTTTTGGATGCTCTCTTATTATTTATTTACTTTCAAACTTTTCTGCAATACGTCAATAGATCATGTATTACCAACAACTGCTAGAAATATGTCATCTCAACAGAATCATAAATATACCTAGTTAACTCTCAAAGCACTTATATTTTTACAACCTTTGATTCCATAAAAAACTTAAAATGATTGTGCAAACTTGAGGGTTGTGAATACCTTTACTTTATGTCAGTGTATCACTGATTGTCTAGTCTCCTATATGTTGTATAAAACATATCATCTGAAATTTTACACTAAACCCTGAAATTAAGTTTCCGTGCTTCTCTAAATCCCTGGAGAATCTTGGAATGGTGTGCTACGCAAAAATCCAATTTGCATTCAGAAATGTCACATATTTACCTGTAGGAGTATTTACTTGATTTGATTTATTGGAAGTTTCTATCAGTGACAGACATTCATAGGATCTATAGCACGTTGTTCTTGAAACAGCCAGAAAAATCTAGTAATGAACTTTATTTTGCTTTGCAATTAATAGAAGAGAAAGGACTAAATTTACTACTATTTAGATTAAAAATCTACCACTGTGGCATGCTTGTACTTCTGTTAACTGTAAGGATAACGATAAATGTGCTGTCATCCCAGGCCATTAATTCTATCTGTAAACCTCCCTAAATAACAGACAAGTTTATGTGTCCTAGCTTCTTTAATTAGAGTGACTTATTAAAAAAGAAAGGGGAGAGCAGAGTAACTTTTCAAAATTTGTAATATTATGATGCCTGATTTTTTTCTTACACTGTAGCCAAAATCTAGAAGATATACCCACTGCCATGCATTGATCGTATTAACCTCTTACAGTTCCTTCCATATGTTATTGTTTTAATTGTTACATTTGAAAATGTCAATACATTTATTTTTTAATATAAATGTTATATATATGCTAGGACAATAATTAGCAAAACTGAGTTAAAATTAACATTTCTATATAAGAAGAAATCACTTTCAGAACTATGAAAAACGTAACTTTTAAATCAGTGGCACAGCTGACACCCAGTCCTATGAACTCACCTTTTAGTTGAGTGGCTCTAGGTTCAAAATATCTAAGGTAAAATGAGGGACTTGGTACATATCTATAAATATGTTAGCTAATAACTTTCAGAGAGTTATATTTATCTTTTCTATGTAGGCTTTTTGAAACCCGCCACGTCTCATTTCAAGATTCTGAAATCATAATAAAATTCTAGGTTTCTACTTTTTTATTCTTTTCTGCCCATTTTTCCCTGTCCCCATATGTCTTCTTCATGTTATTAATTTTCTTTTTATATAAAATAAAGTCTTTTTCTATCCATGTATCCCCTTGCTCCCCCTCCCTTCTCTCCTCCCAATCTCTCTCAGTCAGTCTTCAGCCTCCCCCTCCATATCTCCACCCCATCCCCTCCCCAAAAAGTGAAAGATGTCCCAAGGTGATTCAGAGCAGCTTGATGCATCCACTCCGGGCAAGTATGATTTCCTCATCCTAATACCAAGACTGGGTTAGGTGTTCCTTTGAAGGGAATGAGCTCTTAGGTGCCAGCCCACACACAGAAACACAGCCTGATCTCACCCTTCCAAACTCCACATGTTGCACATGTCAATGTACAGTCCCCTACCCTTGGAGGCCTAGCTCCTTTTCCCAATGGTTCTGCAGTGACTCCCTTCAGCCAGCACTGTGGGAATTTTCCTCCTATATCCCCTTGTTGATATAGACTCTGCTCCCTCACTTTCAGCTGGATCAGAAGCTCAGCCCAGTCCTGAGCCATGTATCTCTAGACAAAAAGCAAAGAATACCCAAGCTGCAAAACACAACCCCTTGAACTGCTTGGGATCAAAAGGAACTGAAGAGAGACATCCAAGGATTCCCCTAGGAAGAGAAAATAGAGATCTCCTTAGTTAATTCTAATCATAACAGGTTTCAACCCATCTGTCTTCTTTTCATTCGATGTGGTTTTGTTTTCTTTTCCACTTAAAGCATTTGTCTTACCTATTCTTTCAATGAAAAAGATATTATAAGACTAGAGTTATCTAGTTATAATGGTGATATTTGAATGAATAGTGAATGCGCATATCCTACATTAGGTATTTATTGTTTAACAATCAATATTTTTGCTTATTCACTTCTTTTTATTTATAAAGTCCTTTTTTTCCATATATACCCTTGCTCTCCCCCTTCCCCCTCACAATCCCTCTCAGTCAGTCTTTAGCCTCCCTCCTCCCCATCCCCCTATTCCCTCCCCCAAAAGCACAAGAAGACTCAAGGTGGATCAGCTCAATATCAACTCCAGTCAGGTCCCATTACCTTATCCTAATGTCAAGACTGGGTTTGGTGTTCTTCTGGAGGCAATGGGCTCTAAAGTGACAGTACATGCATAGAAACACAGACTGAAAAGGATAGATTTGGAGAATACCCTCCTGAGCGAGGCATCACAAACCCAGAAAGATAAGCAGGGGATTTACTCATTCATTAGTGGACTTTAAACAAAAAGCAAAGGATTCCCAAGCTGCAAACCACAACCACTGAACAGCTTGGGATATGACACACCTTTGACTGATAACCTTGGAGCCCATTCCCCTGAGAGGAACACCTGACCCAGTCTTCAGGTTGGGGTGAGGAAAGCGGATCTGCCTGGAGTAGATGCTGAACTAAACCACTTTGGGACCATGGGACCTCCTGCCCTTGCTGGGGAGGAGAAAAGAAGATAGGGAGGAGAGAGTGACTGGGAGGGGCAGGAGGTGGAAGTGAGTTTGAACAAGGGGACACATGAATAAAAAATGAGACTTTATTCATAATAATAAAAAAAGAAACACAGTCTGATCCCTCCCCTGGAGGGTTCACATACTGCCCATGTCAGTGGACAGTTACCTATCTTTGGAGGGCCTAGTTCCTTTTCTTGAAGGTTTCCCAGTGGCTATTCTTAATTCAGTGAGCTGCTCAGGGCTCCAACCAGTCATCATTATGGGAATTTTTCTCATAAGCCCTCTCTCCTTGCTCATATAGACTTTCCTTCCCTGCTCTCAGCTGAACCAGGAGCTCAGCCCAGTGCACAGCCTTGTATCTCTGCCTCTACCTTTATTCATTGTTGGATGTAAGTTCTGTGATGGCACTTGGGGTGGTTATTCATTTGATTACAGGGGATGTCCTGTCTAGGCATCACCTTCACAATTGGTTGTTGACCTAGCCAGGGACATTCTGGAGTTTTAGGAGGTTACCCTAGCACCTGTTTTTTTTTCAACCCCACATTGCCTTCCTTTATTCAGGTCTTTATCTCTGTTTTTCTCATTACTTGTTGATGTTCTCAATCATCTCTTTTGTTCATGATTTGTACCCACATCTTCTTGTTTTTGGCTCCTTATGCCCCAATTAGCTTGGAAGATCTTCTCTAGTTTCTCTTTCTAGGGGAATCCCTGGATGTCTCTCTTAATTTCCTTATGATCCCAAGCTTTTCAGAGGGTATTGTTTACAGTTTGGGTGTTCTTTGCATTTTTGTCTAAAGTCCACTAATGAGTGATTACATCCTGTGCTTATCTTTCTGGGCTTTTGTTACTTCACTCAGAAGGATAGGTGCCAAGCCCATCCTTTTGTCTGCAAATTTTAGTGTATCAGTTTTTCTTACTGCTGAATAGTGCTCCATTGTGTAGATGTACCACCTTTAGTCCATTCTTATGTTCTATAAGTTTTAGTATGTTGTGAATTCATTTTCTTTAAATTCTAGAAAGGCTTTAATTTCTTTCTTAACTTTTTCCTTGACCCAAAGGGGGTTCAGTTGATTGATATTTAGTTCCCATGAGTTGGTAGCCTTTCTGTGATTTTTGATATTGTTGAATTCTAACTTAAGACCATGGTGATCTGATATAACAAGGAGTTATTCTCATTTTTTTGTTGATATTTGCTTTATGACTGAGTATGTGGTCAATTTTAGAAAAAGTTCCATAGCGTGCTGAGCAATATGTATATTCCTTTGTGTTTGGCTGGAAGGTTTGGTAGATATTTATTAAATCAATTTTATTCATAACTTCTGTTAGACTCCTTATTTCTATGTTGAGTTTCTGTCTGTTTGACATATCCAAGGGTAAAAGTGGGGTATTGAAGTCTTCCACTATTATTATGTGAGCTTTGATATGGGTTTTAAGCTTGAGAAGTATTTCTTTTACATATGTAAGTGCCCTTGGGTTGAGTGTATAAGTATTCAGGATGGAAACTTCATCTTAGTGGGTTTTTCTTACATGAATAGTAATATCTGTTCTGGACTCTTTTTATTAATTATAGTTTAAAGTCTATTTTTTTAGATATTAGAATGCCTATACCAGTTTGTTTCTTAAGGCCATTTGATTAGAGAGTCTTTCCCCAATCCTTTACTCTGAGCTTGTGTCTGTCTTTGAAGATGAGATGTGTTTCTTGTATGCAGCAGAAGGATGACTTCTGTTTTTGTATCCATCATGTGTTAAGGTGTTCCTTTTCATGGGTGAATTGAGTTCATTGTTATTAAGGAATATTAATGAAAAATGATTTTTATTTCCTGTTATTTGTGGTGGTAGCTTGTGAGTATTTCCATTTTGGTGGTGGGGGGGGGGTTCTGTGGAATTGTTAATTGTTTCTGGTTTCATGGGTGTTTCTGTTTTCCTTATGTTGGAGTTTTCACTCTAGGGTTTTTGTAGGGCCGGATTTGGGAAGAGATATTGTTTAATTCTGGTTTTGTCATGAAATATTGTGTGGAATGTTCTCTGTATGCTGTAAATATAGGACTGTTTTGGCCTATGTAGAGCACTGTAGAAGTGGGTAGAGAATCAGAGGACAGATAGGTAGAATGAGGGTGGAGTTAGTTAGTTTCCATCTGATTCCTGAAGAAGAGAGACATATAAGGAATCCAGGTGAGCCATGGGCCAGGACACATAGCAGACAGATTAGTGGAAAAGAGTTGATTTAAGATGAAAGTGCTAGCTAGTAATGTGTTTGAGACATAGGCCAAATAGCATGAAGTTAATATAAGTTTCTGATTCATTTCTTTGGGGGACAAAAGCTGCTGTGGGTCAGGTACAAACCTACAGGCCCAAATGGGCCCAGGAAACGTTTTACAACAGATGGCATCCCAGTGTGGGCCCAAATACCTGCATAAAGCTTAAGAAAGTTTAAAAAGCTTAAAAGGTACTCTAGACCACTGAAACAGAGGCAAAGTGGTTTTCTGAATTGCATATTTGAATTGATTTATGGTACAGAGACACCAGTGGTGTTCAGGCAGAAATTTAAAACTGATGTGTCCGCGGCACACAGCTTACACACATATGTTTCACAGAAGGCTTGGCATAAGTGTGATTGATTTAAGGTTTCTACTTATACTGAACAGAAAGGAAACAGAGTCAAAAACAGTTTTTCTGGTAGCAGCATTACCTGAGTCTGCTCTGATTGCTGGCAGGGAGAGAGATTCAGTTGGCACCTCCTCCATATTGAGAAGCTGCCAAAAGGGGCAGAGTCAGAAATTAAAGTGATACCAACATTTTAAAAACCTCTAGGTTGAAAAATGATTAAGTATTTTCAATAAAGCAGATTTAGACTCACAAATGGGGTACAATGTATGTAAAATTGTCTCACTATCCAAAAAAGGCTTCAGCGAGAAGTAAAAGGGGAAAAAGAAAGCCCTTAAAAAGGAGAAATATGAATAAAAAGATAAAGGCCACATAAAGATGGCAAATAAACAGAAAGTCTGGATTATGGTTATTGTGTTTTCTTTTAATTTTTTAACTTTTAATGAGCTAACTGCAGAAACATGGTCAATTGCTAAGGCTGCTAAGTTGGACAAACATATATATTTTAAAGATATCTTGACTTTAAAATCTGTTTATAAGAATATGTTGCTTGGGAAAACAGTTTCTGTTTTTGTCTCCACAGAAGATCAATACCTGTGGATTGGTTCCAGTCAAATGTGGTTTTATTTGGCAAGGCTTCCTGAAATTCTCTGATGGGAAGATCAGCTTCCAAGTGGCCAATTGAGATGATCCAGCCTGAAGACCCCATGAGATCAACAACATCCTTCGTCAGCAAGAAGTAGTAAAAGAAAGAAAGCTACGTCCAATTTCTCCAAAATGTTACTTATTAATGTTTGTTTTCATTATAAATGGTTAATGGTCATAGTCAATTTCTTCCAAAAAAAAAAAAAAAAACAAGAGGGGAAAGAAATTATACAGATATACAGAAATGATTAGAAAAGGTAAGTGGATTTTGATTTATTGCTATAAACTTATGGTCAATTTTGTTATGCTGTATGTATTTTTCTACTCTTGATTAAGGTATGATGCTGATGTAACTCATTTAAAATTGTAATGTGTAATTGAGAAATGAAGATTAATAGTTATCTATGATAACCAAAGTTACAGTCATGTTAGTTAGGTTTTTGTAGGTATACAAAGATATATTTCAATTAGATAGGTAGTCTTCAAACACGTCAAAGACATGCAGAAGATGAGATTTAAAATATTATAAAACTTAAATGTTTTTGGAGAGTTAGACAGGTCTGCTCCTGACAGCACCAATGTATTTCAGGAAAATGATGGGCATTGAAGAAACTTCATGTGGAATTTACTTTGTGGCAGCAGTTAGCCACTGGACAAGAAACTGTTCTGGTATTGACTGTTTGATAGTATGCTGTATAAACTGGACATGCAGGTTCCATAGGAAACTGACCGCTGAATGTTGACAGAACAAGCTGAGATGGTCTTTCAGGTTCCTGCTTTGCAGGAAAAAAAATGCCAGGCATCCTTCTGGACACAAGGAGAAGTGACTGTGCCAGATTTTCTGCATCACTGAAAGGAAGGTATGTCAGAGACTTTGGGCCTATAGGCTGAAGATGGATGCCACAACATTACAAAGAAACTTTGGGTGACTGTCCAGGCAGACAGGTGTCATCTCTGTTGTTTTCTAGACTTGGGAAGTTGCTTGCACTTCCTGTTTATAATATTATATCCTTCTGGGGTCTTTGATATGGTTGAAGGTTTAATGATTATAGGTATAGTTCTGTATGGTTTACAAGGTATATTAGATATGAAACTTTAGACTCACAATGATAAGGTAGATAATGGAATGTTCTCTTTAATTTTGTGAATACAAATAGGATATTATGACTATAATTCTTGTTTGAGAGCTGTTCTGTTGTAATTTTGCTATGTGGAAATTGAAACTTTCCTTTTTGATTAGACAGAAAAAAAAATTGTGGTAGAATGTTCTTTGTATGCTGTAAATAAAGAACTGTTTTGGCCTATGTAGAGCACTATAGTAGTGGGTGGAGAATCAGAGGACAGACAGGTAGAAGGAGGGTGGAGTTAGTCAGTCACCATCTGACCCCCGAGAAGAAGAGACATGTAAGAAATACAGGTGAGCCACGAGCTGGGTCATGTGGTGGGTAGATTAGTAGATTACAAGAAATAGGTTGAATTACGATGAAAGAGCTAGCTAGTAATGTGCTTGAGACATGGGCCAAATATTATGAAGTTAATATAAGTGTCTGATTCATTTCTTAGATGGCAAAAGCTGCTGTGGGTCTGGTCCAAACCTCTGAGACCAGGAAACCTTCTATAACAAAATATTTTGTTTACTCTATCTATGGTGATTGATAGTTTTCTTGGGCACAGTAGTCTCAGTTGACATTCATGTACCATAGTGTTTGTATAATGTCTGACCAGGACCTTCTTGCTTTCATTGTTTCCATTGAATAGTCAGGTGTTATTCTTTTTATGGTATCTCAGATTTCCTGGATATTTCATGTTATAACTTTTTTGGTTTCACTGTTTTCTGTAACTGGTATATCTATTTCCACTATTGAGTATCTCACTTTAGAAATTATCTCTTCTATTTCTTAGATTCTGTTGGTTATGCTTGAATCTATGTTTGCTGTTTGTTTCTCATATTTTCTATTTCCAGCTTTTTCTCAGTCATGCCTTCTTTACTGCTTCTTTTTTTTTTTTTAATTTTTAATTCCGGGAATGTTTCTTTCACCTATTTATTTTCTTTTCCTTGGTTTTCTTTACTTTCCATCAGGGATTTATTCTTCCCTTCCAATTTTTTGTTTGTACTTTCTTCTATTTCTTTAAGACAGCTTTTTATATCCTCTTTTAAGGCTTCTATTAGCTTCATAAAGTTGTTTTTAGGGTTTTTTCTTTCTTTTTCCTCTTCATTGCTATGCTAAAGTCTTGATGCTCCAGAACCACCTGCTTTTTCTGGTAGTGTGCTGTTGATCTTTGTATTGTTATATGTGTTCTTGCACTGGTGTCTGCCCATTGCTTCCTCAGTTCACTCTTGGTCAGCTCTCAGTAGGTTCTCTATCAATTGTAGGTCTGGGGGCTCTTAGTCAGATGGGTGTCCAGAGGGTTGGCTGATACTTTGCAGTGGTAGTATGGTGGTACAGTTTGGACAGGGAGTGACCCACAGTGTCTGCATTTTGCTGGAAGTTTGCCTTGGGGGTGCTCTTCCTACTTTCTTTGGTGTAGGGTGGAGCTGGGTGTGAGTGGGGTATTGCAGGTGTGTCCAGTATTAGGAAAGCAGTAATATCTCTGTTTGGCCTGAGGGTCAGGATGCCTCTCATTTCTTAGCTATTTGTTCAGAGGCTTACAACAGTTAACATTTTAATAGTAGCAGCCATTGTTACATCCATGAAGCAGGTACTGTCTTGTGTTTTGATCTATGTCCTGTAAGATTCAGTCAAAAAATAATGCTTTTTTTTCTGTACAATCTTCTGGTTTTAATTACTGCTCCATAGCTGGAATGTCTTGGGAGTCTTTTGTGCTTAAGGATAATGAATCTTAATAACAAAAATCTTGACTCCAATGAATCACTTAGAATTTGAAAAATGAAAATAAGCTGAAAAAAAAAACAAACTTGAGATCTCTATATAATTAATGTAATGTTTTACATTTCAAATGAGAACTGCCAGTTTAATAAAAATAATTTCTGCTTTAACCTTCTAGTTTTCTACTCAATGACTTGAATACAAGTTATGTTTTAATAAAGCAGTAATTCAAAATTTTAAATCAGCAAAGGTTTATTTATTAATCCTATATTGTGATGACTGTTATAGCATAAGAGAGCAAGGGAGATGAATGACAAAACAGATATATAAAATGTGATATTTTACAAAAATAAATTAAAAAGCCAGAGAATTACAGGCTGAGATTTTTAGATGAGGAGAAAGCTCTTTAGAAAGCTGAATAGGAAACATAGACATAGTATGTTGTAATGACCATAGCACTTTTAAAGCAAACAGGTTTGTAGTGGATCAAGGAGTTAAGAGTTGGAGCTCAGAGAAGTAAATGAAATATAGTACTTGAGGTCAAAAGGGACCAGAGGAAGGACAAGAAACTACCTCTGAAATTGTCTTATAAGGATTTTATATTTTGAAACTGTGTACTTTGGAAATTTGCTTAAAGGTTCTGAGTATAAATTTAACACAATTTGATTTGGGTTTGAATGAAGTACTGAATTAAATATAGGAAATATAATAAAGAATTAACATGCTAAAGATATTTTGCACTATCTATTACTAGCATTCACCTATGTGTGAGTTGAGTGCATTGAATTGGGATTCACAATAGCCCATCTTTCTCATAGATAAACTAATAACAATAATGACATTCCATAGGTAAAATGTAATACAAAATAATTTTATTCGTATTTTAAAAACACAAGGAAATGATGAAAATAGTCAGAGATGTGTATTTGAGTAAAAAATATATTTGGCATATGTGATATGTTAAATGAAGTCTAAGTGTTAGAGATGAATGCAAAGAGATTTATTTGGGAACTCTTATTTTTCATGTTGAGCTTATGTTGATTTAAATAATGAAGCTAAAGTTGTTAAGCAAAATAGGTTTCTGTACATATTTTGATGACAGAATCAATAGGCATTGTTCAGATCAAGTGTATAGTGTGAAAGAAAAGACAGAAGAGGATGAGATAAATGTGAAGGTTTCTTACTTGCAGTGGAATATAGTAGTTGATATTGGTTGAAATTTTTGAGGCAATAGGGGAAAGAAACATGAAAGGAATCAAAGAAACTCCTTGTAAAGCTTTCAATATTCACTTTGCTGTAATATTTTTTTAACTTTAATGAATTCACTGTGACTGTTAAGCATTCAAGTGGAGATGTCAAAATTTAGTTATATAAGTATTAAATATGTGACGAGTTCAGAGGCTGAAGGTGTAGACTTGGGACTTGTTGGCCTATTTAAAGTAAAGAGAATTGATGAGGTTGTAGATTGAGTGAAGAGGCAGAAAAAAATCCAAGGACTAAATTCTGGGGCATTGCAGAATTTATATGTCAGAGAGAAAGAGGACATGTAGAAGAAAGAAAAATGATTAAGTAGGATTGAGTATACAGAGGACATTGCTAGGTCAAATAAGCTGTGCTCTGAGGTAAGCAACAAAGAGTTCATTGTAGATCTCAAAATAAACTGCCTTGTTCGGATCTGGAGATGAATTCTCCAAGCAGTGAGTTTAACAGCAAATATGAAAGAAATAGGAAGAAAGACATCAGAAAATCCATGTAATAATTTTCATTGTCATGCTAGTATAAAAAACTGATGTTTATAATAGCATTTTTTGACATGAAAACAAAATGGTGCCATGATTGTACAGCATCTGAAATATCTGCTATAAATATTTATAGCAGGCTTAATGATAATCGAAGAAGGAAAGTAATTTCTTTGGCAAAGTAAGTCAGAAATATATAACATTGTAATAATCTATTTAATTGAGTGGGAAAACTATTACTATTTTGGATGCATAATGTGTAAGATGACAAACAGAGAAATTTAAGCATGATATTTTTTGCAAATAAAATATTTGAGGTTTTGTATATGTTTGTTATCTTTTACTTTTCTGAAGCTATTTCTATCAAAAGATTACATGATACAGAACAACTTGGCTAGGCATTTAAGAAAGTACATAATTTATTTTCTTTGTTGTAGTAAATCATACTCAAAATAGCAACCTAACTTAATATAAATGAGTATTTTCTCATTTGGTTTTAAATTGAAATTGAGAGATTTACAGTGAAGTTTTCCTAGTATATTTGTCAGGGTGAACACAGACTATGGGAAAAATATTTTGTGTTATCATTTATTCAAAATTATTTCTTTCTTTATTTTACATCCTGACTACAGTTTTTCCTTTCTCCTTTCCTCCCAATTTCTTATAACAAATCACCACACTCATCTCCATTGATTCTTATTCTATATCTGCTCATAAATGTGCAGTACTTTGATGGATATCAACAAAACATGTCATACTGAGTAGCAGTAAGACTAAGCACTTACCCTTGTATTAAGGCTACACAAGGTGGACCAGTAAAAAGAATAGGGTTCTAAAAGCCAGAAAACGTTCAGAGACAGCCTTTGCTCTCACTGTTAGGATTCCCACAAAAAAAGCCAAGAAATACAACTGTTTTATATACACCAAGGGCGTAGGTCATTCCCATGCAGGATCCCTGATTGATCTTCTATGATCCTAGGATTTTTGACTCAGATTTTCTTGTGATGGTTCCAGCAATCCATTCTGCTACTTTTATGCAAGATTCCCCATATTCATCCTAATGACTGACTGAGGGTCTCTTTCTCTGTTTTCATCAGTTGCTGGATGAAACTTCTCTGATGACAGTTGGGTTAGGCAGCAATCTATGAGTATAGTAGATATAATTTGTTATAGAGTATCCAGATTTTAGAAGCCTGAAGTAAAATCAAATTCTGTAATGTGAAGATATCAGTGCAAACCAGATGTGATCTCCCAAGATGAACTGACTGGTAGAGTAGAAACAAATGAGAAACCCCTACATGTGAACTTATGTCACCCTGAGCATGATATCCACATATGTAAGTGAATACATTGTTTGGTTGGAATATCTGGGCTCAAGGACCACTATATCAGTGGAGGTTATATGGCATATGATTTACAATAGAGTAGCTGGTCATGTTATTCCTGCTAGGAATATTCATGAAGATGAGTTGTAAAAATTTCAGAAAACATAACCTTAGTGAAAAAAATGAAAATAAAACTCACATTCTCAATTTTTTTATTATTAAAAAAAAGAGCTGGGCAAAGTTCTAGTGTCAAGCTGCAAGTCTGATATATTTAATTCTCTGACTCAAGTAAAAGCACCATAGAGAAGAGAAGTTGAGCTTGTCATGGAAGGACAGTAAGTAAATAATCAGTAACCTGAGGAGCTTTGAGATAAACATCTTTCAAAATGATGTGGATGGAGAGAAGAGACAGATGTTTCCCTGCAGGGAGTGAACAAGGGAAACATGTTCTCTCCACATGGAAGATGAAGAACACTAAACGTATTTCCTATGTGTTTCGCATTTCCTTGTTTCGACAGCCGACATCCAGCTACGTTCCAGCTTATGAACTTCATAAGGCATTTTTATAGCTTAGAATTAAGTTCCTTTTCCTTTAGTTTATCCAATGGAGGCATTCAAGAGAATATTTGGCACCTCAAACATTTACTGAAGTAGAAATTGGATATTGTTAGCTGAAACATGCCATAAGCTGTCCTGATATGATACACTAAATATGAGCATACTATGTAATTTAAAAGGAACAAGCTGTGTATAGAACCTTAGTATTTAAAATGTTACCTAGGTTCCAGTTTTTAAAATTTTTGTTAACTTTGAACTCATTTTAACTAAATTTTAAAATATGAGGCTCACTCAAAAGCGGGTGCTAAAATGTTTAAAAATGTTGGAGCAACTAAAACTGTAAATTCACTTCTCCATTTATCAAATTCATATAATATGTGTCAATTATTTTTAATTAATATGTCACATCAAATTATGGGGATATATTTAAGAAAGTGCAATGTAGGCAGTCAGGTACATGACTCATTGGGTAAGGCATTTGTTTCAGAACTTAAGGATCTCAGTTCCAATCCCCTGAAAAACATAAAATGTCAGGAGTAATAGTTAGAAGTGGTACCCAGCACGTGTAAGACGAATACAAAAAGATCCCTTGGGTTTGTTTTGATAGCCAGTGGAGGAGATAAGGTAATTTCGAGGCTCATTGAAAGATTATGTCTTAATAAATAGCAAAAAGAGTGTTACAGAATACACTCTGTGTTGACTTCTGAATTCCATGTGCCACGGCAGGTAAATACACACACATACAAGTGCACACACATGTACAACACACACATATACTAAAATAGTGAAATAAAGTCATTGATTATTTCTAATTTCATGTAAAGCACACAAAATATTAAACAGAATATATTGTGTTGTATTTATATTGTCTTGTGTAGCTACTAAAAGAATTAAAGCATGTGTGGCATATATGCCATTTCTATCAGATGGTGCTTTGATTATTAGAAAACCTAAAACACAATTTTGGAGACCAAGAACATGACAATCACCCTGGAGCTTATTAAAAACAAAAGTCATTGATCTCTCCCAGACACTCTCAAAAGGAAAGCAAAGTCACTTGCCAACGTACCTTCTAGGAGATTCTTTTTGGATAGAATAGTTTGAGGAGTTATTCTGGGAGAGAAAAGGATTTGGTGATGAAAGTAAGCACAAGAAATTTTACGAGAGAGGAAATTTACCAAATTATTATCAAGAATGTTTATTTGATAACTCAATTTCTTCAGAAAATTAATATTTTCTCTATGGTATTTATTCTGTTAATCCTAATTCAGAAGGACAGTAACATATCCTCTTTCAGAACTGAAAGAATCAAACTGTCTCAGATATTATGGTGAGCAATAACACTACACTATTTTTTTCTCTTTTTATCTTTGCTGAAGACCACCAGTGATTTATCTTAAAAATGTTTACTGGACTGCTGCTCTTCATTATGTTTGCAAGCTTTAATATTTCTATCATAATCATGCTTCTTAGCTACCCACACCCCCCACCGCCATTTCCTCTATCATTAAGCTCTTCCTTTTTTATTTCTAGACTTAAGTGATACACTGAGGGCTGTACTTTTCATTCATGAGCAATTCAAGATATCTTTTAAATATCACTGATAAAGTCATAATTGTAATATATGTTAATTTTATGTTATTCAGGTCTAGAGTTGTTGCACAACCTTATTTTTTCCTGGAGGTTCAAAGGTGTTAATGTGTGATTTTATGGTACACACTGTTTTACAAAAGCCTATATTTTTCAAACAGAATAACTATGCCAACAATTCATCATGTCAAAACATGAAAAAAATTATCATGTTTGAATAATTATACAGCAGAATGATGTCTAGAGATGGTAGCAAGAGAACTTATTGAATAGGGAACTGCTTCTTCAATGTTTCTCAACATATTTATAACATGTAAGACTCCAGACAATATCTGAGGTTGAACACAATGAAGAACATGGATTGAAAAGAGCATTAAAATAATAAAGCAATTGTGCTAAAATGTCCTGATATTGAAGAACAACTGTTTCTGAACAAATATCTCTATATTTGCACGTAGGACAGGAGAAGTAACATGATATCACAATACAAACAATATTTTAGATATATCTTAAATGTATTTATATAAAATAAATGGAAAATAGACATTACACTCCAAATAGCTCTTCCTAATTAATTTTTATATCATCTTATCAAACAATGGTTTTCATTATGCTAGAATTTGATCCTGGAACTATAAGAGAAAATAATAATTTTTTGTGGATAATAAAAGAAATTAAATGCCTATGATAGGTCATCCATTGCCCTTGAAGCATTACATATAGAACTAGACAAGGCCCACAGGGCTATGGTATTCCTTGTGTCATTTGGGATAAAAGGATAGACATCAAACAGATGTCCAGAGTGTTAAGTTTTAAAATTTCAGGATACTACAAGAGAATGTATCAAGAAATTTTATGCTATATTGAAGGTCAGGGAAACTTGCTGAGGGAAATGACATTTGTGCTAAGACTTGAAAAGTAAGTTACAGATCTTTAGACCAGTAAAGCAATTTGTGAAAAGATCTGAAAGTGAGAATCAAGTCCAACAGGGCTGGAGGGTAACAAGTAAGGGGTCTATTTGCCACAAAGGTTAAAGTTGAGTCTAGCTGGATCAGATACTTCATACAAATATTTTCACTCACATTATAAAGCTTCTATCTCAGAATTACAGTTCAATGTTGGTGTTATTTATTTACAAGAAATCTTTACTCTCTGAGAAAACAGATGATTTGTAAATTTTGGTTGATAGAGTATATCATTCATAAGACTAA
The DNA here is from genome assembly GCA_004025045.1 of Sigmodon hispidus. Lineage (NCBI taxonomy): Eukaryota > Metazoa > Chordata > Mammalia > Rodentia > Cricetidae > Sigmodon > Sigmodon hispidus. The sequence continues at coordinate 213,936 of PVIH01001277.1, read as the reverse complement.
TGAAATATTCAATAAAGGAATAATGGTGATAAAAGTCAAAGTCAAGAGAACAATTAGAAAAAGCAAGCAATTTTAAAGATAGACACAGCAGGGCTTGTTTTATATGTACAGAAAAAAAAAACAAATAAATCATGAAATGTAACAGAATTTTTAAATGTCTTAGGTTATTTATATTGGTAGCTTCTCCAGGATGAGAACTAGATGTCCATATGAGATCATGAAAGAGCTGGCCCTGATGGCATGGGCCTGGGAAAGCTGTCTCTACACTTTACATGGAGGGTGTGAAGGCAGTGTACCAGATACATCACATAAGCTAAAACACAGACTCACATCCTTCACCTTACATTGGTCCACCCTAACATCTGATCCAACTATGACATGCCAGAATTCATGAAGGGACTATTCCTATGGAAAAATAACTACAGAATTTCCATTACTTCAGGCAACAACAGGATATCTCATAGAAGTTTACGTGAGGTGCCAGAGGGCTCTAAGCAGACATATGAGTCATTGCAATGAACATTGTGCAGATGAGGCTGATTGAAAAAAGTGTCACAAAGATGAAGAAATGGTAGAAAGTTAGGGGAGGAGGTGCTTTTTGTTTGTTTGATTTTTTATTTTGTTTTAAACTAATTTAGGGGAAGGAAGCTCAGGAGTGTGGGGCAGTTATGGAGAAACTGGGAGATAAGAGGTATTGGGATGAATGATGTCAAATTCCCAAAGGTTAATAAGAATTATGTTACAATAAATAAATAAATACAAATAAGGAAAACTTTTGAATAAAAAGGTGAAGATAGGAAAGAACATAATACTACCAATAATAAATAAATCCAAATAAGTAAACCTCTATATAAAAAAGGATAAGATAGAATTTGCTCTACTTTAATCTGGACTCCCCCTTCCTTTTACAGATATTGTTACTTATAAACTTGGGTCTTTTGCATAATTTTCAATAATACATCAAAGAAAATGTATAGATAGATGTTTGTTACATACATGCATTTATACACACACTAACACACACACACACACACACACACACACACATACACTAAAAGAAACCAGCTCTGTTTAGTTTTGTTTTTGAGAGAGGGTTTCCCTTACTTAAGCTGGCCTTAAACTCTCTCTTGGCTAAGTGTGTCCTAAACCCTTGATGATACCTCCTGTCTTCTATGTGTTTGGATTACAGGTATTTATTAAAACATCTGCATTTTTAATTCTAATTTAAGGGGTTATCTTGTTTGGTTTGTTGAGAATTTCATGCATGACTAATGTATTCTCATCATTTTGATCTCTTACTTTCACCAATATAATTTCTCCCATATCTTTGTCTTTTGTGCTTTTAAATGGTTTATTAATTACTTGTTACTTATTACACACATACAGGAACACATATACACCTTGATAAACACACAACACTTTAACTTATTCTGCATTGTTCATATGCAAATGATTTTAGGACTGAGGATATTATTGGATAATTTATCAGTGGGCTTTGCCCTGCAGAACACTGTTTTGCATTCTATCTGTTCCAGATGACCATCTATGGCTCTTCATTTCAGAGTTAGTTTTTGAAGTTTCTACCATTTACGTTAATATGGCAACTGGTACTTTATAGGTCCTGTTTAAAAAACTAATAGTGATACATTCCATGGGTGCAGCATTTCTGCAATGTCTAGAAGACACTGAGACAAATTAACCTGTGTCTCCATGTCTTAAAAAAACTCAGTCCAAGCAATTAAAAGGGACCAGGATGTTCACTACTTACACATTGCAGGAGAAATTTGTCAAGAGGAGATTTCAATCTTGAATATTTATGCCCCTAATATAAGGGCACCTACTTATGTAAAGGAAAAACTGCTAAAGCTTGAATCCCACATCAATTCTTATACCCTAATAGTGGGAGACTTCAATACCCCACTTTCAACCCTGGATAGATCAACCAGACAGAGACACAACAGAGAAATAAGGAGTCTAAAAGAGGTTATGATGCAAATGGATTTAATAGATATCTACAGAAACTTCCACCCAAAGGCAAAGGAATATACATATTTCTCAGCTCCTCGTGGAACTTTCTCCAAAATTGACCACATAATTGGTCATAAAGCAAATATCAACAGATACAAAAAAATGGAAATAATCCCTTGTAACATATCGGACCACCAGGGCCTAAAGTTAGAGTTCAACAACATCAAAACCCAAAGAAAGCCTACCAACTCATGGAAACTAAATATCACTCAGCTGAACCATCTCTGGGTCAAGGAAGAAATTAAGAAAGAAATCAAAGTCTTCCTAGAATTTAATGAAAATGGATCCACAACGTATCCAAACTTGTGGGACACAATGAAAGCAGTCGTAAGCGGAAAATTCATAGCGCTAGATGCCTATATGAAAAAACTAGAGAAATCCCACACTCGAGACCTAACAGCTCAGCTGAAAGCCTTAGAACAATTAGAAGTGAACTCACCTAGAAGGAGTAGATGGCAGGAAATAATCAAACTTAGAGCTGAAATCAATACAATTCAAACAAAACGAATAATATGAAGAATCAACAAATCTGAGTTGGTTCTTTGAGAAAGTCAACAAGATAATGACCTGATGTGGTGGGACGGGTAAAGGGACCTTGAATAAGGATATAAAGGGATGGAAAAAGAAGTTCAGAGGGAAAGCTGAACACAAAGTAAATATATGTGTAGCAATCTTATTTGCATTATCACCCTTGATAAGTCATGCTTATGATTTTTATCTTCTTTATAGTTATTGTTAACTTATCAGCATTTTAAATTCATTTTACTGTTTTTCCTTATAAATACAAAATAAATAAAGAAGAAAAAAATTCACCCCTCTTCTGCAATTAATACTGGGTCTTAGGTACAATACAGTGCAGACAGCATATTGTATGTGTATCAGTAGATGTGGAACACCAAATTGCCAGTTATTTTCTGCAATTTTACCAGTTCTACATCTCAGTAGTAACCTTTACCTGTGATAAAAAAAAAAAAAGCCTTTTCGATGAGAAGTTAGAGCTAGTTTCCTCTAAGGTTGTGAAATTTAAAATAAAGTTGAATATGCTGTTCTGTGAAAAGGTACCAAGCCACATCCCTAAGCAAGATAAGAATGGATTAACTTAAGAGTTAATAGTTAGCAAGTTATATGACTGAGTCATAGGCCATTCACCTTAAAATTAATGTAAGATTGTATGTATGGGCCAAAGAAGGAGCAGAGCTGTGAGCTAGTCGGAACTTTAGAGCTACAATGGAAGGCTGGTCCAGAAACCTCATATTGCAAATTGTGTGCCAATGTGGATTACACACATTCACATAAAGCATGAGAAAGCTTAAAACTGTTTCTAGAGCACAGAAACAGAGCCAAAGGCACATTCTATTTTGTCTCTCATGTGAGTCATGGTACAGAAATGCCCTGGTGTGGTGTGTGAACATGAGTTACAAAATGCTGGACTTTTGGAATGCAGTTTAAGCTGCAACAGGATTTGTTCCTTATCCTCAAGGTAAACAAGAGCTGCATATGATGGATTTAAGCTTTCTGTTTATATAGACAAAAAGGGAACCTGTGTTTTTCAGGTCAACACTATTTGCTAGAGGTGAGCAGAGGCTCAGCTTTTCTAAGAGAGGCTTCCTTACTCAGTGAGAAAACACTTATGGCTGCTTCAAAATTCTTAAATAGAGTACATGAGCGGCAGATAACAGTGCTTTACTTGGTGATTATATGGACCCTAAAATTCCTGGAGTGATAACTGTGTCTGCCAATTAGCTAAAAAGCCAAACTCTGTGAAGCTAGCCTAACAGTTGGGTGAATTTAATCAGCCATCCTAGTGAAGCCTTTAATCCTAGTCAGTCTTTAGCAGATTAAGGGTGTTGTCAGAAATAGAAAGAAATAGAGGGAGCTAAGTTAATTCAGCTACCTTAGCAAAGCTTTTAATGCTAGCTACACCTTGGCACATTAAAGGTATGATCAAAAACAGAAAGAAACAGAAGGAATTGGGTGGAGTCAGCTACCTTAGCCAAGCAAAGTTGTGGTGAGAAACAGAAAAAGATAATAGTTATACAATAAAGACAAATTTTTTAAAAAAGGGAAACTCTACGTAGTTTAGAATGTATTTTAAAATATATGTAGCTGAATGGTGAGAGAGTCAGAGACCATTTTTAAGAAGTAAAAGAGAAAGCTATCATCAGAAGGCTTATGCTTTCTCATTTTACCCATTAGTTAGATGAAGATTTATTCATAATTATCAGAAACAAAAAACTGTCTTATCCTATCTTTACACTACTACAAGGCATTCCTTTTAGTAATCTGAAACAGATCATGGGAGCTCGCCTCTCATGGTCCCCATTATTCTGGCTCCCAAACTTGGACATAAAACCTAGACTTTTCCTAGTGGAACCACTTCATGAATTTTGTTAGTAGGACTTCTCTATAAACTTTGCCTAGTGGATTTTCTCAACACAGAATTATTTATGTATTAAGACAACCTGCAAAGTACAGGTTGTCATCTGTTGTATACTCCCATGACCTTCAGCACTCTTTAAAGGCATCTGTCTTCTTTATACAGTATTTTTAAGGTCACTTCCTTCTACTTCAATGATGATATCTTGCTTTTGTAGAAACACTAGATTCTGGTAGGGTCACATCATTCTTTACACTGTTATACATATTCTTGCACTGACATCTACCCATTTCTTCCTTGAATTAGTGCAAAATTTGTCTGGGTCTCAGCATGCTGATTTTGTTCCTATCTACTCTGTCTGTGTCTGTGTCTCAGGAAGATTCTCTTGGTCCAATCTGAGTTCTTGGTCTACTTGATGTCTTCTGTTTTTCAAAGTTGGCTGATTCTGTGTCTAAGGTAGTTGTTCTTGGTCCAATAAGAGCTGGCCAAATCGTGTCTCAGGGAACCACTTTTGATGCAATAAGAACTGGTCAAATATGTGTCTCAGGAAGTCACTGAGGTCAAATGGTAATGGGTGTGTTTGTGTATGAATTTTTCAATTGCAGATTTGAAAAGCTGGGGTTTTAGTGGGGAAGGTCTGTCTACAGGAGTCTTCCCTACTGCTTTGTGATTGGGGCAGCAATGGGTAAAAATGGGAGTCCACTTGTTGTGCCCTGATGTTTAGATCCTGAAAACTGTGCTCTGAGACTGAACTGGGTGAAGTGTCATTCACCAGTTTGTCCAATAAAAGCATGCCAAATCTGTGTTTCAGGGAATTGATGAGGTTACAGGGTGATGGGTGGATTTGGAGAATGAGGTGAGTCTTATATATTGCCAGATTCAACAAAATGGTGTGTCAATGGAAGGTACCAACATTTAACAGTCTTCACTGCCATTCCTGCAATTGGGGCATCAATGAAACAAGCTATTTTTAAGGCCATTCCTACCTTGTCTTGAAAGGTTTGGAAGTCCTTTCTTTTGTGTGTCCTGCTTGTTAATTTTGGACATCATACTATCAGCAGTAAAGTCAAGGGCACTTTCTTGTTCAGTGTCTAACTTTTTCACAAAATGTATACTCCATATGGAATGATTTTACTGTCCATCATCTTTGAATTAGATTAATGCTATCAGGAGCAGTCATGTCTCATTGTCATGAAAATACAAAGAACCTATGTTATTAAAACATCTTAAATGTCATATTTTGTAGATCTTGGAAGTATTTAAAGATGACCTGTTTTTCTAAAATATATCTGTTGAACCTCAAAAACATATCTAATATGACTCCAAGTTTGATTATAATGAGTAAGTACTCACATGCATTTCTTTACATCTTAATTACTACATAATACTTTTCAAGAACTAGAAATTTGCATTGAATAGTATATATAACATGCAATAATACAGTCCAGTGTAAAATATTTAAAACTAGTTGTTGCTTTTAAAAGTAGATTAAACATTCTATACTTTTATCATATCCTCTTTTTTCTTTTTATTAAATTGAAAGAAATTATATTTATTAATCCAAACATTGTGTACAGTGAATCTGCACCATGCAAGTAGATTCAAACTTGTCACCTTGCACAAAACTTAAATACAAGTGGATTAAAGACCTCAGCATAATCCCAGCCACACTTAACTTGATAGAAATAAAAGTGGAAGTTACCCTCCAAAGAATTGGCACTGGTGAGCACTTTTTAAATATAACACCAGTAATGCGGACACTAAAAACAACAATCAATAAGTGGGACTTCTTGATACAGAGAAGCCACTGTAAGGCAAAAGACACAGAGCTAAAGTAATAAAACCAGCTAGGTACTGAAATAAAAACAGACTAGTGGATCAATGGAATCTAACTGAAGACATAGACATTAACCCACAAACCTATAAACACTTGATTTTTTAACCAACAAACCAAAAATATTCAATGGAAGAAATCAATAAACTTGATAAAAAGGAAAGTGGAAAATATCCTCAAACACATTGGCACTGGTGACCACTTCCTAAATGGAACACCAGTAGCACAGATATTAAAACCAACAATTAATAAGTGGGACTTTCTGAAACTGAGAAGCTTCTGAAAGGCCAAGGACACAGTCAATGAGTCATTTCAAAAAGGGAATTTTTGAACAAGAATTACAAATGACTGAAAGTCACTTGAAAAATTGCTCAACATTTTTAGCCCTCAGATAAATGCAAATCAAAACAACCTTTAGATCACACCTTAAGCCTGTCAGAATGGTTAAGATCAAAAACACAGAGGACATCCTATGCTGGAGAGGATAAAGAGCAAGTGGAACATTCCGAGGTATCACAAACCCAGAAAGAGAAGCAGTGGATGTACTCACTCATTAGTGGGCATTATACAAAAAGCAATGAACCAAGCTAAAACCCACAGTCCCTGAACAGCTTGGGATCAGAAGAAACTTAAAAGAGACATCTATGGATTTTCCTAGGAAGAGAAAATAGGGAAGATCTATCAATTTTGATTTATAGTTTCTTCTGATTTTTGTTCTTTTTTATACCTGTTTTATAAATCAGAGCAGTATGGATCTTACTTTAGTTATGATGTTCTTTATTAGTTCTGGGAAGGTGTTTTTCCAGGATGGTAAAATAAGAGTGAATTTAATTTGATACAGAATGCTGTGTGAGGCCCCTCAGGATGTTTTCTGAGAGTAAAAAGTTACCTTGTATGTCCCTTGTTGACCTATATTTCTTGACAAATGCCTGTCTTTGTCATATCTCCTTCATAGTTCAGAAGGAAGAGATATTCTGTCGATATTATTCTTAGAACACATCGTTTTTTAAAATGATCTGTTGATAGTTCCTTTTTACTTGAACTTGTTTTCCATAGTTGTAACATTTGATAGTTGGATTTTTTCAAACCTGTAGAAATAATTTCTCCTACCCATGCATAATCATAGTTTGAAGATTCCATATTAATTGTATCTCAGATCCATCCCTACAAGCATTCTGATATTGCCTTTAACAACCTAATTATTCTATTGCATTGTACATTAGCATTTTCAAAAGCCTAGTATTCAATTATTTTTTCCTTACTTCTTAATTTGGTAACATTCTCTTTTCTATGGACGTCGATCTTTGTAAGAAATATGTAAAAGTTTCTTTTGGGCCTTGAATCACTTCTGTAAATGATTCAACATTTGTTCCTATGTCCTCAATTATATCTGAAGCATTCAAATCTACCATGTGGCATAAAGACAAGGTGTAGTCATTATAGAAAGTTTGCCATTACACATTAGCAAAATGTCCTGCCCCAAGTAGCTGATCTTGGAAGATTTAATACCTCTAGCCCTACCACATTGTTCAATGGTCTTAGCTTCATTCTTCTGCCAGGTCCTCCATTGTAACTAGGGACCAGTCTCTAAAACCACTGTAACCATATCAGTACAGTCTTTAGGGGTTACTATATTATAAATGGACTACAAGTTTTACATCTTCTTTACAAATGATTACTGCATGCCGTATGAGAATATTGCCTCTTCAAATCTAACATTTGAACAAAAGTCCATTCTGTTCATACACAGAAACTATCTTTTGGTAGTTTCTGTAAGGTTACTGGATCAAATAAGGTAGGTGTTTAAAATCCTTGGGCTGTTGCTCTCTAACCTTCTAGAAAACATTGAGATTTGTTCTTTAAATTCTTCTGTTTGGGTCTGATTATCTCTATAGTCTGTCTTACCAAGTTTCTAAGACTTTCATTTTGGCTTTTATATTAATCAATTTTTAAATGATAAACAAAATTGATCTAATGAATGATATTTATAATAAACATTACAAATAATTATATATATGAAGTGGTGAGTTGGAAAACTGAAAGAAGTAAGGTCTAATTGGGCAAAGAAAAAGAGGATAATACATAGAGATAGAAAAGAAGGAGATAAATTACACTAAGACTATTTTAAAATCCAAAGGAAACACTTTTTCATCTGCTCTTAAAATATATTATAAATGTGTATGAATATATATGCAAAAATATTTTAAAAGTAACTAAGCTAGTTGAAAAGACAATGTTAACACGGATACACTAACAAAAATCACTGTTTTAGTCATAGAAGACATTCATTTATATTTCTAAGCAGTGGAGTCCAAGAGATTCCCTAAAATAAGACAGGATATTGCCATTTCTCTTGGTGGCCTTCTATAAATTGAGAGCAAGGCCATATTATATAATACCCTTTATATTTCAGAAAAAGGACTATAGAACTTAAAATAGAGATGATAGGGGAATCTCCTACAAGAGAATTAGCTGGAATATTTCCTGAAGCGACAGGGTCCCAGAGATAAAAGCATCAGTATTCTTATAAATCTGTAAAGTCTATCAACAACAGGCATGATGGTCCAGGAGTGCAATAATGACACTTCCTTCTTAGAGATAATCAAGGGATGCATATCTGTACTTAAGTCACACTCAGTGGTAGAATTGCTGGTAATACAAACCCACCCAATTAACTATAGCTAATGATGAGTTCAGGGTTCCTAGAGAAGGTGCTACTACTGTCACTTTCTTTTTTTGTATAACTATATACATATATATATATGTATGTATATATAATTTTAAAAGTGGTTTTTCTTCTTTTACATACCATTTACTGTTCCCCCTTCCCTCCCCTTCTCTGGTTTCTTCCCCTCCCCCCATAATTTAGTATAGATCTCACCCCTAAGCAACGAGATTCTTTTTTAAAAACAGATGAAACCAATTTAAAAAATCTACAACTGTTTAAAATACAAAAAAACAATTAATCATGAAGTGCCCAGCTCTGACTGATACATCTACAAAAAAGCCTCTCTATATAAGGCCCAGAAGATATTGCTGAAGATAAGAAAAATATTAAAAGCAAAAAGACTATCTCATCTTCGGGTAGATAATTTCTTCAATATTTTATGAAAAGATGAATGCAGGACTCTCATAATTATAGTCACCTAAACAAGATATGCATAGTCATATCACAAGTTGATATACCAAAACAGATATGAGAAACTTTCAAAGATCCTTGTCATATATGAGGAGCTACAGGAAATTAATGTCTGTTAAAAGAGAAATAAATAAATATTCTGCAGGCACCAGGCTCATGATAGATTATCCAAACCTAAGTAGGCTGCACTAAACATATATGGATGAGTTCAACAAAAATAAATGAATGTAGCAAATTGCACATAGGCACACATACTTGTGATCTATTTAATGATGTAAATATCAAAAGATTTGGGAGAGAGGATGTTGTAAATGGTTCTGGCCCAGACTTTCCGGGTCTGGACTAAAGGTTTAGTCTCACTCTCAGCCCCACTTAGCCATAAATAAGAATACACAGGTAAATATTATTTTTATGCTGATTGACCTAAGGCACAGGCATATATTTTATTATCCCACACTTTTTGTTTGTCTTTGGCCAATCTGTTTTTTATTAAGCTTATGGGGACAAATATTTATATTAGTAGTATAATTTTACTACAAGAGAATACTGACAGGAATTAGAGAAAGAGAGGGATAGAAACCATTTAAATGCATTATTCATACATGAAATTATCAAGGTTGAAATAGAAATTTTTCAATTAAAAAAGAAGAAATATGAATGATAAAAAATTATTAGTATTCATCATTAGAAATTAAGTAAGTAAATATTAAAACTACTTTGAGGTTTTATTTTTACCCAGTTGGAATGGTAAAAATAAGACAACATTTGACAAATGCAGGCTAGCATGTAGGAAAAGGAGAAAACTCATTCACTCTTGGTGAGTTTACAAAATGGTACAGCCAAGATAGAAAGCAGTAGGTGAAATTATGAATAATTTAAAACTGATCTACCATATAGCTAAGCTACAGCCCCTTTGGCATTCATATTACATTTTGCTACTTGAAGAATGACCCAGAAGAGACACTAGTTGGCAGACAGAATGGTATTTAGGGTGGTAATATGCTTTTGTTGTTGTGCTAAAGTACTGCTCTGGTCATTTTTATCTCTGGCATATGAAATAGGAATCTTCAACCATTTTTATTTTTGTTAAGAAATGTATGTCTGCTCATTTAAATATCCCAATGTACCATTTTCCTACCTCTAAAGTTGATGACCACTAACAAATTATATGAATGTTCTTTGGTTATAAGAAACTCATGATTATAAATCATATTACCCCATGAGCATTAAGACTTTTATTTTTTTAATTAATTAATACATTTTTATAGCTTAAACACAAATGACAAATTCTTAACCAAATTAAATAAAAAATGGAAGACCTACTTCATTAAAAGTAGAAATTGAAAAGTAAACATTATGATAGATATGAATGAAATTCCAGAAAATCATAAGGACATACATTATAAAAATGTTTCAATAAATTGAAGATTCTGAAAAAAACTGGTGAGTTTTTAGATAGAAAAATTAAAAAAAGCAAAGCATGCCCAAAGTGCAAACCACAACCACTGAACAGCTTGGGATCAGAAACACCCTGAACTGACTCCTTGTATCCCACTCCCCCTAGAGGAACACCTGACTCACTCTTGAGGGAGGGGGGAGAAAACTGGATCTGCCAGGAGTGGAGACTGAACTAAGCAATATTGGGAGAGTGGGACCATGGGACTGCCTGCTGCCTGCCCAGGGAGGGGATGGGGAGTTGTGGAGAAGAAAGAATGACCTGATATGGTGGGAGGGGTAAGGGACCATGCATAAGGACATACAAGGATAGAAAGTGTGACTTCTTTGTTCATAATAACAATAATAATAATAAAAAAAGAAAATAGGGAAAAAACAAAAAAAGCAAAATTAAAATAAATTCAATGAATGATTTTAACAAATGCATAATTTGTAACCTTAAAATACTAATAAAATACTCCATAACTAAAAATATAAAACAACAATAACCAAAACAGGGGTTGGGGATTTAGCTCAGTGGAAGAGCGTTTGCCTAGCAAGCGCAAGGCCCTGGGTTCGGTCCTCAGCTCCAGAAGAAAAAAAAAAAAAAACAATAACCAAAACAAACAAGAAAATATGAACTTACTACAGAATTCTACTATACCTTAAAAAACTAAGAAAAATACATATCATATTATTCCATAAAACTTAAAACATAAACCAAGCTTTTAAAAGTTACAAAGCAATTGAAACACTGATATTAATCATTGCATTACTTTTTCCTTTATGAAAAAAACTTCATATATTTATTTACTATTTGGTGATTTTACATCATACAACCCATCAAACTCAGATATCAGACCTCTCACTATCATGCCCACTCTTATGCCCTCCCCATTTACAAAACCACCCATTCATGATGATCATTTGCTTACTAGAGCATAAATAAACTCCCTGTGGCCAGGCCCTTAAACAAGGCAAGTCTTTCCTTACCCACACCTCTGCCAGAAGCCATCAATGCAGAAGTGAGGCCTTGTGTCATTTAGCTATGTTCTAGCCTTGAGATCTTGTATACAATGACATCTTACTTTTTTTATTTATTTTTTTAAAATCCACTTATGAGTTGGTACATACCCTGATTCTCTGTCTGAGGTTGTGATACCTTGCTCAGGAGGATATTCTCTATATCCATCCATTTGCCTGCAAGTTTTAGGATATCATTGTTTCTTACTGCTGAGTAGTACTCCATTGTGTAGATATACCACATCTTGTTAATCCATTCTTCAGTTGTGGGTCATCTAGGTTGTTTCTAGGTTCTTACTATTACGAAAATGCTGCTATGAACATAGTTGAGTTAATGCTTTTGTAGTGTGAATGTGTGTCTCTAGGAGATATGCCAAGAGTGGAATCTCTGGATCCTTGGGGAGATTGATTTTCTGAAAAATTGCCATACTGTATTCCAAAGACTTCTAATTTAGACAAGTTAAAATTCATTTCACGTTTTTATAATTATCTTAGAAAAATGACATTAAAAGGTTAATTTTCTCCAAATTATCTTAGAAAAATGACATTAAAAGGTTAATTTTCTCCATGATCCTTCAATTTCAATCAGTCTGAGAAACTAAAGTCATGTCTTATTTTTGCTATCTTGACCTGTAGACACTACAGAATGTCTGATTTACACACTAACGATATAGTGCACAATGCAATAAAATTTGCACTCAACACCCAGGAAGTTTCTTTACACACCATAAAGATAATAATATAATTTATTATGATAGTAATTATTATAAGTTTCATGAATATATATCCTGGCAAAGTTCAAAAGTATCCTTAAGTTCAACTCTGAAACATAGCAATATTTCTCAGATCAAATTAGCATAGTCTTACATATATTTACACAAAAAACTTCCATACACTCATATATGCATACATAAATATACATCCACTCACAGAAATACAATCACAAAGACTCAGGCATACACATACACAGAGGCCACATAGAAAATGATGTAAATAATTTAGAAATTAAGCAAGAGCTTGGAAAGCACATACCCAGTGGATTGGCTACTTTGTGAAGCTGCCAAAACTTTCAGAAAAAAGGAGGTAAGAATGTCAAAAAATGTGCTGTTAACTTGCAATGGAATAACTAAAGGAAAAGATTTTCAGAAGAAGTAAAGGGTTGTGGTTAGGCCCAGGTTATGATGCAAAAAGAAAAAAAAAATTGTGAGGCAACATAGATGTGTAATATAATTCTCTTTGAAGGAATGTTTAGCTTAAATGCAAACTTGTTTGGTTTTAGAAGGTTTGACAATGATTAATGACTTTTACATGCCACCTTATATAAACTGTATTGTAGGTGGCACAATATGATTAGCAGGAGTGAAGGCATAAAAAGTAATGGAAAGAGTAACAAGTGACATAAAATTTTTAGTGACTTGGAAACTCCCCATTCATACATGATCTGTGACAGTAAAGTTCCTTATTTTTGTAAAATGTATACTATAGACATATTTTTATCTTTATTTATTTTGTATTTATCAAGAAAAACAGTAAAATGAATTTAAAATTGTGATAAGTTAACAATAACTATAAAGAAGATAAAAATCATAAGCATGACTTATCAAGGGTGATAATGCAAATAAGATTGCCACACATATATTTACTTTGTGTTCAGCTTTCCCTCTGAATTTTTTTTGCCATCCCTGTATATCCCCATTCGAAGTCCCTTCCCCCTCCCGCCACATCAGGTCATTTTTTTCTTCTCCACAACTCCCCGTCCCCTCCCTGGGCAGGGAGCAGACAGTGCTATGTCCCACTGACCCAATAATGTATAGTATAAACATATTTTATAGTGTCTAATTCAGGGGATTATATTTCAAACTGGCTATTAACTGAATTACTTTGTAATTATTATGATTCAAGAAAAATAACATTTTCAATAAGAAGGAAGATATGAAATCAAATATATTTTCATATTTTATGATTTTTTTCATTGTAAATGTTAGCAGACCATTGACCAACTTTATATTTTAAAACATGTAGATTTCTCACTGTATCAATATAAAAATTATTATTAAATTATTGATTATTTTTTGCCAATTATTAAATCAATAATTTTGCTAAAGTTTCTTAACAAACAGTAAGAAACATGGATGAAGCTTAGAGATTCTTAAATAATGAACTGAAAGTTTTAATATTAGGGCACAAAATCATCAATTAAATTCTAATGTTTCTGACTTCAAGGTCATTCTCATACTTTTTTATTCCAATAATATTAAGCCATATTCAACTGCAAACAGATTTCTCATGAACTCCACACACATCTTTTAGAAAAGTAACTTGAGTCAGTTTTTATAATACTACTAGATGGACTTTTACAAAGATAATAATACTAGAAAAACAAGAAATAAATTTTCACAATTGTCCTAGGTATTATTACTAGCTATGAATTACACACTTGTAATCACTTTCCATTTTGTAAATAGAAACACTTTGATTTTTTGCCTCAGAAGATAATTCTTAACCTGAGGACTAGTTCAGGGAAGGAATTTGCAATTAACCTAATAGCAAATAACTGTTCACCATGTGCCATGACTGTTTTCAAGTAACACACACAAAAAAACTGACAACATATTGATACGAACATAGAAACATAAAATAATGTTGTCAAGAGATAAACTGTAAGACCATTTTTACTCAAGAAAAACCATTTATTTTCTTTAATGTCCATTTTTCACAGTAACTTAAATGTTATTGTAAATTGTCTTCTACTATTTTCCTTTAGTTTTTCTTTTTGCCAAGGGATAGTAACAGGGGAGTGGAAGGTATACTTCAAAGCTTCTTCCTTGACAAATGATAGTCTTTCACAGAAAACCACCCCGAAGGACACATCATTTTGAGTAAAAGACAGCAGCTCTAGTTTGTTCCTGATCTAAAGCAAATAGGTCTTGTCAAAATAGGAAAGGTGATTGCATTCCACAGAACTATCCATATGTCTTTTCAGCATTACTGGCTTAGGAAAATGAATGAAAACAGTCTCAAATCTAATGTATAAAGTGTCTTGCAAATAGAATCCGAGAACATTGACAAATGTAAATTTCTATCGTCTGGATGAGAAACTGGTCTGTGATAGGACCATCAGAGACAAGCTCCAGAAGCACCACACAGAAAGAACTCACGATGTTTAACTGTAGGCTTGCTTTGTTTTATAACTCAGCCAAATTTCTGTGCATGCTGGAGACTCTTGTAATGTGAGCTATTCAGCTGTGTGCAGTGACATCCAAATTGGCATCACTGAATGTCAAGCCCTGAACATAGCACAGTAGATAGAAAAGATAGAGACTAGTTTTTCTTCATTTTTATGAAAGATGGTTAATAGTCTTGATGTGGCTCCAGGTCTAAAATGTTACTGGCATGAAGTGCTACCAATTATCCAGGTTTCCTTTGCCAGAACTGCATAGAAAATGAAGCTGTTTTCCAGATTTTTTTTTTCCAATTTTGTAAATGGTAAGCTTAATGACCCCATACTCTGCATGACTTTGGCAATGAGGTGTTGATACAAAAGAGTAATGTAAAAATAACATGAATATTAAACCACAAACACTGGCTGCCTTGTTTCTCCATTTTAAGGCTTTGTTGTTTTTAAGAGAAAAATTTGTCTATAACAAGGGACTGAACTTAATTGAAATGTGACTGAATTTTTAATCCCTTTAGAGACTCATAATAAGATTTCTCTGTGGTTTAACATAAAATAGTGTGACATAAAGGTAAACTAAATATTATGATGTATTCATTAGTAAATTTAATATTTGTGGATAATATTGATGCCCTTACACTTTTAGTCTACTAAGATGTTATAACAAAATGCCTGTGCCTGGTAACTTACAGCACTTCTTGGCTCCTGCTTCTGAAGACCAGAGGTTGTCTGTACCTAGCAAGAGCCACAAGTTCCACCAGAACACGGTCAAAAATAGAAAAGGACCTTGGCATATGTCTAAGAGTGGTATTGCTGAATCCTTGGGGATATTGATTCCCAGTTTTCTGAGAAACCACCATACTGCATTCCAAAGTGGCTGAACATGTTTACACTCTCACCAACAAAGGAGGAGTGTTCCTCTTGTTCCTAATCCTCTCTAGCATAGGCTGTTATCTGTGTTTTTTTTTTCCTTCTTTATTTTGTATTTAACAAAAAAAACCAGTTACATGAATTTAAAATGAGGAAAAATTAACAATAACTATAAAGAGGATAAGAATCATAAGCATGGCTTATCAACGGTGGTAATGCAAATAAGATTGCTACACATATATTTACTTTGTGTTCAGCTTTCCCTCTGAAATTTTTTTTCCCATAAGACAAAACGCCAGCCTACAGAATGGGAAAAGATTTTCACAAACCCTACAAGTGATACAGGACTGATCTCCAAGGTATATAAAGAGCTCAAGAATTTAGAGCCCAATACCTTGAATAACCCTATCAAAAAATGGGGTTCAGATCTAAAAAGGGAATTCTCAGCAGAAGAATTACGAATGGCTGAAAGGCACCTGAAAAAGTGCTCATCATCTTTAGTCATCAGAGAAACGCAAATCAAAACAACTTTGAGATACCACCTAAGACCTGTTAGATTGGCTAAGATAAAAGGCACAGATGACAGCCTATGTTGGAGAGGATGCGGAGCAAGGGGAACACTCCTCCATTGTTGGTGGGAGTGTAAGCTTGTCCAGCCACTTTGGAATGCAATATGGAGGTTTCTCAGAAAATTGAGTATCAATCTCCCCAAGGACCCAGCAATACCACTTCTGGGTGTACACCCTAAAGAGGCACATTCACACTCCAAAGGTATTAGCTCAACTATGTTCATAGCAGCATTATTTGTAATAGCAAGAACCTGGAAACAACCTAGATGTGCCTCAACTGAAGAATGGATTAACAAACTGTAGTACATCTACACAATGGAGTACTACTCAGCAGTAAGAAAAAATGATATCCTCAAATTCGCAGGCAAATGGATGGATTTGGAGAATATCCTCCTGAGCGAGGTATCACAATCTCAGAGAGATAAGCAGGGAATGTACTCACTCACTAGTGGTCTCTAAACAAACAAACAAGAAAAAAAAGCCAAACATGCCCAAGAGACAAACCATAACCACTGAACAGCCTGGGATCAGAAGCGCCCTAGACTGACCCTTCGAACCCCACTCCAACTATAGGAACACCAGACTCACTCTTGAGGGAGAGGGGACAAAACTGGATTTGGCCAGGAGTGGAGACTGACCCAAGCATTATTGGGTCAGTGGGACCATAGGACTCTCCGCTCCCTGCCCAGGGAGGGGATGGGGAGTTGCGGAGAAAAATGAATAAGGTTATCTGTGTTTTTAATCTTAGCCATTCTGGCAGGTTTAAGGTGGTATCTCAAAGTTGTTTGATTTGCATTTCTCTGATGGCTAAAGAAGTTGAGCACTTTTTCATGTGCCTTTTAGCCATTTTTAATTTCTCTACTGAGAATTCTCTTTTTAGTTTTTAACTCTATTTTTTAATGGGGTTATTAAGGGTTTTGGGTTCTAGTTTCTTGACTTTTCTATATATTTTAGAGATCAATCTCTGTCACTTATAGGGGTGGTAAAAATCTTTTCCTATTCTGTAGGCTATCATTTTGTCATTTTGTCTTATTGACTGTGTCCTTGGCTTTACAGAAGCTTCTCAATTTCAGGAGGTCCCACTTATTTATTGTTGTTCTTAGTGTCTGAGCAACTGGTATTATATTTAGGAAGATGCACATTCGCACCTCAAAAGCATAGCTCAACAATGTCCATAGCAGCATTATTCATAATAGCAAGAACGTGGAAACAATGTAGATGCCCCTCAGCTGAAGAAAGGATTAACAAACTGTGGTACATCTACACAATGGAGTACTATTCAGGAGTAAGAAAATTGATATCCTAAAATTTGCAGGCAAATGGATGAATTTGGAGAATATTCTCCTCAGTGAGGTATCACAATACCAGACAGAGAATCAGGGGATGTACTAACTCATTACTGGACTTTAAAAAAAAAATAAAAGGAGAAAGATGTAATTGTATACAAGAACTCAAGGCTAGAACATAACTAAATGACACAATGACTCACTTCTGCATTGATGGCCTCTGGCAGAGGTGTAGGTGAGGAAAGACGTGTTTTCTGATTTAAGGGTCTGGTCACAGAAAGTTTAATTGTGCTCCAGTAAGTAAATGAACAGCATGAATGGGTGATTTTGTAAATGGGAGATCATAAGAGTGGGCACGATTTCGAGAAGTCTGATGTCTGAGTTTGATGGGTTGCATGATGTAAAAACACAAATAATAAATATGTATATAAAAATAAAAAAGAAATACTATGATTAATATCAGGGTTTCATTGGCTTGTAACTTTTAAAGGCTTTATTTATTTTTTAAGTTTTGTGGAATTATATGATATGTATTTGTCTTAGTTTCTCAAGGTATAGTACAATTTTGTAGTAAGTTCATATTTTATTATGTTTGTTTTGTTATGGCTACTGTGTTTATTTTTAGTATGGAGTATTTTATTAGTATTCCAAGCAGGCTACGAAGTTTGCATTTATTAAAATCATTCATTGAATTTATGTTTAATTTTGCTCTCTAAAAACTAACCAATTTTTTCAGAATCTTCAATTTATCAAAACAAATTTATAATGTATGTCCTTATGGTTTTCTGGAAATTCATTGTTATAATGTTTACTTTTCAATTTCTCATTTATTGAAGTAGGTCTTCCTTTTTTGTTTGATTTGGTTAAGAATTTGCCAATAGTTTTTAATCCTTAAAAAAATTAATTGCTTAATTAAGAAACAAAACAAAAAAGGACTTTGGCTCAAATTTGAAACATGACCTGTTCTCATAAAATTTATACTAATCATACACATAAGTCCAGATATTGTAAAAAATAGTAGTAATCCCCACAGATTAGAGAGTTTGTGCCTGAGTTAACTTACATTTGGCCTCAACTCTTAAAAATTCCCTTTCTCAATAGTGGCTTGTAGGGAGAATTAGACTAGCATTTGAGCCTTTGAATAATTAACAATATTTAAATCACATACCTACTGATATATTTAAACTAATTTACTATAACTGCTGGCCATTTGAACCTCTGGACAAGTAAACATATGCTTTCAAGGTTTTCATTACTTGTCAGTAAAATTTATATGACTCACAACTTCTATTTTATTTTTAATTGAAGCAATTTTTGATTCCTATGTCCAAATAAACATGTCAGTGATTAAATGAAATAAAATAGAATGTACCTATACCATTATAACAAAAAATTCAAATTTTTTGTGTTCCTTAATTTATTTCTTTTAATTGGCATGGCATAATTGTCTTTTTACCAGGGAGAAGCCATTCTAAATCCTGGGTTTATAATTATGAGAAAAGAGACTGGGAGAATTCAGTATACAGAGATGAAATGTTTTATTATAGTTATTTCCAGATTTTTATGCATTTATATATCTAATAAATTCTAGAAACAATGAATTGTTTTAAAAGCATGTTCATGAATATCCATTAGAATTATTATCATGCTATCTTTAGCACTATGATACATTTATCTGATTTCATCTAAAATCTACACTCATTTTTATTTTAACACTTCAAATATTTTCTGTTTATTTATAATAGGAATCATTCAAATCATTCAATTAAATATCGTTATGGATAGTGTATATTTCTATTAAATGCAGTAGATAAATGATACAATATGTCCTTCCTTCCTAAGGAGTAAAGAGTTTGTGTGAATCATGAAGAAAAATTCAGCTCTGGTGTTAATAATACAGGTTGATCACATGCTAAAATTTTTAAATACATTACTATGCACAAGATGTTGAAAGAAAGCATTCCTTAGGTATTAAATGCATATGATATTTATTTAAATTTATCTACAACTCAATAGTTTTCTTTGGGGACTTAGAAAATACGTACAAACCAAATGTGACTTTTTATATTGCATGCAATACGAATCTCTGTAGGTTTCCTTACATATGAGTTCTGGAAAGAGCCACAATGTATGTGGTTATGTTGTGCCATATATATATATATATATATATATATATATATATATATATATAGAGAGAGAGAGAGAGAGAGAGAGTCCATTGGTTTTCTATGCTGGAAGAACTATTGGCCTCAATCTTCTCTTCCTATCTACTTATAAACTCTCAATGGGTTTATGCTCATTTCCCTATGTTTTATAAATCATAAAGTAAATATTTAATTAGTATTCATTCTACTGTCATCTAAATTGGAATTATTGAATTTATAATAATTAGCATATAATTATTTTGTTTGTTTATAAGTAGCACCATATTCTGATATATTATGTCCATCAGTGAAAATTGGGAAGAAGTAAAAATTTAATTATCAACAAAATATAATAACCATATGATAACTTGAAATAAAATTATTGACAAAAGCTGACTCACAATAAATACTGAAATATAAATGATGTCATGTTCAAGGACAGAGTTGGAATAAGGATGGATATGACTAGGCACTATAGAAAAAGAAAAAGACTGTAAATTCACAAATTTCACAAAAATACCAGAAGAGTATAGAGAAAAATGAGAATTATATTGATTTGAAATGGATGTCATTTCCAAAATCAGTTTCTATCTTTCCTATGTGGTCTTCAGGTTTGCCTTCAAGAGAAAAACAGATGGAGATATCCACAGGTCAAGCTCTCTGTCCAGTCAAGAGAGGGAGGAGAAATTATATTAGCAAAAAGGTCAAGATCATGATGAGGAGACTCACAGAGACAGCTGACCCAAGCTACTGGGAGCCCATAACTAACAGGGAACCTGCATGTAGGCCCTCAGAATGTTGAACACACTCAATCCAAGATCATGGGACACAGAATCTGACTTTCTATTCTTCAAATGTTTTGGGAGAGAAAAATGTCACTCAGTCTTGCAACTCTTCAAGCAGAAGATAAACAAAATTGTACACTGATGCCTTCAAAATTTGTTATAGATTTTTTAATAAGGTACAAAATAATGCATGTAATTCCCTTAATGCCAACAGAATTAATATGAAAAACCATGATAAACAGCTATCTCTATAAGTCAACTCTAGCTAGTTAACTAGTAAAATGGCAAAATATAAAAATTTAAAATTAGCACTTAAATATATATTAAGTCCTTAAGACATATGAATATCTAATAATCAAAGTACAAATATGCAGTAAAATAAATCAGGAAACATATGAATGAAATAAACATTTTGAGGAGGTACATTCTGTGGGCAAAAAAATCTACTGATAATTTAATTGTAATGAAACAACTGTAGACAAAATCAATGTATAAATAATTTCCTTATATACTCTTCAATATGAAGCCTTTTCCAAAAAGTTATTGATATACATAGGAAAGATAAGAACACTTATCAAAAGTTAAAGAATATTTTAGCTTCATTTAAATTAAGAAAATTATTTATGAAGCTTCCAGTGACATAAAATAACTTTTTTAGATGCATGCTCCTTTTATTGAAAATAGTTCCATTTATACTAAAACATTTTATCTTTTTAAAATTTAATTTAGCCACCTGGGCACATTGATGCATTTTAGCAGAAGCTCTGATATTTTTGTTTGAATATTGTTTATCTTTTAAATCCTTATATCTGTTATCTAAAATCCTGTGGTAGTTGAAATACCACAGGAGTTACCTAAGACCATGAGAAACACAGATATTTACATTATGTTTGTATAACAGAAGGACAATTATAATTATAAAGTAGTAGTGAAAATAATCTTATGGTTGGATGTGATCACAACAGGAGCTGTATTAAATGTTTGCAGCACTGTGAAGGGTAAGAACCACCAATATAAAAGGTAATGTTACAATAAACATAGAGAAACAGAGGTAGAGATTGGTTGTCAGAAATGGAGATTAAGATGTAAATAGAGATGAGATGAAGTGTCAAATTACAGGTAAAATACAGGCATGAATAGAAATACAAATAAATCTAATATGGATGTTTTCCAATGATCCTGCATTGTCCTATGATGGTAACTACAGGAAGATTGAATTATATTTTACTGTTCTTTAGTCAATTTTAACAAAATAAATTTCTTCAAAGATACCTCAAAGTTTCTCCAAAGCTGAATGCAGAAATAATGATCATAAATAAATATACATCTAAAATATCCAAACTAAGACCACTGATGTCTATAAAGTGATAGTAACTAGACAAACTATGATTACTTGCCATTAAGTTATACTACCTCTAAACTGGACAGAGCAGTATTAGCAACCCCCATGGAGATAGCATCTCAGAAATTCTGAAAGCAGTATTTCATGTAGTCTTAGTTATTTAATAATGGTCCAATTCTTCATAGACAAATATTTGTTCATATATGCACATGTCATTCTGAAATTAACTTGGAAAACCATATCTGAATATCACACATTTTTCTGTAGGCAAGGGAGATGACTGCTCTTTCTGTAAATTCTTAGACATGAGTGTTGATATATAAATATTGCTTTTTATCACATATCACATATCACTGAAAAGTGAAATAGCAGCATTATTCATAATAGCAAGAACCTGGAAACAACCTAGATTGCCCTCAACTGAAGAATGGATTAACAAACTGTGGTAATCTACACAATGAAGTACTACTCAGCAGTAAGAAAAAATGATATCCAAAATTTTGCAGACAAATGGTTGGGTTTGTAGAATATTCTCTTGAGCAAGGAAGGTATCACTAACCAGAAAGATAAGCAAGGGGTTTACTCACTCGTTAGTGGACTCTAAACAAAAAAGCAAAGAGCAAAGCATGTGCAAATCACAAACACTGCACAGCTTGGGATCTGAAACACCTTGGACTGGCAACTTCGATCCCACTCCCTCTAAAGGAACACCTGACTCAGTCTTGATGTTGGGGTGAGGAAACTGGATCTGCCAGGAATGGATGCTGAACTGAGCAATATTGGGTCCTTTGGATCTCCTGCCCTTGCTGGGGAGGAGATGAGGAGATGTGGAGAAGAGAGAGTGACTGGAGGGGATGGAAGGGCAGTGGGACCTTGAATAAGGATATACACGGATAGAAAATGTGTCTATTCATAATAAAAAGGTGAAATAATAGTATTACTGTTCTTTTAGTTTAGTATAGTTCTTTTATATTATGATAATAAAGTATATTTTGTCTGATGATTTCAAAAATTTAAAACTTGTAAAAGTTGTATAATGAGCTCATTCAGTACATTCTGAAGTCAAGAAATAGAAGACAGTGACTGGGAGGGGCAGGATGGGGAATGGAGTTTGAACAAAGAGATACATAGATAAAAATTGAGACTTTAAAAAATAAATAAATAAAAGGAAAAAAACTGCAATGTATTGTCATTTTCTCACAATTACTTTCTCAAGGCTCCATTCATCTCTTTCATATCTTTAGACATAACTTATTTGGCTGTACTCATTTTTTCTATTTTGCATATTTATTAAACATTCTAATTTGCACATTCTAGTAAAAATGATTTTATGCTAGTAGGAATACTTTATCCAAATAAATTTACATGCATCTTTTTTATTCTTTGTATAAAATAAAAAAATGGTAGTTTTAGAAAAATTTAAAGAATAAATTTGGGCTGGGCTTATTTAAAATATGAATTGTATGACATTAAAGAAATACACTTTAGAGATACCTGGGGACTCCAATTATGAGCATTTGCAGGTGTTTATCTTCAGATTTTTATAATTTATAATGCTGTACAGTACATCCTGAGATGAATAGAAGAAATATGGATTTGTGTTTCAACAATAGTTATTGCTTCTCCAGAACAATAAGTAAGAAGCCACCTACTTTAATATATAGGATGACACTAAGGCACACAAACATTCTCACCTACATACATTGTAACAGTCTATAAAGCAGTAAACTCAGTTAATGCTGTACAATGAGACTAATTCTCAAAACTTTGCAAAGAAACTATTTACTACCAAGCATCAGCTACTTTCATTATTTTTAAAAATAACTTTTAAGTTGTACAATGAAGTTGTACATATTATGTGGGTATTTGTGTGTTTACTTTATATATTATATGAAAGATAATCTGGATAATATTTTCTGAGTAAAAAATAAATCAACAAAATATGTTCAGAGCATCAGGCAGAAAAGAATTTTTCCATGTAATAACATTTATATTGGCATCACACATAGGTAACTATTTGATAGAACATTATGAAAGGGTCTCAGATACCAAGCTTTAGTCAAAATGAATTTTAGACAATTTTTTGTTTTGACAGAGAAGGTATTCACCCCCTAATCTAAGCCCATTCTGAGATGTTTCAAATCCATAAATGTTCCCAGAGTGACTTGCATTTACAATATGATGGTGAAGACAAAAATAATTAATAATAAAACCACTATTCAAGTGTCAAAAAATTTTGATAGCTGACTGCTGTTGTAAAACAATTAACAGAACAATTTGGCAGCCTCTGGTATGACTTGATTCTTTCCCATCTCTTCCTCTTCTAGATAAAAGAGATAGCCAGGAGATTTTAAAGAAAGCACAGTTATGAAATATATTTCACCCTTATTTTTTCTTTATATCAATTTTGGAGAAATACAAGGAGAATTAGGACAGCAATCCTGAAAGAAATTAAATAGCCTTTGTTCATAACTAGGCAAAACACCAGAAATAGAAGAGTATATGACATCATTTTTGATGATGTCTCAGTATGGAGAGCCTCCAACGTAACAAAATGTCATCTGGAAAGAAAACCTGAGTGTGCAAGAGAGGGTTTTTAATATTGTTACATTATAAATGCACATTTCTACTTTTAATTTCTTTGTTTGCACACCAATGAATGAGTTTCCTTGTGACATTTTCTTCTCTATGTGTTATTAAATCATATATTAACTTGATATACATGAACTGCACATTTCTCGCCCCAACATCAATATTGGATCAGTTGTTCCTCTGGAGGTAGTGCATTCCAAGGTGCTGATCCAAGGTGCTACAGATCCCAAGCTATTCAGTAGTTATGGTTTGCAGCCTGGACATGCTTTGCTTGTTTTTTAAAGTGCACTAATGAGTTGAGTGAGTGCATCCCTGCTTATCTTTCTGGGTTTGTGATACCTCACTCAGGAGGATATTCTCCAAATCCATCCATTGGCCTGCAAACTTTAGGATATCATTTTTCTTTTACTGCTGAATTGTATTCCATTGTGTAGATGTACCACAGTCTTTTAATCCATTCTTCAGTTGAGGGGCATCTAGGTTTTCCAGGTTCTTGCTATTATAGATAATTCTGCTATGAACATAGTTGAGCTAATGCCATTGGAGTGAGACTTGTGGGTCTTTAGGGTATACACCCAGAAGTGGTATTGCTGGGTCCTTGGGGGGACTGATTCTCAAATTTTGAGAAACCATCATACTGCATTCAACAGTGGCTGAACATACTAACACTCCCACCAACATTGGAGAAGTGTTCCCTTGCTCCTCGCCTTCTCCAGCTTAGGCTGTCCTCTGTGTCTTTTATCTTAGCCAATCTAACAGGTGTCAGGTGGTATCTCAAAGTTGTTTTGATTTGCATTTCTCTCATGGCTAAAGATGATGAGCACATTTTTAGGTGCCTTTCAGCCTTTCATAATTCTTCTGCTCAGAATAACCTTTTTAAATTTGAACCCCATTTTTTGATTAGGTTATTCAAGGTTTTCGGCTCTACATTCTTGAGTTCTTTATATATGTTAGAGATCAATCCTCTATCACTTGTAGGGTTGGTGAAAATCTTTTCCCATTCTGTAGGCTGGCGTTTTGTCCTATTGACAGTGTCCTTGGCTTTACAGAAGCTTCTCAGCTTCAGGAGATCCCACTTATTTATTGTTGATTTTAGTGTCTGTGCCACTGGTGTTATATTTAGGAAGTGGTCGCCTGTGCCAATTTGTAGAAGTGTATTTCCCACTTTCTTTTCTATCAAGTTTAAACCAGCTGGATTTAGTTTGAGGTCTTTGATCTACTTGGATTTGTATATTGTGCAGGGTGACAGGCTAGGATCTATTTCCCTTTTTCTATACACTACCATCCAGCTATGCCAACACCATTTGTTAAATATACTATCTTTTTTACATTGAAAATTTTGGGCCTCTTTGTCGAAGATCAGGTGTTCATATGTTTTTGGGTTAATGTCTGCATCCTCAATTCTATTCTATTGATCTACAAGTCTGTTTTTATGCCAATACCAGGCTGATTTCATTACTGTAGCTCTATAGTATGATTTGAAGTTAGGGATGGTAATACCTCCTGAGGTTCTTTTGTTGAGTAAAATTACTTTGGCAATCCTGGCTTTCCTGTTATTCCAAGTGAAATTGAGTGTTGTTCTTTCAAGGTCCAAAAAATATTATGTTGAGATTTTGATGGGCAGTGCATTAAATCTGTAGATTGCTTTTGGTAGAATTGCCATTTTTACTATGTTGATCCTACCTATCCAGGAACATGGGAGAGCTTTCCATTTTCTGATATCCTTTTCAATTTCTTTCTTTAATGATTTAAAATTTTTGTCAAATAGATCAGTTATTTCTTTAGTTATAGTTACTCCAAGGTATTTAATACTATTTGTAGCTATTATAAAGTGTGATGTTTACCTTATTTCTTTTTTAGCCCTTTTATCTTTAATGTATAGAAAGGCTACTGATTTCTTTGTGTTAATCTTGTATGCTGCTACATTGCTGAAGGTATTTATCATCTGTAGATGTTCCTTGGAAGAATTTTGTGGGTCACTTATGTATATAATCATATCATCTGCAAATAGATATAGTTTCACTTCTTCTTTTCCAATTTGTATCCCCTTAATCTTCTTTTGTTGTCTTATTGCTTTAGCTAAAACTTCCTAAAACTGTATTGAATAGATAAGGGGAGAGAGTTCATCCTTGTTTAGTTCCTAATTTTAGTGCGATTGCTTTGAGTTTTTCTCCATAAAGTTTGGTGCTTACTGTTTGCTTTTTGTAGATCACCTTTATTATATTGAGATATTGTTCCTGTATTCCTTATCCCTCAAGAGCTTTTACCATAAAGGTGTGTTGGATTTTGTCAAAGGCTTTTTCAGCATCTAAGGATATGATCATGCAGCTTTGTCTCTTTAGTTTGTTTATTTGATGGATACTGTTTTCAATTTTTTATATGTTAAACCAACCCTGCATTTCTGGTATGAAGCCTACTTGGTCGTGGTGAATGATATTTTTTATATATTATTGTATACGATTTGCTAAAATTTTGTTTAGAATTTTAGCATCAATATTCATGAGGGTTATTTGTCTGTAACCCTCCTTCTTTGTTGTGTCTTTTGAGTGGCTTGGGTATTAGGGCAATTGTGGCCTCATAAAAGGAATTTGGCAATATTCCTTCCCTTTCTACTGTGTGAAATTGTTTGAGAATTAATGGTAGTGATTTTCTTCTTTGAACGTCTGGTAGAATTAGGCAATGAAACCATCTGGACCAGGGCTTTTATTTTGGGGGAGACTTTTAATGACAGCTTCAATTTCTTTAAGGTTTATAAGTCTGCTTAGGTAAGTAATCTGTTCTTCATTTAATTTTGGTAAATGATACCTGTCCAGAAAGCTGTCCATTTTTCTAGGTTTTCCTTTCTCCTTTTTGTGGAATATAGATTTTCAAATTATGAACTGATAATTCTCTGGATTTCTTGGGGGTCTGTTGTTATGTCTCCCTTTTCATTTTTGATTTTATTGATTTGGACCCTCTCTGCTTTTTGATTAGTTAGGATAAAGGCTTATCTATCTTTTTAACTTTCTCAAAGAACCAACTCTTTGTGTCATTGGTTCTTTGTATTGTTCTTTTTGTTTCCATTTTATTGATTTTACCTCTATGTTTGATTATTTCCTGTCTACTCCTTCTAAGTGAGTTAGCTTCTAATTGTTCTAAGGCTTTCAGCTGAGCTGTTAGTTCTCTAGGGATTTCTCTAGGTTTTTCATATAGGCACCTAGTGCTATGAATTTTGCTCTAAAGATTGCCTATATTGTACTCATTCATTAGTGGACTTAAAAAAAAGAGAGAAAGATGTCATTGTATACAAGAACGCAAGGCTATAACATAGCTAAATGACACAATGCCTCACTTCTGTGTTGATGGCCTCTGGCAGGGGTGTGGGTGAGATAAGACTTGTTTTCTTTAAGGATCTGCCAACAGGGATCATTAATTATACTTCAGTAAGTAAATGTGCATCATGAGTGGGCATTTTTGTAAATGGAGAGATTATAAGAGTGGATTTGAATCTGAGAAGCCTAATAACTGAGTTTGTTGGGGTGCATGATGTAAAATAATAAATATATAAATATAAAATTGAGGAAAAAAAAACTCCTACACGTAAAAAAGATGTTGTAATTTATTATGCCATTGGTGATACTGTCCAGTTATTGTGTTTTACTTCTACACTATTTCATTTCAAAATCATTAGCCTAGAAAGTAAGGCAGCATTTTAAGTCACATGATTTTTTTTGTAGTTATTTACATTATGTCTTTCTAATGTCATAGTATTCATTATATCTATAGAACTAATTGTATAATGTTAATATTTATAGAAGTAATTCATCCAATTCAAACACAAAGCATTAATAGTTAGGTGTCAGTTCTTCAGATGTTACTCAAGAAATTATTAAAAGAAATAATAGCACAAAATCTTAGCAAATGTTTTATTATATTTTAACAGGTGTAAAATTGTAAATTAGAGAAGAGTGTATTGTTACATGTAGTTAAATCTTTCTTTTGAGGTAATCACATACAAAATTATAAATATAAATTTTCTTTTTTTATTAAAGTCTATTGGGTACAAAGGTACATCTAATTCTGCCCATGATGCTATTTTCTTTGTCTAAGATGCCAGGTTGTAAATTATGCATAATTTAAATAGTAAGAATAGTAACAATTATCCCTGGCATAGTGAATTCTTAAAGAGTAGATAATTTTTTTGCAGAAAAATATATAATTTATTTGTTGACATGCAAGTGTTTTGGCTAAACAGATATGAACTAATCAAATAGTTGGCTTGTAGAAGTTGATGGCAAAGAGGTGATGAATGGTAGACTATGTAAGCATTTGGAGGTTCCTTTAACTAATTCACTTTTTATCTGAGAGAAACAAAGAAACTTTAGAGGGAGGATAATTTACTTCACAAATTAGAAAAGAATATCTCAGTCCCCTTTAGTATTGATGGGATGAGGGAGAGAGAACAGTCAATAACTCTGTGATAGAATGAATGCTAACAGTAGTTACTGACATTGCACAGCAGAAAAAACCCAGAGAAGCACAAATAAGAAATGCTTTTGATTTGAATCATCAGGAATTCCTGATGAATTAATCCTGGGAAATAAGGTAATACAAAACCGCAAATGATGCCATAAATTTTGGCCTCTAATAAAAATATATTTTTGTTACTGCAGTAAAAGGCAGATTTAGAAGCACATGAGGCATTTAGTTTTGAATACATGAATTTGGAAGTTGAATATAGAAATGCAGATATAGATGTTGAGTGAAAGTATGAAAAAAGTATAGTAAATATTTGATAAGTCACAATGTTCAATCTTAAATATAGTTAAAATTAAAATTAATAAATATCTATTAAGTCCATTTGTACCATAACATCTCTTAGGTCCCTTATTTCACTGTTGACTCTTTGTTTGTTTGACATATCCAAGGGTGAAAGTGTGGTATTGAAGTCACCCACTATTAGAATGTGACATTTGATGTAGGGTTTAAGCTTTAGTAGTGTTTCATTTACATATGAAGGTACCCTTATACTAGAGGTAATCTCCCCAAGGATCCAGCAATACCACTATTGGGGATATACCCTAAAGAAGTACATCTATACCCCAAAGCCATTAGCTTAACTATGTTCATAACATTATTTGTGATACCATGAATCTGGAAACAACCTAGATGCTCCTCAACTAAGGAATGGATTAGCAAGCTCTGGTATATCTACACAATGGAGTACTATGCAGCAGTAAGAAAAATGATATTCCAAAATTTGCAAGCAAATGGATGGATTTGGAAAATATTCTCCTTAGTGGGTTCTCACAAATCCAGAAGGATAAGCAGGGAATTTACTCACTCATTATTGGACCTTAAGCAAAAGCACTCTCATGTCATTAAAAGAGGGGAAATCGTTAGCATGAATATCTTGGATCTTCAGCTTTCCTTACAATAATACTATTTGATTTGGAACCAGCATCCATCTCCCTTTGCTCTCTTAAAATTCCACCGAATTTGCTACCGTGCCATCCACTTCTAAGAATTAAATACATTGAATAAATGAGAAAAGGAAAAGTTAAGTGACAGAAATTTTAAAAAGGCACAAAATTCTGGCCCAAACTCCCAGTCCAGTCAAAGAGAGTGAGGAGGAATTATATAAGCAAAAGATCATGATGGGGCAACCGACAGAGACAGTTGAACTCATGTGTTCTGGACTGACAGATGGAAACCTGCATAGGCCTAAACTAGGCACTCTGAATATGGAAGACAGAGTGTGGCTTGGGAAAATTGTGGGGCTTCTGGTAGTGGGATCATGATTTATTTTGTGTGCATGAACTGGCTTTTTGGAGTCCATTCCCTATACAGGGATACCTTGCTCAGCCTTCATACGGTGGATGGGTTTATCCTGCCTCAAATTGATATGCAGACTGTATTGACTCCCTATGAGAGTCCTTACCCTCTCTGAGAAGTGGATGAAGGGTAGGGCGGAGAGAAGCTGGGGGCTAGTAGGAGGAGCAGGGGAAAGGGAAACTGAGGTTGTTATGTAAAATTTAAGAAAAGTTTTAAATGAATAAATAAAATAAAATAAAGACAAAATTTTAGAGATAAATATATTTTCCTGCCTTTTCTTTTCTCCATATTCCCAAGTGCATATATTTAACTGATGTCATTGGGCTGTGTTTTGCTTTATTTTTCTGAAATAATTTGTTTCTTTATTCATTCTTCTGCATTGTGTCTTATAATGTTTAGCATATCTATGATTGCTTTCTACATAAAATGTAGAAGGCACAAAATATAACTTTTCATCTTTATCCCCACATAAATTTTCTTACAGTAATCATTTCATGTTGCGGTTCTTTATTGTTTATTTTCACAGTGATATAATACTCTACTGCATATGCCCTTGCTTTTGTGAATAATTCTCTGTATTTACATTATTTGAAAATTTTATGATTATAGATTCTGTCATCAAGAATAGTCATTGTGGGTACATGTTTACCTGCTTGAATTCATGTCTTCAGGAGAAAATTAAGTGACAAATTAAATAACAATGTTTTGGCATGCTATGCTAAGTATTGGAATTTTTCTATAGAATTTGTATTAGTATTTGTATAATCAATATATAGTATGAGACTTACACAATCCTGCTAACAGTTCTCATTGTCAAGTTTCAATACACATATTTTTTTTCTAAGCAGAATGTAATATATACTAAATTCTTGCTTTTGATATAAGACATACCTAATTACTTAAAATAACTAAAAGTCATGTTATAAAATGTTCTTAGACCATCTTCTTCATATTGCAAATTTCAGTATATAAATAATATATAACGCCTTACCCAGAAGGAATTGATGTTTTAAATGGCATGCAATATCAATTTTATTCTATAACTTTTAAGGACATTTCCATCTACTGTTTGAAAATATTCTAATTAACTGTGATAAATAAATATATTTATGTGTGTACTTAAACATAAATATTTAAATAATCTATCAATCACCTGTCTATTAAATACTTATCAAATGAAACTCAATAAGATTTAGTTACTGAAAAAAATTTTATAATATTATTAAAAGTTTAATGATCTTAGAACTTTATCAAAAATTCTTAGAAAATTTTAACTTTACTATATTGCTAGAAGGTCCTTTAATGTCACCTGGCTTATTATGAATAAATAAATATTTTTGTTTGGCTATATGATATATTTTACACCTCAAGTCTCAGCATGTAAAATTACTTATTTCTATCATTTAACTAAATTATAAAATAGTATAAAATTGTATTTTCTGTCTATAATATGAGGAAAATTATGACTTTGCCTGGAGAAAAAAAAGGCAACAAGTAATTTGTTTTCAGACAGTAGTAGTACTATCTAAAATTTATTTTGCCTTTGCATGTTTTTATTATAGACACTCTGTCCTAACAAAATGTATAATTATGCTGTCATACTCAGATGACATCATTGCTGGTGGTTTCCACATTTTAGACAATACTAAAAACACAGTAGTTTCTTTTTGAAATAAAGGCCCTTCATGTAGTTGATAAATAAGCCTTTTTTTCTACCATTACTTGTGCTAAGTAGTAGCACTGCCTAGTCATTTTGTAGTAAATGATTAATTCTATTAGATAAACTCCAGTAAAATGTCATTAAGTTATGGTGCCTCTCTTGGTAAGATAATTTAGGTCAACATATTTCTAAATATCAATGTTTTATGAAAGAAGAAAACTATTCATTTACTATATACTCATTAAAATAATTATCTTATATTTTAAGTTGTGAAAATATTTTATTTTCTATTTATATTAATATTTCCCAGAGTAGTCTTTTTCTAGTCTCCTTAGAAATAACAGT
Source organism: Sigmodon hispidus (assembly GCA_004025045.1). Lineage (NCBI taxonomy): Eukaryota > Metazoa > Chordata > Mammalia > Rodentia > Cricetidae > Sigmodon > Sigmodon hispidus. The sequence continues at coordinate 181,519 of PVIH01001277.1, read as the reverse complement.
ACAATATAATTGAGACATATCCTAACATGATTAAAAAATATCTTCTTGTAATTCCAATTCTTCTGTATTTTGGATGCTAACATACATATTGTAATCTTTTTATTTTAAAAGATTGCAAGAAGAAATTTATTCTTCAAAGCTGGATTTCAAACACTAACTTATTTATTTTAAAATGACTAGAATACAAATAAAATTTATTATTATTTTAATTATTTGACAAATTTAATATATTTATGAACTGAAGATAAAGGAAAAAAGAAAAGTGAATACTAATAATGAATGGGAGAAAACTGGCAAAGAGTAATTCCAAATAAATCATTTCAATACAAGTGAAACATATTAGAGTCCTACTCTGAATGTGGATTAACAAATTTTATTTAAACAGATCAAAACGCAATGCATTTGCGATTATAAACTTTAGCTGAAAATCAAAAGCTATACATATTTGCATTATTAATACTATAATTATTTTTGAATAATCATTTTTCATGAATTGCATTTTCAAGTAGCGAGGATTAATCAGTACAATTCTAGTAAATCCAATATAGTCAGCCAAACAGCTCATATTGAGTATGTAATTTATATTAATTCCCTCAACAATAATATATTTACAGTTAATTGTTTGAAAGCATATCAACATTTTGACTAAGTCCTGTATTGTCAAAGACAGTGAGATAGTTCACAGGGTGAAAGTACTTGTTTCCTAAATAAGATAATACATTTTATCTCTGTATCTATTATGAAATTAATTCCTGTTACCTGACTACAAGTGCACTATGACATGCCTATTCTCAACATGCACACACATTATATAAACATTTATTCACAAGGCAATAATATAAGAGATTTTAACTGTAATTTTTTTCTTCCATATCTTTGAAATTTAGTGTCTGTTAGAAGAATGTGTAGTAAGAGTTGCTGGCCTACCCTAGACCCAAGATCTTAACCAGAAGTCCCAAAAAAAAATCATACAAAGTTTGGTTTGGGCCAGAAGTTCAGACCTTGCCCATGGCAGCTTTTGTCTCCCAACAAAGTGAATTGGATGATTATATTAATTTCATGCTGTCTGGCCTAGGTCTCAAGCAAATTACTAGCTAGCTCTTTCATCATTATTCAACTCATTTCTAGTAATTTACTTGCCACGTGGCGCAGCCCGTGGTTCACCTGGATTCCTTACGTGGTTCTTCTTGGGGTACTTGATGGAGGTTGACTGACTCCACCCTCCTTCTACCTGTCTCTTCTCTGATTGTGTACCAACTTCTACAGTGCTCCACATAGTCCAAAACTTTCTTTACAGAGAACAGTCCCATCACAAAGTTTCATATTAATTACATGCTGTTGGGTACTGTTTGTCTACAGTTTAGGCATAATACTTGCTAACTCTTACCCTTAAACTAATTCACAATTAGCCAAGTGGCTTAGTAACTTTTCTCAGAGAAGCAATTTTTTTTTTTTTTGTCTTTTCTTTCCTCTGCAAGCCTGTCATCTCTTCCCAGAGGTTTTTTATTCTTGAAGCCCCACCCACACTTCCTGTCTGCCTTCCGCTAATCAGCATTTTAGTAAATCAGTGGGAGCAACAAATATTTACAATGTACAATAGCATAATCTCAAAGCAGAAATGAAAACAGCCTTAGAATTATGTATTTTAAGAAGCAATATTCATCTTAAGTTCAGGTTCATAGTAATCACAGTAGTCATCACGGTTAGCAACAACAGTTTAGCTTAGGAAGCATTACTGTTTTCCAGGCCTAGGGTATAAACCATTACAAGACAATCTTCACAGCTCCATGATTGGCTATTATTCTAAAATTCTCATATTTACCTTGAAATATGAGAATTATAAAAATCTTGACAAAAAATGCAACCAAAAAATAAGTGAACTTGAATATATTTTACATAAAGAAAATGGAGCAAAATATAAGATATTGATTTAAGAAAAAGTCTGCTACCACATATGGTTTTATAATTTGTTCAGAAAGACACAAAGACAAAGTTTTATTTTTGAAGAATGATCTGTATCTCTAACAAGCATCACAATATGTACAACTTAAAATCTTTTATGTGTCCCATATGTAGATATTCAAGAAGCAAGTAATTATTCATCTGGTCTTTCTATCTTGATATTTTCTTTATATCTTTTTTTTCAATATTGGTAGGCTGATTACACAATAAGACTGCAAACAACCAGTGGTACTTTTCTAACATCAGAAGAGTTCATAAGACTGAAACATTACTAAAAGTACATAAAAAAACTCATAAGCATAAACATCAAAATACACTAAAAAATATAATCAGGAAAAAAATACAATTACTAAAAAGTGGTTTAGAGTAGAGCCACTGCCTGTCAGTAGCTTCAAATGGCAATTAGCATTCATAGCAAGTATTGGTGACAAGATCACTGTACAATACTGACTAATACACCCCTTCAAAATGTACATTAAAGGCTGCAATTTCACAAAGAGTTCTGATGTCATTAGTAAACATACACTCTTGTCTGTTACACAAGCTAAACTAACAAGTGGAATTACAACCCTTTAATTTAATCTATAGCTTGTCCATGGAAATCTGTATTGGGCTTTTTTTTTTTTTTTTTAGGTAAAGTCAGGGATGTTTGCCCTATTGTTTAGTATTTAGATGCCACAGGACACATAAAATGCATTATTAATTATCAAGTAAAGAAATTGCCTGTCTTTTATGAGGCCCTAGGTTTGATTCCCAGTACTTCCTTGTCTATTCTCTGAACACTCCTAAAATTAAGAATGGTTAAATTCTGACACAGAAAAGAAACTAACTCCACATATCAGAACAATATAAAGCTAACTAAAATTCCTATAGTTAGTTGATGATTGAAAAAGGAAAATGAAATTCCTCTAGACAATAGAAAAGGCTATCGACAAACTTATATAATGACATTCTAGTTTTTTATAATGCAGTTTTCCCGTTTTAAGTACTGCAAATCTGGTTGCATCTATCAGAAGTAAAAATAGGAAAAAAATATGGAATTATGCAATCTAATAATCTTTACAATATACAGTACTATAATTTAAAAATATCTTATATTAGAAAACATAATTAATGAAAAATTGATGAAATAACAATGAGAAATAAATTAAATATATGTTTAGAAACAACAAAACAATTTCATATTTCTCTTTTTAAATTATGAATCATCACGACCAAGTTGAAGAGGAAAGAGGTTTTTTTTTGTTGTTTTGGTTTTTTTTTTTTTTTTTTTGGCTTATACCTGCACATCACTGTTCATCATTGAAGGAAATCATGTCTCCCAAATGATTCTTGCCCAGTGGTTCTCCACCTATTGATCACAACTCCCTTGAAAAAAGCTCTACCTCCAAAAAAAAATTATATTACGATTTTTGACAATAGTAAAATTATTGTATATGTCATAGCAATCAAAATAATTTTATGGTTGGGAGGTTTTCAATATATGAGGAACTGCATCAGGAAAGTCAAGAACCACTGCTCTAGCATTTGACAAGTTGAGGAAATTAGTCAGTGCATCTACTCATTTTTATTTATTTATTTTTAAACCAGGACAACAAGATTGGGGCTTGACAGTCTTGTCTAATCATATGACTTTATATTTCAATGTTATCTTTCAGTCATTTAAAAATTAATTAATATTTAAAATTGATTTATTTATACAAAATGTAATAATACAATATACTAAAAATACTCATACATAGGGTGTAATAGAATCGCATGAACTTTCCACTAGATTTTTAAAAGTGAAAATTGTCTAGTAAGTGAACCTCAAAATTTGAAGTATGTACCATATGAAACCAAGATTAAATTTCCACTTCAAAAATGTGTTTGGAAGATTAAATGGAATGAGTTTCAAAAAAAAACCAAGCTCAGGACATGATTAACAAAAGGACATAACAGCTGTAGGACAATATAAAACAATAAAAATTAAACCTCAACATTCTTAATTTATATTCAAGCTATAGTGCTATTAAAAACAATGGTGACATTTAGTAAGTGATTTTTTTATATTTTTTAACTTAAATTAATCCATATTTTTATTAATCTATGTTCTACTACATGACTTTTTTTCTTTTGACTTACACTTCTTTCTTTTTTTTTATTATTATGAATAAAGAAGTCACATTTTCTATCCGTGTATATCCTTATTCAAGGTCCCTTCCCCCTCCCACCACATCAGGTCATTTTTTCTTCTCCACATCTCCCCATCCCCCAAATGGACAGGCCGTCCCAAGGTCCCAGTATTGCTTAGTTCAACCTCCATTCCTGGCAAATCCAGTTTTCTCCTCCCAACATCAAGACTGAGTCAGGTATTCCTCTAGGGGGAATGGGATCCAATGTGTCATTCCAAGGTGTTTCTGATCCCAAGCTGTTCAGTGGTTGTGGTTTGCAGCTTGGGAACGCTTTGCTTTTTTTCTTTTTCTTTTTCTTTTCTTTTTTTATTTGTTTGGAGTCGACTAAAGAATGAGTACATACATAGTTATCTTTCTGGGTTTGTGATACCTTGCTCAGGAGGATATTCTTCAAAACCATCCATTTGCCTGCAAATTTTAGGATATCATTTTTTTCTTACTGCTGAGTAGTAGTCCACCGTGTAGATGTACCACAGTTTATTAATCCATTCTTCATTGAGGGGCATCTAGGTTGTTTTCAGGTTCTTGCTATTACAAATAATGCTGCTATGAACATAGTTGAGCTGATGCCATTGGAGTGTGACTGTGGGTCTTTAAGGTATACACCCAAAAGTGGAATTGCTGGGTCCTTGGGGAGATTGATTCTCAATTTTCTGAGAAACTGCCATACTGCATTCCTAAGTGGCTGAACAAGCTTACACTCCCACCAACAATGAAGGAGAGTTCCTCTTGCTCGGCATCCTCTCCAACATAGGCTGTCATCTGTGCCTTTTATCTTAGCCAATCTGGCAGGTGTCAGGTGGTATCTAAAAGTTGTTTTCATTTGCATTTCTCTGATTTGTAAAGATGATGAGCACTTTTTCAAGTGCCTTTCAGCCATTTGCAATTCTTCATCTGAGAATTCCCTTTTTAAATCTGAACTCCATTTTTTGATTGGGTTATTCATGGTTTTGGACTCTACATTCTTTATATATCTTAGAGATCAATCCTCTATCACTTGTAAGGTTGGTGAAAATCTTTTCCCTTTCTGTAGGCTGTCATTTTGTCCTATTGACAGTGTCCTTGGCTTTACAGAAGCTTCTCAGCTTTAGGGGATCCCACTTATTTATTGTTGATTTTAGTGTCTGTGCACTGGTGTTATATTTAGGATGTGGTCGCCTGTGCCAATTTGTAGGAGTGTTTTTCCCACTTTCTTGTCTATCAAGTTCAAAGTTTAGGTTGAGGTCTTTGATCCACTTGGATTTGTATTTTGTGAAGGGTGACAGGCTTGGATGTATTTGTCTTTTTCTACACACTACCATCCAGCTATGCCAACACCATTTGTTAACGATACTATCTTTTTTACATTGAATATTTTGAGCTTCTTTGTTGATGATCTGGTGTTCATAGGTTTTTAGTTTAATATCTGGATCTTCAATTCTATTTCATTGATCCTCAAGTCTGTTTTTATGCCAGTACCAGGCTGTTTTTAGTACTGTACCTCTATAGTATAACTTGAAGACAGAGATGGTGATGCCTCCTTGATGTTTTTTTGTTGAGTAAAATTATTTTGGCAATCCTGGCTTTCCTATTATTTCAAATGAAATTGAGTATTGTTCTTTCAAGTTTCATAAAATATTGTGTTGGGATTTTGATGGGCAGTGCATTGAATGTACAGATTTCTTTTGGCAAGTGATTTTTTTAATGCATCTTTTTTTGTTGTTTGTTTGTAGGACTGAGGTATGGGAAGATCATTTTTTTTTACCTTTACAAATCCAAATGTTGAAAGTATTAATTAATATTTTGATAAGGGCAGTCCTTGTTATAGACCTTCTACAACATTTTATGCTGGAGCCACAGCATAAATCATCTTGTATTATGGCCATTATATAAATGGACATGTGACTTCTATTGGTATACAACTCTCAAAAATAATTTACCTAAATATCAGTGTTTCTTTTATCTTCCTATTTTTATGTGTGATATTTTGACTGCATGTATGTTTATGTAAAACATCAATGTCTGGTCCTGTGTATGGAAAGTGTTCCTTGATATCTTGGACTAGGATCTACAGTCCATTCTGTACATCTTTCTGTGATTGGACTCAGATCCTATTAAAAAAAAAAAAAAAAAAAAAAAAAAAAAAAACTTTTTTGGTTTAACGTCAGTGGTTCAAAGAATAGTAGATTTTAGTTTTTCCTTTGTTTCTTCTTATTTTTTTCAGTTTCTAGTCCTTGGCAGAAAGCTCTGTTGTGTCACTTAAGGAAAATACTTCTGAAGTAGTGAAACAATTTTTAAAACACCTTGCAGGGAATTAGAATATGTGTGAATTTGTTTTTAGTGAAGCATGTATAAATTTCTGTATGTGTTGATTCTTTAATATTTTCATTATCAACCTTACCATCACTTTTATGTGCCTTCTTTGCAAGAAAAGAAAATATAAGTATAAATAAATGAACTCAAACTTTCCATAATATTTCTTACCATGTCATTTACTGCCAATTGTATAGAACTTGAAGGTTTTATTTCACAACTGACTAAATGCATATGCTTGTTGATAACAAGAATATGTTTCATGTTATTTTACTTGTATTAAATGTTTATCTATATTTAAAGTTTCCCTTTTCAAAAAATGAAACTATATTTGATTCTAGCTAGTAATTTTATAGGCCAGCCAAAAATATGTAAGCACATAGCTATAAAGTCTGGGAGAACATTTTATTAGTAATCCATTGGAAAAGTGCCTCACTCATTGGGGTGAACAAAAGGCAGTTCACAAAAAATGGAAAATTGGAAGGAAGCAAAAGGAGAGGAAGGGATGAAGTGAAGAAATATAATATGAACCACAGATTTGCTAGCTCAAATAAGTAAATAATATGCTTATTAACTCAAAGGGATTAAAGTACTAAGTTCATGAACACATATGAGAAAGATAATAATTAGAAATCAGCTATAACATGATAATCACTAAGAATGAGTGGAGTTCAGAGAAAGTAACAGGCATGCTAAATATTTCATACTTGTTTCATTTCTATTCCACTAACGTAAAGGATCAACAAATTCTTAACTCATATAGTTTTCAAGTATTATCTAAAAATCCAGGCATCTCAACTCTGCTTACATCTCATGGTATCCTCTTAAGTAAATATTAGCTGTTTGGTTTGAGTTAGCAAATCAAGAAGTGTGGAAAGACTATAGTTCTAACAAGGGGAAACTATCATGAATGAAAATATAGATTTCACTGGCAAGGAGTGTTCCTAGGGTTATAGCATTTTGTTGCATAAAGAATATCTATAGAGTGTTTATGAAATAACAGGGGAACATCACACTGGAAAGAGTAATGAAAGCCTCTTTTAAAAATCTCTATAGTAAACATGTCTGGATGGTTGTGGTTCTGGCAGATTGCTACAGAGAAAGTATTAGGAAAAAATCTCACATTCATACATTTTTCATGAAATGTTCTGTATTATACATCACAGCTGCAAATCTGCCCTCTGAAGTTTGCAGCTTCTTAATGACACCAGAGATTCGGGGCACAGGGTGGAGTTCGGCTGACATGTGACTGATGAGGTGGAAGTGTGAGTCTGAGGGCCATTGAACACAGAGAGCTTTCCCAATGTATCATAATTACAGAAACACCTGTGCTGGAGAATTGTGCTGATTCAGGGAAAATACATGGAACTTAATGGCCTGCAAGATCTTTCATCATAGACTCATAGCTTTCAGAAATAAAGAATGCAGTTGCATCATAAAATAAATTTAAGACATTGGTTTTTGTCCTTTAGAAAATGATGTTCGCATCACCTGAAAATGTTTCTCATTTGCACATAGAAAATTGGATGCTAAACCACATGTCAATCATGCTTTGAGTATTTTCTGGAAAATATTGTAGGAATACAAGGTCATAAACTACTGAACTAGATGGAGCAATCAAAACTGAATGAATCTTTGCTTTTCTTATTGTTACAAAGTAAAACACTGGAATAAAAATTTAAACTCAAGTTTATATTCTATCAAATTTAAAACACAATTTGTCAATGGGATTATATTTAAGTTATAATTTTTACTTCAATTCAGATAGTTTAAATATATGTATGTGTATAAAACATTACATATTACCCTTGATATTTATATACATGGAGCAACACACACACATGTATATATATATACACACACACATATATATATATATACCTAAAAGATTGAAGTATTAATGTATATGGTCTATGTAAATTATGGTTTACAATGAAAAATAGGAAATAAATTTATAACAAATGTTTATTCAAAGGGAAATGAAGTTCCATGTTTATGTGAATCAAATAGATTTCTTTAGATCAATGTAAGTAAAATGAATTGCATAGAAAATGGTGACTATAACATATAAAATACATCAGTATAACATGTTTACATAATTTCCCATTACAGTTTTTCTTTCTAAGTTTTTCATCTGTGACTTAGGACAATTTCTTTCTATAAGTACTTTGTTATTATTGACTAATGTGGGCATTTCAGCAGTAAACACATAGATTAGGCAGTGTCTGTACTTTAATGGGTTTCTGGGCATTCCTTTATTTAAGAATCTTCTACTCTAGAAATAATTATAATATAAAATGTAAGAACAGTGAGGAGTAAGAAAGCATGTTTCTTAGTCCTAAAAACTGAAGCAATAGAAAGGAGAATTGAAAAATAGTAAAAATTGTATATTATCTCATGTTATACAGGCAACACAGAAACATATAGCCTTTTAAGGAAATATATAGCTCCATAAAATTAAATTAAACTTTAAACCAGTCATTTACTTTCATTAAAACTTAGGCATCAAAGATCAGTGAATAGTTTTTACCTTCTGTTTTAAATGAAAAAGATAAAAAAAAATGGTTAATTGTTCTATTACTTTGATAAATTATTTTAACTAACGCAACCTTATTGCAAAATAGACACTTTTCTATGTAATCTGGTAATACTTATTATTCAAAAAACACTTATGGTACAAAGAAAATTCTGAGGGGATGAAAAGGAAAAAGAAGCATGCAAGGGAATGCAACAGAGCTTCTTCCCAGGATACCCTGGGGCCAAAGAGAAGGCATCCCGAGGTCCTCCAAGCTGGTCACACCTTGATTGAATTCAGTTATTGTCATCAAACGATTTTATCTGGGTAAATTCTGATTTCCCACTACTTCTCCTTGTTTTGTCTAAATAAGAAAGTTTTAAACTAAGTATAAGACTATATATTATAGGGATTATCATAAGGTTGTGTCTGGGGAAAGGAAAGGCATTAATATAATCCAAGTCATACTATAGCTAACAAATAACAAATATAAGGTGTATCTTACTCTCTAGAATATTGATATGGGGCAATGTATAGGGATTGTTTTAAGGCTGTTGATCTTGAATGATAAAGTTTTAATATTTGAATGTTTTGGTTGAGATATAAAGTAATAGTAACTTTCACTGCCTATTTTTTTTTAACACTATTAAGACCTGAGAGGAAAAATATATTTTTGAAGGTTGGAAGTATGAGAGAGTAACTTTTAGGATTTAAGAGAAGACAACGACTGTTAACTATCTGGACAGTCATCTGTAGGTATTTTTGTATAGTGTGAGTATTTATTTATTTTTTTTTGGCTATTGGCCTAGGATGTCTGACAAGTCTCTTTAAAAGCATATTATTTTGGGGTGAGACTGTCTTATCTTGCCTAGGCAGGCTTTGCCAGTTTTTATCTTTTATTTTGTTTGTCTAGATCGGACAGTGCGTTTGCTGACAGCAGTCAGGGCAAGTGTAGTCTTTTTCCCATCAGGCTATTATCTGCCAAAGAAGACAATCTCTTTGTGAGATGTCTGTGATGCTCAACACCACCTCAGAAAAGGAACAGTGATGCCAGGGGTTGTCATGTCTCTCATGGCTGAATTTTAGATAACAAAATCTTGAATGTCATATTCTCTCAGTCTATGAAGTGTTTGAAGTTGCCTATCTATCTTGTATATGTTAGCATGTTTTTGAAAATCCTACGTATGTTGACTGTTATGTAGCAAATCTGAGTAGTGGTAATCTGCAATTCTTGTCAACCAAGAGAGTAAAGCTTACATTGCAAAAATAGACATTTTATAAATGAGCATACAGTTCTTATATAATGACTATAAGTATGACAATATTGTGACTATTAACCAGGATACACATATCATATAACGTCCCAACAGTATCATAACTATATATCATTGCATTAAATATCTAAACAGAGTTATACAAAACAACTTGTGTATATATTACAACAAATGTCATAAATAAATACAGGTAGAAATTGCGTTATGGAAATGACAACATACTTAATATGTTTTAATGTGTAAAATATTTCAAACAGAGGTAGAAACATGTGCAAATAGGACAATTATATATTTAACTTTGTATCAATATATGGATTATCTCAATCAAGCATATAGAATAATTTTTCATTTGTATCAATATACAAGTATCTATACCATGGCAGTTCATTTTTGATTTTTCTATTGTTTAATAGTTGTTTGCAGGTGGGTATATTGCAAAATGATTCTCAGTCACTTCTCTATATAATCAGGCAATATTTATTATTCTCAAAACACTTATGGTACAAAGGAAATTCTGAGGGCGTAAACAGGCAAAAGGGCCACGCAAGGGAATTTGACAGAGCTTCTTTCCAGAACACACTGGGGTCAAATAGAAGGAGTCACCTCGATTGCTTGGGGTCTTCCCAGCTGGCCATCACCCCAATCTAATTCAGTTCCTTGACATCACAAGTGTTTACCTGAGTAAATTCTGATTTCCCACTACACAACCTAATGTAGAAAGGGTTCCTTACAGCTAACAGTTGAAGGATTAGCCTTTTGTGCTGGTAAAGTTAATGAGAGATAGGAACTTGAGGATTCTATTACTTTTGTTTCTAGAGTTGACAAGCAGAAAGTGCTGAATGATGAATAACACTAGATTATTTATTTTACATTCATTTCTTAATGGCAGCTTATGAAATGGAACATGCCAAACTCAGGATGGGCATGGAGAGAATCTCACCTAATTCCCAAATTCCCTCACACAAGTGTCGTGACACCTGGCTCCATAGAGAGTCCAGATTCTGCCAACTTTCGAGTCAGTATTACAACAGTACACATCAATACATCATAGAATAAAACTTATTCTTTTAAAGACTTTAAAATCGTAAAGCAAAACTGAAGTTATGTTGTTTATTTAAAATTTAAAATATTTAAACTTAAATATGACTATTAATAATTTAAATTACACTTATTAATCAATACATCAGCTCTTAATTAAGTAGCTTCTCTGATCAGTATAAAGGAAAAACACTCTACACAAACTCTGGTAATCTAAATACTACTAACTAGACTAATGAAGGAAATGTGTACATAGGGCATATGATAGACACCCTATCCTCCAATGGTAAAGGGTAGTCTGTTTTTAACCCAAATTTCAAACACTAATTAAAGATATTTCAAGGTGTTTAATCAAGATCTTGAAGTTCAGTTTTTTCATCTGTCTGGCAGAGTCACTAAGAACTGAGTAAGCTCCTCATTCTAATTGCTTTATACAACTTTTTTCAAATGACACATGTATTCTATTGTTCTATCAAATAAACTACTACACATTGTTTTATATATGAGGAAGGTAAACATTAAATCATTTAATTTCTCATTATTTGACAATGGTCATAAAGCCTCTTTTATTTTTAATTTAAATTTTATTTAATTTGAATACTCAAATATATGTGCTCAAATTCTTATTTTTTTTTCAACTTTACAGTCCGGGTCTTTATTTCTTATGTACACTAGGCCATGAATTCATATGGATGGGCTCCAGCAGCTCAGGCTCCTTCCCATTAGTCCTCACAAAGTGAGCTTCTCTGGGTGGGGCAGGCTTCCGCTTCAGCTGAACCCAAGTGCCCTTCTCCTTGACTTCCTTTTTCTTCTGGTCCTTCTCCTTCACCCGCTTCAGGAAGCTGTCCCTGCTCTTAGAGTGCTTGATGTGCTCCATCTGCACATTGATTCTCTTGGCAAGAATCTTGTCCTTAACTTGCTTGTTTACTATGATGCCCACAGCATGCTGGGTGACATTGTAGACTTCTAGTTTTGCCATGATAACACTTATGAGGCATTTCTCTTTGGACAGTGCCCATACCCTTGATGTCTACAATATCACCCTTCTTATAGATTCACATGTAAGTGCCCAAAGGAACAACTCCATGTTTCCTAAAAGGCCTGGAGAACATAGAGCGAGTGCCACACCTCTTTCCCTTGGTGTTCATCATTTTGTCGAGTTACTGGAAGATGGCTGCCGCAGCCAAAAGCCAAATTCTTATTTTTTTAGTAAGTAAATTTTGATTATGTTACTTACATCTGGAGAGTCAAAATATCAGAGGTGGTGAAACACATGCCAAACTAAAAATTTACATAAACTTGTTACTTTATATATAAGTTTATCCCCAACATTCTACTCACCTTAGTTTAATCATATTTCTTATGATTCTGCTAAACATCATAAGAATTGGCTAAACATCAATTCATTTGAGTTATCTACTATATGGCTTACTTTATTAATGTCTTACATTAAAACAATTAGCAATAGTGCTGAGTTTTGGCATCCTTGAAGTCCTATAGAAAATTTTTCTTACACTTAGCTCAGGCACAGGAAATAGAAAATGTGAAGCTAGGAGGAAATAATAGGCTAACCAGCTATGCTTGTCTTGTTCACTAAAGTATGTGTGAGCTGCATCTTAAAGGCAAAATGATGAATAAGAGATACAATCAATAGAATTCAGTGGTTGAGTGGACCATCGGATCAGGAGAGAAGTGTAATGCTGTTGCTCTCATTCAAGAGAAAATAGTTACTAAAACAGAGAAATAGCAAAAGAGGTAGAATTTAATGCTTTGTTTATTTGTTATTATTTTAGCTTCATGTTTGGATGCTGATAATCTCAGTTTTGTTTATTTGGGTTTGAGTATTGATGTGTATTCTTGTGGATTTTGTTTTTAATTATTTTACAGTGGGTCTTTCTGTGTAAAACGTGCTGGCCTCAAACTTATGCGTCTCCTATCATACTGGCTCATTACAGGAATATAGCTGTAATCACCATACTGAACAAGATTTGATGAAATGATAGGCCTGATATAAGGTCAATTGCAAAGGAGTATGAAAATAAATTGGAGGATTATCAATATAGCACCATCAGATATGGATTCTGAGTTTTGTTCACATTTTAATGAATTCAAGTTATTCTTTGACCATTTTATATATGATCATAGTCCATTCTGTCACATCCCTATGACTACTTCTTGCCATAGGTTTCTTTCATCTCTCATGTCATTTTTTTTTTTGGTTTTATGATGCATTGATTTAACCAGGACCTTCTTTGTTGCCATGCAGAGAATCACCACTTAGTATACAAACAAAAGCAGTTACTGTGGATCTGTAGAATCATTTCTTTGTCAACTCTTTATAAGGAAGGGCTAGAGCCCCTTAATTACATTGCAACCCATGTTTGAATATTGATATGCCCTGTCTTATGCAGGCCTGGTATAAGAAAATAGATTATGCTCCTCAATGCACTAAATTTATCATCTCACAGACATTCTCTGTGGTTTCTGACTCTTCCAGCTTCCTTTTACTCAACTGTTCTTTAAGCCTTAGAGAGGTATACTTTCATGGTTATAATGGATCTTTTATGTATAGTTTATTCAGAGTATCTTGAGCAGTGATGAGTCTCTATTCATCATAGATTAGTGAAAAGTGAATTTTCACTTATTAAAAGTAAACATAGCATTTGTAACCATATAAACATAAATATTTAAATTACAGATTTTTACTATATAATTTTAGCTAAGTAACAGTGGTGCATTCTACTACTAGAGCCTATTACTTGAAAGTCCTAGGGTCTTTTTGACTAGTATCTGGTATTCATATTTTCCTATAGAATGGACCTCAAGTCCAGACATGGAAATAAAAGAACTAAGAATAGATGAAAGTGAAAGTCTAGTTAAGAAACCCAGAGCAGCCCAAAAATGTTAGTTGTGAAAACCCTGACATACAGATGATTAAAATAAAAATAGCTAAAACTAAATTAATTATAAACCTCATTATCAGTATAATTCTCTATAAATGATAGATTTTTCACCACAGCACTTGCATTGAGTGCTTGAATAGATGTTGCCAAGTACTAACATTGACCTTTTAGTAAGCAAGGTAAAAATAATAATATATATTTTGTGAAAAGAGTAAAAGAATATTATAAAATAGAAAAAAGAGATAAAATGGTATTGGCACAAAATGAGACTTCAAAAATGTTATTCTCAGTAATAACTTAAAGGCTCTAAATTTAACTGATTGATACAGAAAGCAATAGTGCCAGCAGTAGACATATATGAGTGATTTAATCAATATGTTTGCCTCAATGTACTCATTGGTAAAATGAGCATATTAGAAATACATATTGTAGACTTGTCATAGAGATAATATGGAATTACTCTATGCAGTGACTTACTATGTGTGGAAATGTAGTGTAGTTCATAAAACTGGTGTGTAGTGAGCATTGATAAGATCATTAACTAAGACTCTTTATATTTTCACATTTTTTCTGCCTTCAAGGTTCAATTTTTTTTTGAAATTTATTTATTTTTCTTTATTTTGTACTTATCAAAAAGAAACAGTAAAATGAATTTAAAATGCTGAAAAGTTAACAATAACGATAAAGAGGATAAGAATCATAAGCATGGCTTATCAAGGGTGATAATGCAAATAAGATTGCTACACATATATTTACTTTGTGTTCAGCTTTCCCTTTGAATTTTTTTTCCATCCCTGTATATCCTTACTCAAGGTCCCTTCCCCCTCCCACCACATCAGGTCATTTTTCTTCTCCACAACTCCCCATCCCCTCCCTGGGCAGGGAGCAGACAGTCCTATGGTCCCACTGACCCAATAATATTTGGATCAGTCTCCACTCCTGGCAAATCCAGTTTTGTCCATCCTCCCACAAGAGTGAGTCAGGTGTTCTATAGTTGGAGTGGGGTCCGAAGGGTCAGTCCAGGGTGTTACTGATCCCA
Organism: Sigmodon hispidus; assembly: GCA_004025045.1. Classification (NCBI taxonomy): domain Eukaryota; kingdom Metazoa; phylum Chordata; class Mammalia; order Rodentia; family Cricetidae; genus Sigmodon; species Sigmodon hispidus. The sequence continues at coordinate 166,322 of PVIH01001277.1, read as the reverse complement.
AGCTGTTCAGTGGTTGTGGTTTGCAGCTTGGGTATGCTTGGCTTTTTTTCTTGTTTGTTTGTTTAGAGACCACTAATGAGTGAGTACATCCCCTGCTTATCTTTCTGAGATTGTGATACCTCACTCAGGAGGATATTCTCCAAATCCATCCACTTGCCTGCAAATTTTACAAGGGTGAATTTTAAGTGATTCATTTTCTGTTTTGAAAATGGCTCTCTTTTAGACTATGAATCAGTACATGATACAAATCACATCAGAGATGCTTCTTTTATGATTTTTGTAAATAGTGGTTAACAGAGGCCCACATCTGATCAGAGCATTAAGAAAAAAAAATACCTTGAGGAATACTAAGTCCTAAATGTGAATCTGCATTACTTCCCTTCATTCCAAGGCTCAGGAATCACCAAAGATGAAATAAAGAACTGGTTGTAAAGTCTAGAGAAGACTGATGACTCAAGAGTAGGAAGAGATGTTTCCTAGAAAACATCAGGAAAGCTGCAGTCATGACCTCAAAGCAGCTGTGGTTTCAACCACAGGACTTCCACAAGCTCAAGATAACAAAATCTCAGCACAGAGAAGAACTATACCCTCCCCAGATGAGAAATGATGGGAAGCTGAGAGCCACTGAAAGAGAAATGGATTTTTAAGAGTTTGTCTCCTGGTAAATCAGCAATGCTTTAGTGAATGGACATACCAATGAGCACAGGCAATACAAACTGTTCTTGGTTGGTTTAAAAAAAAATGAGGACACAAAGTTAGATAAATATGGACTAAGGATGTACTTCCAAAGAACTAATTAAAATATTTTGAAAGAAATATTAACATGTATGAAAATATAATGAAACCCATTGCCATGTAAACATAATAACTTACAATACCTAATAAATGCTAAAACATTAAAGAATAGAGAACTGCATATGAGCAAATGAAATGTATTAAAGCTATCCTTCGGTGTGAAAGCCATTCTTGAACACAGGGTTATATGGCCAGGTCAGAATCTGTCTACTTTCATCATGGTAAATGAGTCAAAGTCCCAGTAGGAAAAGGAATTAACTGCCTATCTGATGTCTTCAAATGATCCCTCCCAAAACAACATTTTCAAAAGTTTGATTTTTGTGAGCTACTTACAATTAATTAGCTACCATCAATATCTTTTTGTTATTTTCATCTTTAAGAGGGAACAGCTGTCTTCAAAACTACAGTAATGAAAAATAAAATTCCATATGTATATATGTATATATACATATAAAAATCACATAGTAGTTACTTAAATAATCAATAGCTTTACATTTTTTTTCAGTCAAACATCATTTTTAGGCATGTGGTCCCTGAATAGTTTATTTTAATTTACTGATGAAGGTAAAAGGAAGAAAGAGAAAAAATAATAGCACCTTCAAATAGACAGTGAAGTCATTCTCCATAATAAAGAAATCAGTCATCTAAGCTTCCTTATTCTCAGAAGCTGAAATTTAACTTTCCCCAGAAGCACTTCTATGATTTATTTAAAATAGCCTTAAATTATTTTAATGTGATTAATACAATTTATTCTATGTAATAAATACATACTTCTTCATGTATTCATTATTATTTTAATGTATAATTTTAATGAATGTCATTGTGTGAATTTGTGTGCCAGTCTCTGTGTATATGTATTTGTGTGTGTATGTGTTTGTATGTACATGTGGGTACTCATGGATGACAAAAAAGGGCTATTTATTCCTTGATGCTGAAGTTACAGGCAGCTGGAGCTGGAATGTGGATATTAGTGACCAAATTATGGTCCTCTGGATGAGTAGCAAATGTTGTTAAGCTTTAAGCCATCCTTGAAGACCTATCACCAATAGTTATTAAATATGGGAGGAAATTCAACTGTGATTTTTATGTTTGGATTATTAATATGGATGTACAGGTTTAAAACTACTCCAACTATGCCTTGTTGATGACAAAAAGCAATTGAGGAAGATAAGGCTCAAAACTAGTTAAAAATGCTACTCCAAAATAAGTGTGAAAAATCAGAAGGGGGTATTTTATTTTGGAGAGCAGTCTTATCTCAAATTAGAGGCATGAAAGTCAAACTTGATTTAAAATTTTACAGTCAACATATTGCACATTTTCAGAACTTCTAAAGAAGCTTGAAACCTTTTTTACCTATCTAATGTGTGTAATCAAATAAAACACCTGTACAAAGAGTCTCAATTGCGCCTTTCCTAGTAATAATTATTTATGAGTTTCTTTATAAAATCTTGATTACAATTTAATTAAAAATGGACATTTCTTTGTAAATTTTATGACAGTATTAAAATCTTGCTAAAGTACAAAATATTAACCATGACATTTTTATTGTAACATGAGTTTGTACACATTATTCTAGATATAATTTTGCTAAATAATATATGAAACAATGTTATACATATTTTTTCAAGTGGAATTTATATCCACAATAAAAGGCAATAGTGGTAATATTTCTTGGAAAATTGCATGAAGTATCCTATTCTGTGATATTTAATTGTACTAAAGTCTATACAATTATACTATTATATGTCTAACTTTAATAAATTATTAAATTTACTATGTTTTACATTATGCATTATATTACGTTTTGCAGTTGCATGTATATTAAGAGAGTAGAATTTTAAATTGTAATGCATAAAGTTTGCTTGACCAGGAAAACAAAAGTATATTGACTATATAAATTTGGCATTTATTTTATACAATGTAATTTGCATGACCTTTGAACTACTGAACTAAATAAGTAATGTCATGTAGAAGTACTTGATGCATTCAGGAGCCATTTACTTAGATGAATGTCTTAATTTTAAGACCATTAGATTACTATTCAAAAATGATTACTTGATCAGACTAAAAGTTAATTTTGCTTTCAGAGTATTTTAGATCAAAAAATTTCTAGCTTGTTGACTTAAGTAGCTTAGAGACGCTATTCTGGAAAACCAAAATTGGTGAGTTTAAGGAAAAGGCAATTTAAAATGTGAAAATAAAATTATAAAAGCTTCTTATTTCCTTCAAAGCCAGGAAGAATTTTATTTTTCATTTCAAATAAGTGATGGGAGTCCAACGTTAAAAATAGCCCAGTTCTGCAGCACTCCACCATTCACATAGACATCAGAACACTTTCCAGTCTCAAGACAGACAAGCTGAATGAGTGAAAACATAAGATATGAAAAGTTATGATTATTTGTGTGGCGATCTAAGTAATAAAGAATTTGGTCTTGGTTGTATAAAGTTATCAGAAAGTAATAAGATAGATAGTTTCCCTGCTGGTAAGAATGCTCTTATATCTCATTTTTATTTTACATTATTCTTGTGATTCTTCTTAAGCTGTAATATGCAATTCATATTTGAATCCATGTGTCCTTATTCACTAAGTTATAGTTAATATAGATGGCACCTCTCAAAGTCTAAAACAACTTGATACTAATCTTAATTCTATCCTAAAATTTTAGCAATAATATTTCTGCTAAATATCATTCTTGTAGAGTATAGAGAAAAGAAAATTACCTAAGGAGATGATTTTTGTTTTTGAAAATACAAAGCTACTAGGCATCAATCATATTAGATTATACCCTCCAAAGGTAAAAGTCAGACTAAAACACCACAAAAATAAGTGTTGATATGATGTTACTAGATAGTCTTTTAAAATTAATGAGGTAATTGTATAATTACACTTAATTATAAGAAACAGTATGTATATTAATATTAATTCTTCAATATTGGGAAATTAAGTTTTGTATTACAGTAAAAAGTCAAATTATTGAGTTGCTCTTGATTAACAGTACAGATCATAAGCTGAAATTCACAAGGAGAAATTATCAGGCAAGTGCTGCTACTGTCAAACTAAAACATATATCTCTGTGAATTGCTGTAGCCTGCTCTGTCTACCTGTTTATTCTTCCTCAAACACCATGGCAGTATCACGAGGCAGCTCATTAATAAAGGACAAAAATTAGAAAACAAAGCATAAAACATTGCATCTTGAGAAAGGAGTTGGTTCCTTTTCCTTGGGAGGGAGGTTGAGGGGAAAAAAAGCCATAAGGTTGGGTGTTAATAACAGGGTTGAATGTGAATGTGGTGAACAAAAATGGAAAGAAGAAATAGGCTCTCTCTTTATTTCTCCAGATATTGAATTTCTAAAAATAGAATAGGAGCTTTCCTAAATGTAGGGTATGATGGTCCTTGATCAATGTGTCACATGAGTATCATTAAACCAGATGTCATAAGACAAAAAGTAGCAAAGCTAAGCACATCAGCAATTTTTATTTTCGACTTTGACTTTTACACTAAATTACTAGAATTCTGACCCTGTAGTTTTGTGTTGTTGTTGTGTTATACTTAAGTCTGGCTTAAAACTTACTGGAGTGGACTTCTGCCTCCACTTCCCAAGCAATGGAATCTCTGATGTGGTTCACTAGTACTGAATTTGGCTCAATTTCATTAATTGCGGATCTTGAAATTTCCAAATTGAATATTATTGGTGAGAATGTATGAAAATAATTTTAAAAATAGTTCTCAGAGCCAGTGCCATAATTTTCTACTTATTCTGTATAAATATCTCATAATGTCTTTTCTTGTTTTCTGTCTTTATGAACTAGATTTATAGTTTCTGAATAACAAAATGGTGTGCCTAAGCTTCATAAACATCATCTCCCTTATCATCAATAAAAGTGATGAACACCTCCTTGTGATGATATTCAGCAAACAATTCCCCAAAATCATCATTATTACAAGGAAGAAAACAGATGCATAACTTCCTCTTTAGAATGTCGATTTACAAAAAGAGACAGCGATATCCTCCAAAGCGGAGACAAGAATTCATTACTTTTGGTATTGCTTTTCTCAATATATATATAAAGCCATTTATAAATATGTATTTATTTGTTTCTGTAATTTACTCATGTAAATATAAAAAAAAAGTTAAGCACAGATACATAGACAGAACTGCAAAAACACCCAAATAGCATTGAAGAAGTTTATACTGACAGGGAATAAACAAGAAAGCCAGACTTCTTTTTTGAACTTATTTTTACAACCTATTCCACAGTCTCAAATTATCCATAGAGACAATTAAATAATAATTCAAAACAAACATAATATGCCTCTATATTACAGTTGAATACAGTATAAATTCTATTCTTTTTATGACCTTTCATTCTATGTCTCAATTATTTTAAAAAATTATTTGTGCATATAGCATATTTGAATCAAAACCATACCCATTCATTCTATCTTAATGTCTTCCTAGCTATTCGATTACTTAACCATTCCAACTTCAAGTGATCTTTGTTTTAATTTAATTTAGTCCTGGAATGCAACCAGTATGAACAGTGTAAGACTATTTACAGAGTACTGTTAGAACTAAGTAGCAGAATATTGAGAAAATCTTACTCTTCCTTCTTCAGACATCATCAATTAACAAAATTTTCTCAAAAGAAATGTAACTTCCTGAATAAATGTGATCACAGTTGCTAAGGGTTCATAGCTACATTGATGTTTTTTCTGTCCTTCTGGTGCCAAAAGGAATAATGCACAATTTGTCATGCTGTTCCCCAGCCCCATTCCTTTCAGAACTATGCCAATAATTTTTCTTAGGCAAAAATGTTTTCTACATTAAGTTTTATAAATATTTATGTTCAGTATGATAAGATGCTCAATAAGTATTAAAATTCCCTCAAGGCATGAGCCTCAATTCTTCATTATCTTCTCAAAAGAAAGAAGCAAAGATACATAATGGTTATTTCTAATACATCAATGAATATGAAAAACAATATTAAATGTCTTCTTTAATCAAATGCAAGGTAATATGTATATGTAACTGTACAAATACATATATGCATTAAAAATCATACACAAATGACTACACCATTTCTATATTTCAATATACAGATACATTCGCTAACCTCGGGTTTTATAATATGAAAATTTGTGAGGTTTTGTTGCTAAAGTGAAGCATGAAAAATGACAAAATTACTAGCTGTATGCTTCAAAATTCATTATGAATGATAGAAAATAAAATATAAGGAAACATTCTTATAAAATAAAAGGATCATCTTTCTTTTCAGGAATGTATTAAAAGAAATGTCAAAGAAACCACTGCAAGATATGCTAGCTCCACAGTCATCCCTACCTCCGTCCTCTAATTTCTTTGAAGCAAAATGTTTTCTAATATCTCTGTCTTCTTAAGCTTCCCTCAGATTTTCCCTTAACCTCTGTTTATCTTCTCCTACAACCCTCAAGTTAACATCAGTATATTCCCCTATATTTCTAGTTTTTTGAAAAGTAACATGAATTGATTTTATTAACTTCCTGTTACTGTGATAAAACATTCTAACCCACAGCAATTCTAGCCAAAAAGAAAGGGTCTATTTTAGCTTGTGTTTCTATGACTGACATTGCCAGGAAAAGAAATAAAGCAAAAATCTAGTATCACAATATGTAGCTGAATCTTGGAGGAATGTCACTTATTGGCTTATTTCTCCCGGAATGTTTCTCTCATTATTACACACCCAGGCTACATGTGTAGTGTTGTCTTTGTCCACAGTTCCCTTAGCTGCTATAGAAGTTAATATAATGAATGTTCCCCACAAATACTGAGCAAAGTTGAAATCACATTATATCTCCAAATAAATAAAAAATATTATGGTTTCTGGGTATTCAGTGAGGTAGGCCCAGATGCATTAAATATAGGAAAATATCCTAAATACATGCCCAAAGTCAGCCTGATCAAGGCAATTAATCAACTGAAAGTATCTTAAGTAACGCTGAGGTGTGGTGTGTCAACTTAGCAGCTAAATTTGACTAGAGGCTTTATCCTCTGTGTGTGTGTGTGTTTTGTGTGTGTGTGTGTGTGTGTGTGTGTGTGTGTGTTTGACCATAATCATAGGTAAATTGCTTTTATTACACCATCTACTATCTAGCACATTCAGATGCATATCTTGTAAGTTACCAATATATAATTGTCTTATATTTGAACAAGAACAATTAAAATGAAATCTTTCAACTGAGAGATATCCAGTGTTGAATAGTGGGTACCTAGTATAATCTGGGGAGAAATTCCAAGTGCACATAAAGTATAATATTTCCCTCACACACATTTATAACTGAATAAACACTCAATAATATTCATTTTGATCTTGGCTAGGAAAATTTAAGCTAAAGTTTATATTTGCAAATAAAATGAATATTGTATAATGGAGAAGAAACTTATAAGGTTATTGAATAAATTTTAACAAATACTGAGCAGAGTTGACTAGTCGTATTATACCTCCAAATGAGTTAAAGTGTTTATGATCTCTATGGGTATTCATGTGGAAAATACATAATGCAGACTGAGCTTTCTCAATGCTTAAAGGCATTAGTCTTCAATATGTTTCTTAAGGTACAAGTGTTAAAGGATTGGTCCCTTTGATGGCATTACTGAAAAGCAGGGCTAATGAAAGGGTAATCTTTAAAGAAATACAGACCCATCTCCACATTTCGACCTTCCTGATGATTGATTGTCTCATCAAAGAAAACATTTCCCTCCATTTACTCTTGAGAAGGAGCCTATATTCAAGTGAAACCTTGACCTTGACATATGACAATTAGCTGCTTTTTCCCTTTGTAAAAAATTTCTCTTTGGTGTTTGTTATAATTAAAGATGCTAACATAATAAAGGTTATGTCAGGGCTCTTCCTTGTTTTTCTTTAAATAATTTTATCATACTGTTGTTATATATAATAAAATATACAAAATACTCTAAAAAATAAAACTAAAAAAATAAAAAAGTAATAAAAATAAATGCCAATAACATTTTGTGTAGTTTATTTCCTATAAAGAATTTATTTAAATAAAATTATAAAGCATCATTCTGGTTTACAAATATAATAAAAATATTTTAATAAAAATAAAATAGATAAGTTTTGGTAGTATAATCAGGGAATAAAAGCATCGTCAATAAAAAATAATAAAAGCAAAAACTTATAAATGCCAATACACATATACAAATTATAATGAGTCTGAGTGCATAAATATGTGCATTATCATAAGCCACTCTTTTTCAATATCTTAATATTGAAATAAGATAAAAAGCACATTTTAAATAGCAATATTCCTAAAAGCTAGTTAAAAAAATTGTGCATTCAAAAATCAGTTTTATGATTTAAATGTATATGCAAACAAAACACATTCATACATACATATTGAGATGTAGATTTACATGTGTTAAGACAGTAAGGAACTTAAATGTTATTTCTCAGAAGCCATTCCAGTTACCTTTGTAGGTGGAGTCTCTCACTGAGACCTGTGATTGATTTAACTGGGAAGAATGAACATAGAGCTCCGTGGAACTTTCTGTTTGTTTTGTATAAACTAGAAATACAAGTATATTCCACAGGAATTTGTTTCATTATATGGTTTCTTAAAATGAATGTACGTTGTCATGATTGTATAGCAAACACTTTACTGACAGAAGTATGTTACCAATCTCAAAATTTTAACTCCTGTACACACACACACACACACACACACACACACACACACACACATATATATATATATATATACATAAGTATATATGTGTGTTCAAAGAAAATATAAAATATAGAACTCTATATATCTATAATTTTAAAAAAGCAAAAATGTATGTAGTATTGGATATTTCTTAGCATACACAAAGCAAAAAATATCATAAAATTTCTAAGGACAAAAGTTCACAGAAATAAATAGCACTTTTGACAAATGATAAGGGATGAGAACAAATAAAAATGGTTTGCAGATTGAAATTAGTTACTGAACAATACATTGTGGGTTAGCATAATTTTTTTGAGATGAACAACATTCACAGTAAGCCAGGAAGATTAGCAGAAACAATCTGTCAGGAGAGTTGTATTGCAGCAACCATTTCAGAAAGCAAATTCATTGAAAAGTGCAAACTTCTCATAGATCAATTCAGGCTTGTATTGAGAATGCTTATTACAATAAAAAACAACAATGCATTTGTTAAAGCACTATTATATCCACAATAATTTATTTTTCACAACAATTAAGGTGGGTTAGTTCTTTAAAATGGCCTATTATTGGCAATTTATGCTAAGTAATCTTAATTCATTTGAAATTTAAGAATTTTTATGATATCATACAATGTGTATATTATAGTTCCTGTGTTAGCTACTTCTTTTCAATTAAATAATTCTTAAACTTTTAGACTTTATCCTTCCCTTAAAAAATGGTAAGATGAAGATGGAAGAAGCTGAACTATCCTTGTGTTCATGAAAAAGACTAGATTTTATTTCTGAAACTATCTATTGAATGAATCCTATGTTTTATATGTTTGACATGTATGACAATAAAAGCAGTGCTAAGAGGAAACTTTGTAGCACTAAGTGCCTACATAAAAAGAAAAAAAATGGAGACTAAACAACATACCTGAAAAGTATAGAACAAAATGAAGCAAACTCACATAGAAGTAGATATAAATACATACAAAGTATCAGGAAATAATCAAATTCAGGCCTGAAATCAGTAAATTTGAAACAACTAGGAAATTGTAAAGAATCAATGTCACTTATAGTTGGTGCTAGGAGAAAGTCAACATGATAGACAAATCCTTTTCCAAATTAACAAAAGAGAATATTCAAATTAGGAAAGTCAGAAATGAAAATGAGGACTTAACAAAAGACACAGGAAATTCAGATAATAACTAGGTAATACTTCAAAAACCTATGTTCCACAAAATTGGAAAACGTGACACAAATAGACAGCTTTCTGTACAGGTACCACATACCAAAATTAAATCAATATCAGATAAATGACCTAAATAGACCTATAACTTCCCACGAAATCAAAGCTGTTATTAAAAGTCTCCCATGGGGGAAAAAATCCCAGGGCTGGATAGTTTCAGTGCAAAATTCTAGCAGACATTCAAATAACAACTAATACAAATATTCATGAATCTGTTCTATACAATGGAAACTGAAGAAATATTGCCAAACTCTTTTTATGAGGCCACAGTCTCCCTGATACACAAGCGACTCAAAGATGCAAAAAGGAAAGAGAATTACATACGAATCTCCCTCATAAACATTGATGCAAAAATACTCCATAAAATACCTGCAAACAAATGTCTAGAACATATCAAAAAATTATCCACCATGAGAATGTTTGCTTCATCCCAGAGATAAAAGTATAGTTGAAACTATGGAAATTTGTCGATGTCATCCAACATATAAACAATCTGAAAGAAAAAAAAATTAATCATTTCATTAAATGCTAAAATAATTTTTGAAAAAAGTCAACACACCTTCATGATAAAAGTCCTGGAGAGATCAGAAATATAGAGAAAATATGATGAAGAAAATATACAGCAAGACAATAGCCAACATCAAACTAAATAGAGAAAAATTCAGAGCAATCCCACTAAAATCATGAAGAAGTCAAGGCTGTTCCCTCTCTCCTTATTTATTCAATACAGTTCTCAAAGTTTTACCTAAAACAATAAGAGAACAAAAAAAGATATAGAGGATACAAATTAGAAACAAACCAAATTATCTCTATTTGCAGATGATATGGCTGTATACATAAGTGATTCCAAAAATTCTACCAGGGAACTCCAACAGCTGATAAACACCTTCAGCAATATAGCAAGGTACAAGATTTAACAACAACAACAACAAAAAAAGACAAAAAACAAAACAAAACAAAAAAAAAAAACAATAGCCCTTCTATACATTAAGGACAAATGGGATTAAAAAAGAATTAGGGGAAACATCACCCTTTACAACAGCTTCAATTAGCATTAAATATCTTGGCATAACTCTAACCAATAAAGAAGCAGTCCTATATGACAAAAACTTTAAATTACTAAAGAAAGAAATTGAAGAGGTTATCAGAAAATGGAAGATCTCCCATGCACCTGAGTAGGTAGGATCAACATGATTAAAATGGCAATCTTACCAAAAGCAATCTCCAAATTCAAAGCAACTCTCTTCAAAATCCCAACACAATTTTTTACAGACCAATACTGAACTTTATATGGAATAAGAAGAAACCCATGATTGCCTAAACAGTTCTGTTCAATAAAAGAACCTCAGGAGGCATCATTATCCCTGACTTCAAGCTACACTATAGAGATACAGTAATAAAAACAATCTTGTTTTGGCATAAAAACAAACTTGTTTATCAATGGAATTGAATTGAAGAACCTGACATCTCAACATTAACCCACATACCTCTCAACACCAGATTTTTGACAATGAGGCCAAAAATATTCAGTGGAAAAAGTATGGTATTTTTTAACAAATGGTGTTGGCATAACTGGATGACAGTATTTAGAAGAATTAAAATAGATCCCTATCAATCATCTAGCAAAAAAATCTCAAATCCAAGTGAATCAAACACATCAGCATAAACCCAGGTACACTGAACATGATAAAAAAGAAATTGGGACATACAGCCCATACATTGGCACAGGTGACAACTTCCTAAATATAACACCAGTAGCACAGACAATAAGAACAACAATTAATAAATGTGATCTCTTGAAATTGAGAATCTTCCTATAAGTCAAAGGCATGGTCAATATGACAAAAGGACCTTACATTTGATATAGGACTGATCTCTAAAATATATAGAAAACTCAAGAAACTACTGAGCAAACCTCCCAAATAATCCACTTTAAAAAATGGAGTTTACAGCTTAAAAGAGAATTTTTATTAGAAGAATTACAAATAGCTGAAAGACACTTAAATTATTGTTGAATTGCCTTAGCCATCAGAGAAATACTTATATGTCTTAATGGCGTTATGTTATCTGAAATTTGGTCCACCTGTAAGATTTAAATTATACCATCAGATTGAAATACATAACAAGAATAAAAATGACAGGTATTTTTAGAAGTTTTGATGGGAAAGATATTAAAAAGCAGACTAACATATGTATATAAGGTATAACTGACAATACCTCCACAAACTATAACTGTAAATTGAGAATCAGAAAAAATAATAATGACGCTCCTTTTGGAAAAATTATAAATGTTTTAAGTAGGTAAATGTCTTAGTTATATTTTTAAAATATACAAAACTAATATTTCTTTATATGAAAACTAGCTGTAGAGAAGATAGCAGTACTTTGATTCCAGTAAATGTAGAGTAACATAAAAATGTCCATTGCTATGAAAATAAATTATTGACAAACCAACACAACAAAACTCCCAAATTAAAGTGAATTTAAAACAAATTAAATTAGAGCCAGTATAAATATAAATCCCAAACTATTTCAAAATATATTAAAACAGTGTATATCATATAGATAGTAAATGAGAAATCTGATCAGAAAGGCTTTGAAAAAAACAGATTTTTCTATAGTGACAAAATTATGATTTTATTTATTACCATGTGTAAGGATATAGAGAATTTAAAATAAAGCTTGGTATTACTTCACAGATATTTGAAAATATTTGAGATTATTTGAGTCAATAAGTAAAGTGATGAGTGAATAAATAAATAAATGGTAAGCCATTGACTTTAGGAAATATTAGTTGAATAACTACATATTCAAAGAGTAAAATTGTCTCAGAATAATTATAAATAAGTATTTCAGTCTCAAAAACTCGGAGTAATCTAGAAATCAAAGCTAAATGTCCTTTTAGCAATCAAGGCTGTACAATGGAAAAATGTTTCCTTTAACTGTAAAAAAAATGTTATTTGTAAATAAACAAAGAAAACACACAACAACCGGAATTTTAAAGTTACATTTAGAAAAAAAAAGGCATAAAGTTGATTTAGGATGTACAAAAGATTTATTGGAAGAATATGCACAAAACAGAAGAGGATTTACATAGCAGCATTAAAAAAAGACTAAAAATGAAACAAAGATTGTAGCATTGTTTAAAATCAAATATAAATATATTATAAATAGAATCATCATTCAGAAAATGTTAATTTAAAAGATTTTGACAAACAAATCCAGGAAAGTCTGAGAATCCATGTAAAAAACACACATAAAAATAATAAGATTGTAATAAGCAGGAGGTAAGCAGTTCAGTTCAAAGGCTTAGAAAATATCCTTATTAAAATAAAGAAAGAAAATTTTCTAATCTAAAGAAGGTCATGCATGTAAAGGTATAAGATGCCTACAGAAAAACAAAGAGACTGAACCAGAAAAGACAGTTTCTTTACCCCATAATAATCAAAGTTCTAAACATACAGAAAAAAGAAAGAAAATTGAAAGTTGCAAATGTAAAAGGCCAAGTAACTTGTAAAGGAAGACCTATTAGAACTATAATTTACTTCTCATTGGAGAGTCTAAAAGCTAGAAAATCCTACCAAGATGTCTCACGGACTCTAAGCAACCACCAATGCCAGCCCAGATTACTATACCCAGAAAAACCTTCAAATTACCATTAATGAAGAAAACAAGGTATTTCATGACTAAGTCAATCTACATATATCCAGTCCTACAAAAGTTGATAGAAAATTCAAACCTATACAAGTTAAGTACACCCCTGAAACCACAAGGATAAACTCACAGCAGCAAAAGCAAAATAAGAGAAACACACAAAAAGACAATACTATCACCATCAAGAACAAAATAATAGGAATTGAAAATCAACTATCAATATTATCTCTCATTATAAAAGGCCTTGATGCCTCAGGAAAAAGACACATGCTAATAGAGTGGATGTAACTACAGAATGCAAAAAACATACCTCCATCTAAAAGATAGCTATTATCTCAGAGTAAACAGTTGGAAAAAGATTTTCCAAGCAATTGGCTCCAAGAAGCAAGATAATGTAGCTATTGTAATATGTAAAAAAGTAATAATAATAATAATGGGAAAGGGATTCCAGTTCCAGGACCAGGTGCTGTCTGAAGAGCTTGTCCCAGCGCACTATGGAGCAGGCAGAGATAAACTCTGCCTGTGGAGGTCCCCCAAGCTGCTGCTGAGGGAATTCGCAAGGCTACCCAACTCCAACTGAGTGATCAGATAAGGACGGGGAGCCTGAAGGACAGAATCAGACCCCAACCAGAGGTGAGGAGGGGTCAGGAGGCCCGAGCACCTGTATCCCTGCCAGGGAGAAGAGACTTGAGCTCCAGTCAGTTCCGGTTCCGGTAACTGGACCAGGTGCTGTCTGCAGAGCTTGTCCCAGGGCACTCAGGAGCAGGTGGAGATAAACTCTGCCTGTCACAGTCCTCCAGCTGCAGATGAGGGAGTTTGCGCGGCCTCCATCCCACCTCCAATTGGCTAAACAGAGAAAGATTGAAGACTTGAAATTCAGTCCCATACACAGTGCAGAAGTAGTGATTGAGCAGACTGTTTCATCAGAGGTCAAAGGAGACACACAAGCCCAAGTGCCACAACTGACCAGGAGCCACCTAATTGTGAACCACTGAAGCCATGGGCAAATGTCAGTGCAAAAACTTACATAATAATACAAAGAGCAACAAGGTAACTCCAGAAGAAAGTGGTGATCCTACAGATACAAGACCTGAACTGAGCAATGAAGAGAAAACAGAAGGAAGTATCACCAAAAATTCCTTTTTGATGATCATCGAAGCTCTCAAAGAAGATATGAAAAATAGCCTTAAAGAAATAGAAGAAAATACAAACAAAAATTGGAAGAGATGAACAAATCTATGAAAGAAACATGCCAGGAACTAAAAGCTGAAATAGAAGCAATAAAAAAGGCACAAAATGAGGCAAAGATGGAAATAGAAAATCTGAAGAAAAAATCTGGAACCACAGATTCAAGCATACCAAACAGAGTTCAAGAGATGGAAGATGGAATCTCTGAAGTGGAAGACTCAGTAGCTCAAATAGATATTTCAGTCAAAGAAAACAGTAAAAATAAAAAAGCCTTAACTCAAAATGTTCAAGAAATTTGGGACACCATGAAAATACCTAATTTGAGAATAATGGGAATAGAAGAAGGAGAAGAATACCAGCTAAAAGGCACAGATAATGTTTTCAATAAAATCATAGAAGAAAACTTTCCTAACCTGAAGAAGGAAATGCCTATAAAGATACAAGAAGCTTACAAAACACCAAACAAATATGACCCCCCCAAAAAAGTCAGCATGCCACATTATAGTCAAGCCACAAAACATACAGAACAAAGAAAAAATTTTAAGAGCTGCAAAAGAAAAGGGCCAACTCACATATAAAGGCAGACCCATCAGAATAACACCTGAGTATTCAATAGAAACGATGAAAGCCAGAAGGGCTTGGTCAGAAGTTATACAGATGCTAAAAGAGCATGGCTGCCAAACGAGAATACTATACCCTGGAAAATTATCAACCACCACTTATTCATCACAGTAAATATTGGTCAAGTGGAGATTTCAATCTTGAATAATTATGCCCCTAATATAAGGGCACCTACTTATGTAAAAGAAACACTGATAAAGCTTGAATCTCACATCAATTCTTATACCCTAATGGGTACTTCAGTACCCCACTTTCAAACCTGGATAGATCAACAAGACAGAGACTCAACAGAGAAATAAGGAATCTAAAAGAGGTTATGATGCAAATGGATTTAATAGATATCCACAGAAGCTTCCACCCAAACGGAAAGGGATATACATATTTCTTAGATCCTCATGGAACTTTCTCCAAAATTAACCACATAATTAGACATAAAGCAAATATCAACAGATACAAAAAAATGGAAATAATCTCTTGTAACATATCTGACCACCAGAGCCTAAACTTAGAGTTCAACAACATCAAAACCCAAAGAAAGCCTACCAACTCATGGAAACTAAACATCACTCAACTGAACCATCTCTGGGTTAAGGAAAAAATTAAGAAAGAAATCAAAGTCTTCCTAGAACAAAAATGAATCCACAACATATCCAAACTTGTGGGACACAATGAAAGCAGTCTTAAGAGGAAAATTCATAGCGCTAGATGCCTATATGAAAAACCTAGAGAATTCCCACACTAGAGACCTGACAGCTCAGACGAAAGCCTTAGAACAATTAGAAGCAAACTCACCTAGAAGGAGTAGATGGCAGGAAATAATCAAACTTAGAGCTGAAATCAATACAATTGAAACAAAAAGAACAATACAAAGAATCAATGAATCTAAGAGTTGGTTCTTTGAGAAAGTTAACAAGATAGATAAGCCCTTAGCCAAACTAATCAAAAAACAGGGAGAGAGTGTTCAAATCAACAAAATCAGAAATGAAAAGGGGGACATAACAACAGACCCCCAGGAAATACAGAGAATTATCAGATCATATTTTGAAAATTTGTATTCCACAAAAATGGAAAACCTAGAAGAAATGGACCGCTTTCTGGACAGGTACCACCTACCAAAATAAAATGAAGATCAGATTAATTACCTAAACAGGCCTATAACCCTTAAGGAAATTGAAGCTGTCATTAAAAACCTCCCCAAAATTAAAAACCCTGGTCCAGATGGTTTCAGTGCCGAATTCTACCAGACATTCAAAGAAGAATTATTACCATTACTCCTCAAACTATTTCACACAGTAGAAACTGAAGGAATATTGCCAAATTCCTTTAATGAGGCCACAATTACCATAATACCCAAGACACTCAAAGACACAACAAAGAAGGAGAATTACAGACCAATTTCCCTTATGAATATTGATGCAAAAATTCTCAACAACATTTTGGCAAACCTTATGCAACAATGCATAAAAGATATCATCCACCATGACCAAGTAGGCTTCATCCCAGAAATGCAGGGCTGATTTAACAAACGAAAAACTGTAAATGTTATCCATCATATAAACAAACTAAAGAAACAAAACCACATGATCATATCCTTAGATGCTGAAAAAGCCCTTGATAAAATCCAACACTCAATTATGATTAAAGCCCTGGAGAGATCAGGAATACAGGGAGAATACCTAATATAATTAAGGCGATTTAAAAGAAGCCGACAGCCAGTATCAAACTTAATGGAGTAAAACTCAAAGCAATCCCACTAAAATCAGGAACTAGACAAGGATGTCCTCTCTCCCCTTATCTATTCAATATAGTTCTTGAAGTTTTAGCTAAAGCAATAAGGGAATGAAAACAGATTAAGGGGATACAAATTGGAAAAGGAGAAGTAAAACTATCTCTATTTGCAGATGATATGATTAAATACATAAGTGACCCACAAAATTCTTCCAAGGAACTGCTACAGCTGATAAACACCTTCAGCAATGTATCAGGATACAAGATTAACTCAAAGAAATCAGTAGCCCTTCTATACACTAAAGATAGTAGAGCTGAAAAAGAAATAAGGGAAACATTACCCTTTATAATAGCTGCAAATAGTATTAAATACCTTGGAGTAACTATAACCAAAGAAGTAACAGTAAAATTATTTGACAAAAATTTTAAATCACTAAAGAAAGAGATTGAAGAGGATATCAGAAAATGGAAAGCTCACCCATGTTCCTGAATAGGTAGGATCAACATAGTAAAAATGGCAATTCTACAAAAGGCAATCTACAGATTCAATGCACTGCCCATCAAAATCCCAACACAATATTTCTTGGAACTTGAAAGAACAATACTCAATTTCATCTGGAATAGCAGGAAAGCCAGGATTGCCAAAACAATTTTACTCAACAAAAGAACCTCAGGAGGTATCACCATCCCTGACTTCAAGTTATCCTATAGAGCTACAGTAACAAAAACAGCCTGGTACTGGCATAAAAACAGATTTGTGGATCAATGGAATAGAATTGAGGATCCAGACATTAACCCAAAAACCTATGAACACCTGATCTTTGACAAAGAAACCCAAAGCATTCAATGGAAAACACATAGTATTTTTAACAAATGTTGTTGGCATAGCTGGATGAAAGTGTGTAGAAAAATGCAAATAGATCAGAGCCTGTCACCCTGCGCAAAACTTAAATACAAGTGGATCAAAGACCTCAACATAAACCCAGCCACTTTGAACTTGATAGAAAAGAAAGTGGAAAATTCACTTCTACGAGTTGGCACTGGCAACCACTTCCTAAATATAACACCAGTGGCACAGACACTGAGACCAACAATCAATAAGTGGGATCTCCTGAAGTTAGGAAGCTTCTGTAAAGCAAAGGACACTGTAAATAGGACAAAACAACAGCCTACAGAATGGAAAAAGATTTTCACCAACCCTACAATTGATAGAGGACTGATCTCTAAGACATATAAAGAGCTCAAGAATCTAGAGTCCAAAAATTTGAATAACCCAATCAAAAAATCGGGTTCAGATCTAAAAAGGGAATTCTCAGCAGAGGAACTACGAATGGCTGAAAGGCACCTGAAAAAGTGCTCTTCATCTTTAGCCATCAGAGAAATACAAATCAAAACAACTTTGAGATACCACCTAATACCTGTTAGATTGGCTAAGATAAAAGGCACAGATGACAGTCTATGTTGGAGAGGTTGTCAATCAAGGGGAACACTCCTCCATTGTTGATGGGAGTGTAAGCTTGTTCAGCCACTTTGGAATGCAATATGACGGTTTCTCAGAAAATTGAGAATCAATCTCCCCAAGGATCCAGCAATACCACTTCTGGTTGTATACCCTAAAAATGCACAGTCACACTCCAAAGGTATTAGCTCAGCTATGTTCATAGCAGCATTATTTGTGATAGCAAGAACCTGGAAATATCCTAGATTCCCTAAACTGAAGAATGGATTAACAAACTGTGGTACATCTACACAATGTAATACTACTCAGCATTAAGAAAAAATGATATCCTAAAATTTGCATGCAAATTGATGGATTTGGAGAATATCCTCCTGAGTGAGGTTCACAAATTCAGAAAGATAAGCAGGGGATGTACTCACTCATTAATGGTCTCTAAACAAACTAACAAGAAAAAAGCCAATCATGCCCAAGCTGCAAACCACAACCACTAAACAGTGTGGTATCAGAAACACCCTGGACTGACCCTTTGGATCCCACTCCACCTAGATTAACACCTGACTCACTCTTGAGAGAGGGAGGACAAAACTGGAATTGGCCAGGAGTGGAGACTGAACTAAGCATTATTGCATCAGTGGGACCATGGGACTGTCTGCAGCCAGCCCAGGGAGGGGATGGGGAGTTGTGGAAAGAAAAAATGACCTGATGAGGCAGGAGGGGGTAGGGACCTTGTTGAGGAAATACAGGGATAGAAAAAAATAATCCAGAGGAAAAGCTGAACACAAAGTAATTTTATGTGAAAGCAAATTATTTGCATTATCTCCCTTGATAAATCATGCTTATGATTTTTATTTTCTTTATAGTTATTGTTAACTTATTAGCATTTTAAATTCAATTTACTCTTTTTCTTGATAAATACAAAAAAAAAAAGAAATGGGAAAGGGTATTTATTGTTCATCAAAGAAAAACTTCTCTAAATAATATTTAAGTTCTCCAACTATGACTTTGTATATACTGAGAAAATAATTCTCAAGAGATAGATACAAAAAATTAAAATAACAACCCCATCATATCAGACTACCATCCTTTAAAGTGGGATTACAAACACAATATAGACAATATAAAGCCTATAAACTCATGAAAACTGAAAAGTTATTTACTGTATAACTACTATGTCAAAGAAGAAATAGAGAAAGAAATTAACTTCTTTGAATTCAATGAAAAGGACTGCACAAAATAGCCCCACTTATGATAAAGGTAATGCTAAGAGAAAAGTTTAAAACATTAACTGCCTGCATAAAGAATTTGGAGAGATCTCATGTAAGCATCTTAACAGCACTTCTGAAAGCTTTAAAACAAAAAGAAAAAATGCTTTCAAAGGGATAGAAAAGGCTTGCCCTTTTCAAAATAAGAATGGAAGAGGCCTGGATGCGGTTAGGGATATGAGTTGGAGGGGAAGAGAAACTCCTAAATGTGCTGGGAGGAAAGGGGGTTGGGAAACTACTGTTGGAATGTAAAGGAAAGAAAGAAATGCTGGGAAAGAGGAAGGGAATAAGGAAATAATAGAGAGCGATAGAAGAAAGGAAAAAGAAAAGAAAGAATGTGAAAGAGAAAGAAAGAAGAAAGGAAAGACAATTTATTAGAAAAAAAGTTGTTTTTCAAAAAAGAATCAAAATTAGCATACTAGAAAACTAAATTATAACAGATTTGTAGACCCACAGCCAAACATTAGGTAGAACTTGAAATATCTAAATAGATACCTCACTCAAAGATAGGTAGGACTCATTCCTGAACACTGTATTTTATAAGGCAATAAAACTTGCATATGTTATTTTAGTAATTAAAAAGATAACATTGTTTACTTCATTGACCATAAAACAATCACAATTCTTTTAATTAATTTTTCTACCAGATCAGTTTTCCCTTTCTCCTCTTCTCCCAGTATTTCCCTCTACACAACCCCCATCCACTGCTGTAGTAGGATTATGCTATGCTGTAAATATTTGTTCAGCCTACTAGTTTAATAAAAAGATGACTGGCCAGAAGGCAGACAGGAAGTGTGGGCAGGGCTACCAGACTAAGAAAACTCTGAGTACAGGAAGAACAGAGACAGATGCCAGGCAGAGTTGCCAGACAGATGCCACAGAGATGCAATGGTGACATGGCAATGAGATGGCAGTAGACAGAGGAAAGAAGCTGCTCTGAGAAAAGGTATCCAGCTGCATGGCCAAACAAGATGGATTGAGTTCAAATGAAGAAGTTAGCAAATTATATGCCTGGGCCCTAGGTCAATTGATGTAAAAATAATACAAGTGTCTGTGTGATTATTTGAGGTTAAGCAGGGCAGAGAATGGGACCAAATATCTGGTCTAAGAGCAGAAAGTCCAGGCCACAACCAAGTACAACACACTTCTCCTTTCTTTTCAGAAAAGGGCAGGCCTACCATGAATAGCAGTCAGCCACAGGCATACCAAGTACTGTGAAACGAGGTAGCTCCTCTTCTGCTAAAGCTGTTCAGGAAAACTCAGTAGGAGGCAAGGTTGCCAAAAGCTGGTGACAGAGTCAGAGACAACCCATGCTCTCAATGTTAGGAGTCTCACAAGAAGATCAAGTTATACAACTGTAACATTTGTAGAAGGCCTAGGTCAGTCCCATGCAAGCTCTCTCTGCTTGGTGATTCACTCTCTGTTAGTTGCTGTGAGCCCAGGTAAGTTAATTTTGATAGCTTTCTTGTGATATCCTTGACCCTTCTAGCTACAACAAACTTTCATCTCCTTCCACAGGATTCCCCAAGCTCTGTCTAATGTTTGGCTATGGGTTCTGCATCTGTTCTATCAACTGCTAGGTGAAACCTCTCTGAAGACAGTTGGTTTTACCCTAGGTCTCTGTGCTACCCAGCCTTTGGGTCCTATCCCTCCAGGCAGTATCAGTAGTGAGCTCCATTTTATAGTATGGTTTCAAGCCAGACATGGCATTGGTTGTCTAGTCTCAAATGTTTGACCACCTTACACCAGCACTTCTTGTAGGCAGGGATAATTATAGGTGAAAGATTACTTGGCTAGGTGGGAGCCCTAATTCTCCCATTAGAAGTCTAGTTACAGATGACTGGGCCTAGCTACTTATCCCCCATTGCTAGGAGTCTTACGTAAAGGCACCTCAAGATTCATGGTAGTTTGCATTGCACAATGTTTTGGGGTCATCCCAGAGATGATCCTCAATTCCAGTTGCATCTCCTAATACTCTGGCCTCTATCTGACCTCTACTTGTTTTATCCTGTTTCCATGACCACCATCCCTAATACAGATATACCCCCATCTACCTGCGATGTATATTTTTCCACTTCCAGTGACACTCATGTGTTCCCCATTGAGCCCTCCTTATTCTTTAGTTGCACTGGGATGTGCATCTTTATTCATGATAGTCGAAAATTAGAAATGACCTAGATGACCTTCAAGTAAATAACGGATAAAAAAGTATAGCATATTTATATAATAGAATATTACTCAATATTATTCAGCTGTTAAAAACAATGACATCATGAAAGTTTCTAGCAAATGGGTGATACTGAAAAACAATAATTCTGAGTGAAGTAACAGAGACACAGAAAGACAAAATACATATTACTCACTTATTGGTGGATATTATCCATAAAGAATAACCAGGCTACAATCCACAGATCAAACCAAGATTATTTTTCCCACAGTTTTACTGTGCAGTTGAGACAAAACAAATGAACAAACAAACAAAAAAACCTCTGCAAATATTTTCACCTAAAAATTGTTGAGTTTGAGCACATAGAACTGCCCTGAAACTACCTCCAAATTAAGAAAACAGAAATACCCATCCTCTATTTAAAAAAATATGCTATGTATTTTCCTTATTGTTTTTATCTATCATGTACTTGTCATCTATTTACATAATTATCAACTATTTACTTTCTATGTATATGTGGGACAAGGCTTCACTGTATAGCTCATCCTCGACTCAAACTTGAAATTCCTTTTTCTTGGTGCTTTGATTACAAGCTTATATTCTGGAAGCTGAGAAACCAATGCCACAAATTTTCCCCATGACTCTTAATAGAACCTAAGCAAATAACATTTGATTTTAGCTCAGTGAATGCTGTTTCTATTTCTGTCATCTATGAATGTAACAAAAATAAACCTGTTTGGTTGTAAACATCATTTTGGAGAAATATGAAATGTGGTTACTGTAGTGAACAGAAACTATTTCAGAATGTTTGAAAGTAGTATTATATTTTCTGAGGAAGACTTAATCTTAAAATATGTTTAGTTTTCTTCAAAACCTATTTCAAAATTATATAGGTAACAAGGATGAAGACAAATCATAGCAATAATCTCTGACATGTGGGCATTTAATAGAATAATTTATAGTCTCAAAACATATAGGTCTATAATTATGTAAGTGAATATATTCATTAATTATTTAATTTATAAATGTAGCATTGCCAATGAATGATTCTAAAATTTATATATTTGATGAACACTCACATGCAGATACACACACACACATACAGAGAATGATAGAGAGAGAGAGAGAGAGGAAGAGAGAGAGAGATAGAGAGAGAGAGAGAGACTGTTTTGTCACAGTATTCCCAGGGGAGATATCAAAAAGCAAGTATACATGCAATGTAAGGACCATAACTTATGTTCCAGAGCAAAGTAAGAATCCCACTAACATCCAACCTGATGAATCCATGAGTTTAATTTGAGTTTATTATATGAATGTGAGTGAAGGGTTGCTTAAAGAAGCAGGGATATCTCAAAAACAGTTGCATCATCAAACCCCACTCAAGTAATGGTAACAACTCATAAAACTTAGTCAGCTGGAGTATATTGTATGTAGATCATTCTACAGTATGGAGAGTATTCTTTCCAGTTAGTTTGACTGATTTGAACCTGTTTTAGGCAGATTACTGTTCTCTGCTTCTTTAAGGCAATTTGGTCAATCTCAGCCATGAAAAGTATAATGCTGTAGGACATTATATCATGTTGGTAGTCAACAGATAATTGATGCATTCTTTTTCATTAAATGTGTATTAATCGTCATATACCTTTAACTTAAGCTCTAAACCCCAAAGCCTCTGGTTCTTTAGAAATCACCAGAAAAAAATCAAAAAGACCCTAGTTCTATATCTGTTATACATAAAGGTATCTCACAATCATTAAATGGATATAGAGTTATGGGAATTTTTTAAATAAAAAAATTTAAAATACAGAGGTGAATTTTCTTTATCATTAACAATTTTGAAGGCAGAGATTTCTACATTTGTATAAACCATGGAAATACGAGTATTGAGAATAACATATACAAATATATTCATGACATATATAACTTCTATAAACAATACTGAATGAAGCCTATGTATGTCATCTTAATGGAGAAATATGGACAGGAACTACAGAACACCTTGTTGGAAATTCAAGTAATAAAACAGATGCAATAGCATTGTTAATGAAAACATTTCTATCTCTAACACTGGGAACTAAGCCAAAAATTACCAATTACATTGATTATAACTAGCCTAGTGATAGTCTTAAAGGATTTTTAAAAAATAATTAAACACTGCATGTATTGGATACAAAGAAGTGGCATATGACCTCTGAGTGTTCTCTGGCAATATGGTAAGTATTTTTATCTTCTTACATACATAATGCCAGACACATCTTAAAGCAACATTTTTTTTTTTACTTTTATTAAATCAACAGGTGTTTTATTGAAAAGGTTAACTCCATCTATGTTGTTAATAGATAAAAATAGTCTGAAAGAATTCTACACTTCATTTGTTAAATTTATCAATCTAATTTTATAAGGTAAATGTTATTAAAATGTTATTGAATTAACATGATTAAAAAAATTTTATAGAATTTTTCTCAGCTCAAGATATGAAACAAAACAACACACACAGTAATGTCAAACTATTTGTGATATCAAAAATGTTAGTCTTAAACTAATATTGTTTATTTTTGTAAAAGTAGCCAGAAGTATAAATAACTTTGTTTACATCAGTCAATTACATTATATTAATTAAGCACATGTTTATAAAATGTCTTTTTTATCAGGGTTATGTGATTTTTTCATTGAAATTTTAAAAAATGCCTCTTCATCCTATGTAGAGCGCTGATACAAACTGAAAGTACAGCCCAGCTGAACAAAAATTTTGTGAGGATTATTTAGAGGGTAAATGATGACTGACGGACAACTGAATATTCTTGTTTCCTCAAGAGCATGGATGACTCCTCAAGAAACAGAATTCTTAGAATACCCTGGACCACTAACCAGCAGAATCTTTTCTGCCACTACTATTGTTTGGAAGTTTCACAAAACACTCAGAAGAAGCCATATCAGTCACACAAGCTGACAAGAGTTTTCAATGGCTTTTTTAGTCTTCTAAGTTTCAGTCCTCTTAGTAAGAAAAAATTCAGCCCAGAGGAAACAGTATGTAAAATATGGGTTGGGAGGGGGTTAATGATGAGTCTTTCTTTTCACTGTCCTTAGTAGTTTAGGTCAAAGTCATTACAATTGCATTTCTGTCTGTATTCTCATTATTGTCTCATTTCAGAACTTCCTCAAAACAGATATTTTCCATTAGAATTCAATGATAAAAGTATAACTGATAAAGAAGCCAACTAAAAGGTTTAGAAAATGATAATAAATATGACCAATATATTATATATTACATCATGTTGCAATTAACTTACTTTTCAATTACTTTACAAAAACACTTATTTCTGATTATTAAGACTTTTAGTGTGTTCAAAATAGAATATTTTACCAAATAATGTGATTTACTGATTTTCCTCTATTAACTCAAGCATGTTCATCCTTTCAGGTTACTGTCCAGAGCAAAAACGACCAAGGTTTCACATTATCAAAGAAAATCAGATTTATTTTTTAACATGCATATATAATCACAATGACATGGCAGAATATAATGTTATAATTACAGATGGATATACATATATATGCAAACAAAAATAATAAGAGAAATAATTAATGCAGACCTCAATGTTTCCTAGTTGGAAACCAAAGTCTTTTATTTTTTTCTTTTCAAGTTGAACTTAATATTTTAAAAAGTTTTACTTCTATCATATTATTGTACATTATTTATTCTTACTTAAAAATTAAAATATAACAACCCTACTTCTAATTACTCCTATCAACCATTGCCAATACTATTCTGCTTCTTTGTGTCAAATTTATGACCTCAATTTATGTTATTATATGACCAGCTTCTTTAATGTGAAAATGAATTTGAAGAAGGCATGACCTAGACAGATATCTGTTGTTGAAATTTTTTTGTACACTGTGAAGATGTATATTTGTCAAGGACACTTTTTACATAAAAATCTAGATGACCATTAGATAAGAAGGAGGCCAGGAGGTACAACCAGACACAGAGGATGCTGGGAAGAAGAAAAGTGGAGATGCAGAGGGAACAAGACATGCTGGAAGACAGGTAAAGCCACGAGCCACATGTTAATACACACATTACTAGAGGTATGTTAATTTAAGTTGTAAAAACTAGTGAATAACAAGCCTAAAATAGAGCAGAGCTTTGTGCTAACTAGTAAAGCTCCATGTCATTACTGGGGTGCTTGTAGTCACAGCAAAATGATCCAAACACAGATTTCACACTATTCAGTGACTTACCAATAAGTCTAAGTTACAAGAGACTTACTTTGGAGAAAGAAAAAAATGAACTTGCAAAATTTATTCTCTGATCTAAACATACATACAATACACAAACACACACATGTATCCACACACAAACACATACTAAATAAATATAATTAAAAGATAAAAAGAATTACCTAATCTAACTTTCTTGTTTAACATATATAATATTTTTTATTTTATTTTTACATTTTAATAATATAACCCTACATCATCCATCAATTTCAATTTTATCAACTTAATGAAGCCTAAGTTATTTCACAGATGATACATTCTAACAACCTTAATTGGTCACTGAAATCATAAATGGCACTAATCTTATATATACTATGTATATCATATCTACATATACTTGATAATGTTTAACTCATAAATTATGTTCAGTAAGATATTTGGAGTAATAAATAATAACAGCAATGAATCCCATATAAAGAGTAAAATCTATATGATTATTGGTGTCCTTATGTATTTTATTGTAGATCTAATAACTCAGTGTATGATTATCTTCTTTTGCTAATACAGTCAAGACATATAATATAAATCTTCAATGAGAGGAAGAAATGCTGAGATTTTTCTTTGGTATGTATTATAAATATTACTATTTTATACTTTGAAACAATTACTTTTAAAATGAGTATTTTTAATATCAAATGTCTGACTCTGAAAACATGTATATGTGACATTACATATTCTAACAGAATATATTTTTGAATATACTGTGTATGTGTATACACACACACTAACATATATATATATATATGTAACAACAATTGATTAAAAAACATAGCATATATTTGAAATAGTGCAAGCAGGCATATATGAAGTATTTAGAAAGAGAATAGAGAAGGGAAAATGTAATTATATTGTAAACACATTGTTTTAAATTTAAGCGTTTAATCAGTAGCCTTGTGATACTATGACAGTCAAACCAATAGTAGCAAGATGGCTTCTAGATAACAGACCACAGGATCAGTACATGGTGACTGTAGGGCAAATTACAATACCTCCACCGCGTAGGACAGAATCATACAGTTTTAGGTTGTTTTTTTTTTCTGATAGCCAGAGTGCATGCATTTTTAAACCCAACTTATTTATGTATAGAGACTTTCATTTAACATCTTAACTGCTCTTGACTAGAGATAACTGATATTACTAGAACAAAATTTAAAGAAACTTCTCATATATTAAACAATTCAAAGGTTTTAATATAATCTTGTAAGGTACAACTAAGCTTAGAATATTTTATAGGTATGTTTGCTTAATATTTAATGACATAATACCCTCTTTGGTTCCTGTTCTTTCTTGCCTACTTAATGCAAAGTTTGTTCTTCTTTATCTGCCCCTAAATTTACTGAGTCTACTGAAATCTGTGAATATATCAATCTAACAAATTTACTTTTTCAATTTTTTTATTTAAAATGTTTTCCTTAAAAAAAATTACATAGCAACCACAGTTCCCCTTCCCTCCCCTCCTCCTACTAACCCTCAGCTTCTCCCACCCTGCCCCTCATCCACTTCTCAGAGTGGGTAAGAACTCCCACAGGGAGTCAATATAGTCTGCATATCAACTTGAGGCAGAACTAAACCCATCCCCCATATGAAGGCTGAGCAAGGTATCCCTTTATAGGGAATGGGCTCCCAAAAGCCAGTTTGTTGCAAAAGATTCTGGCCCAGACTTTCTCGACCTGGACCAAAGGTTTAGCAACACTCTCGGCCCCGTTATGCCTCAAATAATTACACACAGGCTTATATTATTTCTATGCTGATTGACCTAATGCAGAGGCATATAACTTCCTAGCTCCTTCATCCGAACTCAACCCATTTTGTTCACTGGTGTGGCTCAGTACCATTTCTCATAGCAGCATTTCAACTTCTTTTCTCTGTGTCTGCTGCCTTCTCATTGTGTCTCTGTCAGCTGTCTCTGAGGGCTCTCTGGCATTGTCTCTGTTCTTCCTGTACTTAGAGTTTTCTTAGCCTGTTAGCCCCACCCACACTTCCTGTTTGCCTTTAGCTAAACAGCTTTTATTAA
This sequence comes from Sigmodon hispidus, assembly GCA_004025045.1. NCBI lineage: Eukaryota > Metazoa > Chordata > Mammalia > Rodentia > Cricetidae > Sigmodon > Sigmodon hispidus. The sequence goes on along the minus strand of PVIH01001277.1, from coordinate 138,216 downwards.
ATCCATAGGCAAGACAAATATTTATTTTACCAGCATAAACCTACTATACCCGTAAATGCACAAGAGATAAATCTTGGTCATATTGCCAGAGACTCCACAATCTGCTCAAGCTATACACAGTCTTCCACATTCAGAGTGCCTAGTTCAGTCTCCTGCAGGTTTCCTACTGTCAGTCCAGAGCCCATGAGTTTCCAGTAGCTCAACTGTCTCTGTGGGTTTCCCCATCATGATCTTGACCCCTTTGCTTATATAATCCCTCCTCACTCTCTTTGACTGGACTGGGAGTTTGGGCCAAAATTCTGTGCCTTTTTAATATTTCTAACACTTAGCTTTTCTTTTTTTTTCATTTATTTTTTGTATTTAATTCTTAGAAGTGGATAGCACAGTAACAAATTCAGTAGAATTTTAGGAGACCAAGTGAAAATGGACTAGTTCCAAATATATTATTGTAAGGAAAGCTGAAGATCCAAGACACTCATGCTAAAGTTTTCCCCTCTTTCAATGACATAAAAATACATTTGCTTAATATCCACTAATGAGTACATCCCCTGCTTATCCTTCTGGGTTTGTGAGACCCCACTCAGAAGAATATTCTACAAATCCATTCATTTGCCTGTAAATTTTAATATATCATATTTTTTTATTTCTTCATGGTACTCCATTGTGTAGATGTACCACAGTTTGTTAATCCATTCTTCAGCTGAAGGACATCTAAGTTGTTTACAGTTTCTTACTATTATAAATAATACTGCGATGAACATAGTTGAGCTAATGTTCTAGGGTTAGAATGTGCACCTTTGGGGTATATGACCAATTGTCATATTGCTGGATCCTTGGGGAGATGGATTCCCAATTTTCTGAGGAACTGTCATACTGCATTCCAGACTAGCTGAAGAAGCTTACACTCCCACCAACAATGGAGGAGTATTCCCCTTGCTCAGCATTCTTTTCCAGCATAAGCTATCATCTATGTTTTTAATCTTACATATTCTGACAGGTTTAAGTGTTATATCAAAGTTGTTTTGATTTGCATTTCTCTGATGACTAAAAATGTTGAACAATTTTTCTTCTACTGAGTCCCTTTATTTCTGAACCCCATTTTTTAATTGCATTATTTAGGGTTTGGGGCTTTAGTTTCTTGAGTTCTCTATATATTTTAGAGATCAGTCCTCTGTCACTTGTAGGGTTGGTGGAGATCTTTTACCATTCTGTAAGATGTCATTTTGTCTTAATGACTGTGTCCTTTGCCTTACAGAAACTTCTCAGTTTCAGGAGGTCCCACTGATTGATTGTTGTTCTTAGTGTTTGTGCTATTTATATTGAGGAAGTGGTCACCTGTGCCAATGCATTGGAGGGTATTTCCTACTTTCATTTTTATCAAGTTCAGTAAACTGGTTTTATGTTGAGGTCTTTGATCCACTTGGGTTTGAGTTTTGTGCATGGTGATAGGATTGGATCTATTTGCATTTTTCTACATACTGCTATCCAGACAAATTTAACACATTTCTTGCAGAGAAAAAAATCAGGTGAAATTATATATCATGCTCTCCAGCATAGGCTGTCATCTGTACCTTTTATCTTAGCAAAAAAAAAAAAAAAAAAAAAAAAAGAAAGAAATTATATATCAAACGTTACCTTTAGGTATTTTTATCTTTTTCTGATGGTTTGTGTTTTAGTTTTATTAGAACACAATACTGAAACACAACTGTGTTTATCACAGTACCACCAACAATGTTCAATAATGTGGATTATGTGCATAATGGAATTATAGTTGGGACAAGAACAAAATGTAAAGATGAAATTTACAGGTAAAGAAATGAAACTGGAAAATATTCTAATTTGGTATCTTAGACACAAAAAGACAAATGACTAATACTCCATCTAATATAACCTAGCTCTGAAAATTTAGACATGAATATATAACCTGGAATAGTCACAGAGTCAAATAAAGTAGAAGGGATACTCGACTACTCCTGAACTTAACCCCTACGCTAAACCTAACCCTAACCCTAACTGGGGAGAGGAAGAATGGGAGATAAGTCATGCTAAGAATGCTTGGAAAAGACTTTCAGAAACTATTTCATAAGCTTACTTAAAATACACAGTAAGTTATTTATATTACTATATATATAATAATAATTACTTGAGAAGAGATTTCTGATAGGTATTGGGGAGCAATCAGATGAGGTTACAGTATGAAAATTATGTAAATATGTTGTAATCTTTTATGAAATATATATACACACATATATATGTATATTGTGTGTATACATGTAAATTTGTAGTCTAATTTAAAATCATATAATGTAATATTTTCTGTTTTTTTCTATGATAAAGGTTTTTGCGAGCTGAGAATTTTTTTCATGGTTTTGTAAAAATTGAAGATAAATTTTCTTAGTATTATGAACAACATTGTTATCCAGTAAGGTTTTTCATAAACCTTTACTTTTTGCTATCACATTTATATTTTAATAATATGTGGTTTAGTTCAAGAAATTGAAATATAGTTTCACTTTTTGTATGTCATGTAGTTTCTTATATTTTTGTTTTATATTATGTACTGAAAACTTATTTTCTCCCAAGTTAAAAATGTTTTTCAGGTACTATGTTTTTTGCAGTCATTTGCAATGAATTTGTTTTCTTGACTTCTATTTACTTTTTCTATATTGCAGTGTTACTGATTTAGTGTCTTGAAGTATGACTATCTTTTTAAAATTTTTGGATGGAGACTGGAGATTTTCTTATATAAGATCATGTTACCAGCAGCCAGTAGCTCTTGTTATCTTATTTTACTGCCTGTTGTTTCTTTTTCTTTCTTGACTTATCTTAATAGGAATACAGTACTATGTTGAGTAAATGTGGTGAGACTCAGCACCCTTGCCTCCTGAATAGAAAACCTCAGAGAAGCGAAGACTATTTGCAGAAGACCTTTATAAGATCAAGACAGCACAAAATACATGACTTTGATGTAGGTTCATAGAAGTTTATCCTTAGCTAAGACGCACCTGGTAGCATTTGACTGTTAGAAAAGAGTCAATTTTCTTTAGAATCTAGTCTCAAAAAATCCATCCATGCTCCAGTATATGGTCTTATACTCATGTAAATACAAGCAGAATTAAGTAGATGCAGAAGGTAATTTTATTACAGTGTGTTTGTTGCATAACAGAAAGCAAGCTACCAGTAATTATATTGTCATTTATTCTCAAAACGATTGACATTGAATAGTTGGGTCCCTGTGCCTTTACTAATTTTTAACAGTTTCTCATTAAGTTATGACATAAAGTATTCATTTATTTTAAATAAACCCAATTACCTGACTCACTTATAGAGGTGATTCAGCTGAGATTGGGTTTCTGAATTTGAGCTATTTCATTGTTAAATACTGTCATCTCTCATAACAGGTACTAATACACTATGCCTAATAAATGAATTCTGGTCTGAATGAAAGGTTATTGACCAAATCCTGTTTTAAAGACAAAAAAAAAAAAAAACTAAGAAAATTATGATGTATAATTTAAAGAATTTAAAGTAGCTTTTGTTAGGATAAATATCCCAATTAGCATAGGAGAAATACCCATGGCATTTTCAATTGTGAATCATGATTTCAAGCAGTTAATATTGGGAAGAATTTCAGGTGAACTCTACTAATCCTCCAAGCTTATCAAGGGGAATATTAAAGATGCTTATTGGGGTAATATCCAGACTATATCAATATTCCCAGTACTAGCAGTAAAACAGGAAATAGTATGACCGTAAATGTTCATCAATTTCTTTGTTCCTTCTTACCAAGGATAGTCAGGATCCACCTATATTGTCTGGTTAATTTTGTATCATACATAGTCATAAAGAACATAGTCAAGATGTGTGCCCCTCTTTACCTGAAGAAGACTCTGGTTTGTTTTCTGAATATTTTTGTAACTATTTCCATATCAATATTTAACTATTTTCCAATTTTCCTTAACTATTTAAGCAAGTTATTATATAATTATTAAAACTAATCATTTTGTTTTCCAATGCATAGTATGAAAAAGAATCAAAACAATATAATCTAAAGGTATCCAAAGGAAAAAAATGAAAAGACACAAAGATGTATTTATTTATTTATTTTTCCTTCTTTATTTTGTATTTATCAAAAAAAACCAATAAAATGTATTTAAAATGTGGAAAAGTTAACAATAACTATAAAGAGGATAAGAATCATAAGCATGGCTTATCAAGGGTGGTAATGCAAATAAGATTGCTACACATATATTTAATCTGTGTTCAGCTTTCCCTCTGAATTTTCTTTTTCCATTCCTGTATATCTTTATTCAAGGTCCCTCCCCACCCCCGACCACACGTGGTCATTTTTCTTCTTTGCAACTCCCCATCCCCTCCCTGGGCAGGGAGCAGACAGTCCTATGGTCCCACTGACCCAATGAAGCTTACTTCAGTTTCCATCCTGACCAAATCCAGTTTTGTCTGCCCTCCCTCAAGAGTGAGTCTGGTGTTCCTATATTTGGAGTGGGGTTCGAAGGGTCAGTCCAGGGTGTTTCTGATCCCAAGCTGTTCAGTGGTTGTGGTTTGCCGCTTGGGCATGTTTGGCTTTTTTTCTTGTTTGTTTGTTTAGAGACCACTAATGAGTGAGTACATCCCCTGCTTATCTCTCTGAGTTTGTGATACCTCGCACAGGAGGATGTTCTCCAAATCCACCCATTTGCCTGCGAATGTTAGGATATCATTTTTTCTTACAGCTGAGTAGTATTCCATTGTGTAGACGTACCACAGTTTGTTAATCCATTCTTCAGCTGAGGGACATCAAGATTGTTTCCAGGGTCTTGCTGTTACAAATAATGCTGCTATGAACATAGTTGAGCTAATACCTTTGGAGTGTGAATGTGCCTCTTTAGGGTATACACCCAGAAGTGGTATTGCTGGGTCCTTGGGGAGATTGATTCTCAATTTTCTGAGAAACCGTCATATTGCATTCCAAAGTGGCTGAACAAGCTTACACTCCCACCAACAATGGAGGAGTGTTCCCCTTGATTCACAACCTCTCCAACATAGACTGTCATCTGTGCCTTTTATCTTAGCCAATCTAACAGGTATTAGGTGGTATCTCAAAGTTGTTTTGATTTGCATTTCTCTGATGGCTAAAGATGAAGAGCACTTTTTCAGGTGCCTTTCAGCCATTCTTAGTTCCTCTGCTGAGAATTCCCTTTTAGATCTGAACCCCATTTTTTGATTGGGTTATTCAAAGTTTTGGGCTCTAGATTCTTGAGCTCTTTATATATCATAGAGATCAGCCCTCTATCACTTGAATGGTTGCTGAAAATCTTTTCCCATTCTGTAGGCTTTTGTTTTGTCCTAATGACAGTGTCCTTGGCTTTGCAGAAACTTCTTAGCTTCAGGAGATCCCACTTATTGATTGTTGGTCTTAGTGTCTATGCCACTGGTGTTATATTTAGGAAGAGGTCGCCTGTGCCAATTCGTAGAAGTGTATTTCCCACATTTTTTTCTATCAAGTTCAAAGTGGCTGGGTTTATATTGAGGTCTTTGATCCACTTGGATTTGGGTTTTGTGCAGGGTGACAGGCTTGGATCCATTTGCATTTTTCTACACACTTCCATCCAGCTATGCCAACATATCTTTTTTCCATTGAATGTTTTGGGCCTCTTTGTCAAAGATCAGGTGTTCATAGGTTTTTGGACTAATGTCTGGATCCTCAATTCTATTTTATTGATCCACAAGTCTGTTTTTATGCCAATATCCGGCTGTTTTTATTACTGTAGCTCTATAGTATAACTTGAAGTCAGGGATGTTGATACCTCCTGAGGTTCTTTTGTTGAGTAAAATTGTTTTGGCAATCCTGGCTTTCCTGTTATTCCAAATGAAATTGAGTATTGTTCTTTCAAGGTCCAAAAAATATTGTGTTGGGATTTTGATGGGCAGTGCACTGAATCTGTTGATTGCTTTTGGTAGAATTGCCATTTTTACTATGTTGATCCTACCTAACCAGGAACATGGGAGAGCTTTCCATTTTCTGATATCCTCTTTAATTTCTTTATTCAATGATTTAAAATTTTTGTCAAAGTAGGTCTGTTACTTCTTTGGTTATAGTTACTCCAAGGTATTTAATACTATTTGCAGCTATTATAAATGGTATTGTTTCCCTTATTTCTTTTTCAGCTCTTCTATCTTTAGTGTATAGAAGGGCTTCTGATTTCTGAGTTATGCTGGTATCATGCTACCTTGCTAAAGATGTTTATCAGCTGTAGAACTTCCTTGGAAGAATTTTGTGGGTCACTTATGTATACAATCATATCATCTGCAAATAGAGATAGTTTCACTTCTTCTTTTCCAGTTTGTATCCCCATAATCTCTTTTCGTTCCCTTATTGCTTTAGCTAAAACTTCAAGAACTATATTGAATAGATAAAGGGAGAGAGGACATCCTTGTCTAGTTCCTGATTTAGTGGGATTGCTTTGATTTTGTCTCCATTAAGTTTGATACTGGCTGTCGGTTTCTTGTAAATCGCCTTTATTATATGTAGGTATTCTCCCTGTATTCCTGTTCTCTCCAGGGCTTTAATGATAAAGGAGTATTGAATTTTATCAAAGGCTTTTTCAGCATCTAAGGATATGATCATGTGGTTTTGTTCCTTCAGTTTGTTTATATGATAGATAACATTTACAGTTTTACATTTGTTAAACCAGCCCTGCATTTCTGGGATGAAGCCTACTTGATTGTGATGGATGATATCTTTTATACATTGTTGTATAAGGTTTGCCAAAATTTTGTTGAGAATTTTTGCATCAATATTCATAAGGGAAATTGGTCTGTAATGCTCCTTCTTTGTTGTGTCTTTGAGGCTTAGGTATTAGTGGCCTCATAAAAGAAATTTGGCAATATTTCTTCAGCTTCTACTGTGTGAAATAGTTTGAGTAGAAATGGTAGTAATTCTTCTTTGAATGTCTGGTAGAATTCGGCACTGAAACCATCTGGACCAGGGCTTTTATTTTTGGGGAGGTTTTTAATGACAGCTTCAATTTCCTTAATGTTTACAGGCCTGATTAGGTAACTAATCTGATCTTCATTTAATTTTGGTAGGTGGTACCTGTCCAGAAAGCTTTCCATTTTTTCTAGGTTTTCCATTTTTGTGAAATACAGATTTTCAAAATATGATCTGATTATTCTCTGTATTTCCTGTGGGTCTGTTGTTATGTCCTCCTTTTCATTTCTGATTTTGTTGATTTGAACACTCTCTCTCTGTTTTTTGATTAGTTTGGCTAAGGGCTTATCTATCTTGTTAACTTTCTTAAAGAACCAACTCTTAGATTCATTAATTCTTTGTATTTTTCTTTTTGTTTCAATTGTATTGATTTCAGCTCTAAGTTTGATTACTTGCTGCCATCTACTCCTTCTAGGTGAGTTCGCGTCTAATTGTTCTAAGGCTTTCAGCTGAGCTGTGAGGTCTCTAGTGTGGGATTTCTCTAGGTTTTTCATATAGGCTTTTAGCACTATGAATTTTCCTCTTAAGACTGCTTTCATTGTGTCCCACAAGTTTGGATATGTTGTGGATTCATTTTCATTAAATTCTAGGAAGACTTTGATTTCTTTCTTAATTTCTTCCTTGACCCAGAGATGGTTCAGCTGAGTGATGTTTTGTTTCAATGAGTTGGTAGACTCTCTTTGATTTTTGATGTTGTTGAACTCTAACTTTAGGCCCTGATGGTCCAATATGTTACAAGGGATTATTTCCATTTTTTTTGTATCTGTTGATATTTGCTTTATGATCTATTATGTGGTCAATTTTGGAGAAAGGTCCATGAGGAGCTGACAAATATGTATATTCCTTTGCGTTTAGGTGGAAGCTTCTGTAGATATCTATTAAATCCATTTGCATCATAACCTGTTTTAGACTCCTTATTTCTCTGTTGAGTCTCTGTCTTGTTGATCTATCCAGGGTTGAAAGTGGAGTATTGAAGTCTCCCACTATTAGGGTGCAAGAATTGATGTGAGATTCAAGCTTTAGCAGTGTTTCTTTTACATAAGTATGTGCCCTTATATTAAGGGCATAAATATTCAAGATTGAAATCTCCTCTTGACCAATACTTACTGTGATGAATAAGTAGTGACCATCTTGGTCCCTTTTTATTGCTTTTAGTTTAAAGTCTACTTTGTTAGATATTAGGATTGCAACCCCCATTTGTTTCTTAAGACCATTTGACTGAAAAATCTTTTCCCAACCCTTTATTCTAAGCCTGTGTCTGTCCTTGCTGTTAAGGTGTGTTTCTTGTAGGCAACAGAAGAATGGCTTCTGTTGTTGTATCCATCTTTTTAGTGTGTGGCGTTTTATAGGAGAATTGAGTCCATTGATATTAAGGCAAATTAGTGAATATTGATTGATATTTCCTGCCATTTTTGGTGGTAACTTGTTTATATTTCCTTTCTCTGCAGTATTCTTCTGTGGAATTATTGTTTGTGATTTCGTGGGTGTATCTGGGTTCCTTAGGTTGAAGTATTCCCTCTAATACTCTCTGTAGTGCTGGATTGGTAAATAGATATTCTTTCAGTCTGACTTTGTCATGATATATCTTGTTTACTTCATCTATGGTGATAGATAATTTTGCAGGGTATAGTATTCTCATTTGGCAGCCATGCTCTTTTAGCATTTGTATAACTTCTGACCAAGCCCTTCTAGCTTTCATTGTTTCTATTGAATAGTCAGGTGTTATTCTGATGGGTCTCCCTTTATATGTGAATTGGCCCTTTTCTTTTGCAGCTCTTAAAACTTTTTCTTTGTTATGTATGTTTTGTGGCTTGACTATAATGTGGCATGCTGACTTTTTTGGGGGAGTCATATTTGTTTGTTTTTCTGTAAGCTTCTTGTATCTTTATAGGCATTTCCTTCTTCAGGTTAGGGAAGTTTTCTTCTATGATTTTATTGAAAACATTTTCTGTGCCTTTGAGCTGGTATTCTTCTCCTTCTATTCCCATTATTCTCAAATTAGGTATTTTCATGCTGTTCCTGATTTCTCGAACATTTTGAGTTACGGCTTTTTTAGTTTTAGTATTTTCTTTGACTGATATATCTATTAGAGCTACTGCGTCTTTCACTTCAGAGATTCTATCTTCCATGTCTTGAACTCTGTTTGTTTTGCTTGTATCTGTGGTTCCAGCTTTTTTCTTCAGATTTTCTACTTCCATCTTTGCCTCATTTTGTGCCTTTTTTATTGCTTCTATTTCAGCTTTTAGTTCCTGGCATGTTTCTTTCATAGATTTGTTCATCTCTTCCAATTTTTTGTTTGTATTTTCTTCTATTTCTTAAAGGATATTTTTCATATCTTCTTTGAGAGCTTCGATGATCATCAAATAGGAATTTTTGGTGTTGCTTCCTTCTGTTTCCTGTTCATTGCTCAGTTCAGGTCTTGTATTTGTAGGCTCGCCACTTTCTTATGGAGTTACCTTGTTGTTCTTTTTATTATTATATAAGTATTTGCACTGGCATTTGCCCATGGCTTTAGTGGTTCATGATTAGGTGGCTCCTGGTCACTTGTGGCACTCGGGCTTGGTGCCTCCTGTGACTTCTGAGGAAAAGGTCTGCTCAATCACTACTTCTGCACTGTGCAGGGGACTGAATTTCAAGTCTTCACTCTTTCTCTGTTTGACCAATTGGAGACAGGGTGGTGGCCGTGGAAACTCCCTGAGCAGCAGCTGGAGTTACCGTGACAGGCAGAACTTATCTTGGCCTTCTCCAGAGTGCACTGGGACATGCTCTGCAGACAGCCCCTGGTTCCGGAACCGGATCCGGAACAGATGGGAGCTCAAGTCTCCTCTCCCTGGCAGGGATTCAGGCACTGGGGCCTGCTGACCCCTCCTCACCTCTGGGCGGGGTCTGATTCTGTCATTCAGGGTTCCCAATCTTTATCTGATCACTCAGTTGGAGGTGGGTAGCTGTGAAAATTCCCTTAGCAGCAGCCTGGGGGACCATGACAGGCAGAGTTTGTCTCTGCCCGCTCCAGAGTCTATGCTAGAATTCTTTAGACCTACTCACCATGGCTTACTCTTGCTTTCGTACACAATACTGAATTATTAGCCTAAGGCTAAAAATCACTCACAATATGCCCAATCTTCCCATATCATTCAATAATTAATAAAATGTCCCACAGACTTCTCTATAGTACAGTATGACAGAGCATTTTTACAAGTGAAGTTCCCAAATGAATCTAGGCTATGTTTATTTGACTGAAATACAACCAGCATGAATAATATTTATCTTTTACAGACTATATATACATCATGAGTGTAAAAATCAAATGTATATATTGTTAGGAATAAAACTATTACTGATCATTGTCTAAATATTATATTAGAAAATCATTGGTATTACTGAACAGTAAAATTGAAATTTAAGAATTTTCTATATTTCTATTCAATATGTGTGCTACAGAAGTGTGTTTCTTTATAGGAAAGAAATAAGTAAGTCACAGGTTGAAAATCATATGTTGGCATAGGACTTCTAATATACATATATATATATCTTGAAAGCAGTATAATACAATAATAATGTAATATGAAGTATCATGTGATGTGGGATGTCTTCCCATATGCTGCAATGAAAGTTCTGTTTGGCCTATGTGAAGCCAGCTTATTATACACAGGCAGGAAATCCAACCACAGATAAAGGGAACAGATGGCAGTGTCACTCAGGGACCCTGCATGCTGCAGCAGAGAGAATGGTATATAAAAGTATAGTGGTGATATATAGAGATTAAAAAAAATGGGTTGAGTTAAGGTGTAAGAGGAAGCTGGTGATGAGCCTGAGGTACAGACCAATCAGTTTGAAATTTAAAAAAGAAGAAATAATTTACTTCAGAATTAAAGTTTCAGAGTGGGCAGCAATGACCAACATGGTAAGGCACATGGCAATATGGAGTCATGCTGGAACATTAGCAGATAGTTTACATGTTTGTTCATGAGGAGCAGGCCCAGAGTGTTAACTGAGAATGGCTGGAAAGCTCCTCTAATAAAGCACACCCCCTAAATCTTGTGAAGCATTCCACCTACAAAGAACCAAACATTATGGAGATCATACCAAGACAGGTTCTATATTAACATGTTTTTCTACTATATTGTTATATTTTTTTTGTGTCAACCTTAGAGTTAAAATTGCCAGGTATGAAATCTCTGATTTAAACTAATCCTAAATATATTTTTCAGTCAGACACTTTTCTCTACATGGATCTTGAAGAGCTATGAAGTACACTTTATTTATTATAATCATCATGGTATTTATCAAATTGTATGAGGATTTAAAGTGTTTTCTCTTTTCCCTAGTAAATAAAATATACAATTTATTTGAATCTTATTACATTACAAATCTTATAAAAACTTGAAAGTAGTGATACTTTTTTCCACTTTGAGGAATTTTTATTTTGCAGTACTTTAGAATTTTTTTTAAAGAGAAAACACATTTTGATTTTGTTGTTGTTGTTTAGGGTTTTTTTTCCTGCTGTTGTTTTGTTTACTTTTACTTTGTTGTTGTCCCTGAATCTAACATTTTGTTTTAGGACAAAGTTTCTCTGTGTTGTCCTGGCTGCCCTGGAACATTTTCTATAGACTAGGCTGTCCTCAAACTCACAGATACACCTACCTCTGCCTCTGGGGTGCTGGAATTAAAGACATGTACCACCACTGCCCAGTGAAGCAAATTTTTATTAAATTCACACCCTAATTGTGTTTTCTCAATGATGCTACCCTTTGGAGAGGTATGAGATGGAAACAGCTCTGCTGTAGAGCCTACCAAAACAATCTATCCATTAAATATGTGAATGGGCCTCAACAATCATTTGCAGCTAAGTCCTTGTTCAGTAAAATCCTCTAGCTTCACTAAATGCAAATGCATCTAGTGTGTTCTGAAATAGTTCTGAAACTATCATTGACTCCATGATTTCACTTTAAGTGTCAATTCATTAAGTTCTCAACCTTTAAATGAACTTCACATTGTATTTATTAGAAATTAAAATGAAAAACATTTTGAATAAAGGCTAAAGCAATAATTCAAACTATATTCCTCCCTACAAAGAGAAGTTCAAAGGCATCTCCTATTTTTATAAGTAGGAACATCCATTAAGTAAAAATAAAGCAAAAAGACTTATATAACATATGCTCAGAACTAAATCATGACCCCTTTGCTCATTTGTGGCTCAGTAAGCTGAAGCAATGGAACCACACATTGGTTCTTGCAACTGAATGTGTAACTTGTGTTTATCCTTTGGCTTTGCCTCAGAGAAAAAGACTTTTACAGCAAAATCTCTATAAAAACTCAGACCTTTCAATTATCCTCACCTGAGAACAGCTCTGCAGTTCTGTGCCCAAGATCAGAACAAGGTTAATGCATTTAACATTTTTCTACCCTGGTTTTTAAGGATAGCTGTAGGGAAGGGTCATGAGTTCCAGTCTTTGACAGGTAAATCTCCATATCTCAAGTGTCTACAAGAAAGGAAGCAATGCTTAGATACCAAGGTGCAAATGTATTCTCAGAAGGTAGGCTGTCACTTTCTTGCTACAGGGTCTTCATTCGTATTATAGTAAGAAAGTCCTAAGTGTACTAATGATAAATTAGAGGGACTTTTGACTTTTATATATAAAAATTTTTGAAACTGAGTTTAGATGATAAAGTTGTTTTATGGTAATATAATTAGCAGACTCCTCACTTGAAATAAAAACTTTAAGAAAATATTATGCAGATAACAGTGAAATACCAGGCATTCATGTTTTCAATGGCTTTAAATATATGTTTGTTTATTCACAGCCTTTGGCAATATGCATAAAACATGTATTGTTCACAACATATACACTTTTTTATATCTTCTTCTATAAATAATGTAGTTTGTGTTTACATGATAATGTCTTATAAAAGAAAAATAAAACTCTGTTGTAAAGTTGCTCTTGGCAAGACATTGAGTATCTAGTATAAGATATCTGTATCATAATGTGTAACCTGTTGCTGCTTGCTGTGAGGTAGAATTGCTAAGTGACAAAATCATAAAATTGTATATCTGTGCTTCAACAGAGATATAATCCTTATGTTTTACTAAACCCTTTTTCCATTACAAACAGAATTATATACAATCTGAACATTTAGGGAATGTTCATGGTCATGGTGTGAATGGTCTCCAATAATAAAAATAATGTCAGAAATAATAGTAAGAAAAGATCTTTAGTAAGAAGTTTCCAAATTTCTAAAAGATTTACCAACCTGGAACTTTATCACCATCGTTTTCATAATCTAGAACATTGGTCAGGAGAAAGATTCACAATAGAAAGATCATTTAAAATATTAGTTGCTGAACTTGTCATCATCATAATGAAATTAGATCTACTAGTCTTTGAGGAAAAACCTTGAATCAACATCAATTTACACCTTATTTTAAGAGATCGAAAATCTACAATATTTCTACAACAGAAAATGTCTTATACAATTACTTGTAGAAACGAGGTTGTATATGAGTAAAACAAATGTGTTTATAGATATGATTATCAGTGTATATGAGGGTTTGAGTGTATTGGGGGTGTGAGTATGTGTGCATAAGTGAAATATGTGTGTGTGTTTGTGTGTGTTAATGCTTTCAACTATCTGTGAGTATATGTTTGTTGGTGTGTTTATTTACATTGAACCCCAAAGTAAATGTTATATATTCTTCTTGAATAAAATATTTCCCTGAGATGTGGTTCAAGTAATTCTGCATTGATAAACTAATAAAGCATGATGTAGAAGAATGTAAGATGAAAATTGTAAAATATTTGACAATAACGTATCTACCCTTAAAACCTGTTAGTAAAAGGACGAATAAAGAATATTTGTGAAAAGAGATTGAGTGAGGTACTGACACATCCACCTGATTTAATGGTGTTTTTCACAGTATTAAACTGGTCAGAGGTGGCACACTGGGTCAATTGGTTGCTACTCAACAACAAATAAATTATCTAGCTGATTTTTTCTTTAAATTGACAGAAAAGATGAGTTGTTTTGGCAACAAATAAACATAGCCAGATAAAAATTTAACCTTTTTGACCCCCATTATCTCTTTGGTTTCGAAACTAAATGTAGATTGAGAACTAATTATTGCAATGACATACCCTTTCGTAATTAAAAACCATGGGATGTATTGCTAAAGTAGTGGTGTGTCAGAGGTCAAAGAAAAAGCTGGTCCTTCCCATACCTTATTCCAAGGTTTTTCATTGTGAAAGCCTTTTCAACTGTGTCAAACAGATATATTGACCTATGACAGACTAGTTAATCCAACTGTGAGAGAAAATTTTTAGAGCTGTCAATTAGTCACTGGAGTGTTATAGTCAAAAGGTAAAAAATAGAATGTAGGATACATGTGACTGCCTGTCACAAACAGTATGAATATCAGCATATATTATAATGAACAATTTAAGCTATTCAAATATGACTACATTAACTGCACAATACATGACCCCCCTTTTTCCTTTGTCTATTTAGGCCCATTCAATCCTTAATGAAAGTTTACCTCTAATTTTGCTTCTTGGTGCATCAGCAACAAAAAATTAATTTCCTTTGACTTAGGTCATGCTGTCACTACTTCAATACTGTGCGCTGGAGTCTTTAACTCTCTAGCACAATGTTGTGTTTGGGATAAATTTCATAGCATGAAACCTGAACAGGGAAAAGAGAAAAATCACATTTTTAAAAATAATTATAATTTATATTTATACCATGGTGGAGTGTAAATATTTAGAGCCAATAGAAAAGCATCCTCTAGAATATTGAGACTCTCTACCATGCATCTATTGGTCAATCATGATCTGAAATTCTCATATAAAAATATATAAATCTGTGAGTGCTACTGGAATTTCTATAATGCAGATTAATATGCTAATTTTTCTCCTCTTATCATTTGCACCTACTTAAAACATTTTCGTCCTAGTCATAGAAATTAAATTTTCTTTTCATTAAAATCAAGCTTTAGATTCATCATTGTGTGGCTTGGATTCCTGGTGCTGTGAGGACAATATCCTATTGCTTACCTTCATATGCTTCTCAATTTCCCTCTTGACTGATAATTTAAGATCCAGATGCCAAACTGCAAAAATCTTCTTCCAGGAGCAACATATGGTTCCTTGGCAAGCTTACTGAGCATCTGCACAAAGAGTTCCTGGTTTCCTCTGGGTGTGTAATACTTCTGGCTGCTAAGAGACTATTTGTGCTGTCGTTTCCTCATAGACACCACTTTTCTTGACAAACCTTTAGTTCTAAGCAAATTTTGCACATTTTTTTTGTCTATTTCAGAATCAGTGATATACATAAGCTTGCTTTACAACCAGGCAGCTATCCAAATATTCTTACTCTATGAACAGGAGGTGGATCTGGCCCTGCTGCCAATTGGTTTAAGCACACTAAGAGTTTATCTAGTTACTTTGAAAAGCTGTGTTTTCCTACTTATAAAATCTAAAGATGATCTATATTGTTATAGCTGATTGTAATGATTACTAGGTCAAGCAAAAACTGCATTTGAGATGAAAGCTGTGCAAGGTTTTGAAGCATGCTTTTGATCAGCATCCAGGCTGTTAGAAGGGAGGAGCTGGATATGAAGTTACTCAAAAGGAATTTTTCCTTCTCAAGAAGTTCTTACAGGTGTGTGGATGAGCCCTATGCCTGGTGGACTCCACTAGAATCTATAGTTCCTTCCTGGCAGAAAGTCTTTTGTTGGTCATCATTTTATCAAAGAACCAAAAACAATTGCTTTTTTCATAACGAGAAAATGTTTCACTCCAAAAAATTTACCAGCTAACTTTTAATACTTAATATGCACACTTTTATGACTATTCATAAGTATGACATTACTTTCAGTTTTAGAAATTTTTTCAAAAAAAGATACTGTATTTATTAATGTATACATTTTTCAATAATATTTATAATTACTGTTGAAAACAAAATGCAAGCAAGATATGCCTTAATATACAAACTCTCATTATTGCTTCCCTTTTAATAAGAATATATGTATTATATGATAATATATAACAAATAATAATATAATGTATATTCTTACTACTCATTACATTTAGTCAATTTGAATGTAAAAGAGATGAAAGCTTATTTTCATTGTATGTAATTTTATTATCTATAGCATTATAGACTAAAATTTCAAAATAATATTTTAATAAATTGGAAAGAAAAGTAAAACAGAAACACAAAAATATGGATTACTATACTAAATGATGCCAGACACTTGTATGCTGAATATATTTCAAATGAAAGATTTATTTCTTACACAATATATAAAAAAAGCTGTTCAAAAATAACTGGAGAATCGCTTCAGTAACACTGAAATCTAGATTGTGGTATTTATTCTACAGCTGGAATGCATGCAGGCATTTTTAAACATCTTCTTGCTGGAAAACTTCTGGTGGTTTTCAGATTCTTGACATATTTCATGTATCTCTGAAGTAAGGAAATCTTTATTCACACTCTGATGTGGAAAAACAATTTTCTCAAAATGATGCTATATAAAATACATTTCAAAAAATAATAATGAGGCATAGAAAATGTCAACACCAATTTTTTTAATTCTTTTTATTATCTATCTATCTATCTATCTATCTATTTATTTATTTATTATTTGTTTACTTTGCATCATGAACTTCTTCAAAATCAGTTATCAGTCCTCTCAGTTTCATATCCACTCTTATGATCTCCCCACTTACAAAAAAACCCATTTATGTTGCTCATTTAGCTACTGAAGCATAATTAAGCTCCCTGTGGCCTGCCCCTTAAAAAAAAAGATGAGACTTTCCTCACCAACACCCCTGCCAAAGACCATCAATGCAGAAGTGAAGGACTGTGTCATTTAGCTATGTTCTAACCTTGAGCTCTTGTACACAATGACATCTCTTTTTTTTTTCTTTCTTTTTTAAAAGTCCACTAATGAGTGAGTACATGCCCTGCTTTTCTTTCTGGCATTGTGATATCTCATTCAGGAGAATATTTGCCTTATTCCATACATGTGCCTGTAAATTTTAAGATATCATTTTTTTCTTACTGCTGAGTAGTATTTCATTATGCAGATGTACCACAGTTTGTTAATCCATTCTTCAGGTGAGGGGCATCTAGGTTGTTTCCAGGTACTTGGTATTATGAATATGCTGCTATGAACATAGCTGAGCTAATGCTTTTGGGGTGTGAATGTGTGTCTTTAGGGTAGATGCCTAAAAGTGGTATTGTTGGATTCTTGGGGAGATTGATACCCATTTTTCTGATAAACTGCCATACTGCATTCCAGAATGGCTGAACAAGCTTACACTCCTACTAACAATGAAGGAGTGTTCCCCTTGCTCTGCATCCTCTGTAGCGTAGGTTGTCATATGGAATTTTAGTCTTAGCCATTTTGACAGATATAAGATAGTATCTCAAAGATGTTTTGATTTTCATTTCTCTGATGGCTGAAGATGTTGAGCACTGTTTTATGTGCCTTTCCATCATCAACACCAGTATATCTTAAATCGATTAGGTTATACAAAAATATTAAAAAAACATTAGCAGTTTTAATATACCAAAAATAAGGGAGGAAGTATAAAACCCATTCTATGTGACATAAATAATAAGGCAAAAATCCTTCTATAAATTTCTCATATTCAAGTTTTCTGATATCACAAAGTAAAAAAATGTGTAACTAACACTTGGGGAAATATAAAATCAATCTAATTTTTAAGGTTTACAATTTTTAGTTTCAAAAATTGAAAACAATTTAATAATAAGCATGTATGTTTTGATAGATAAAATAATTATGACATTAAAAATTGTCAATACTCAAAGTAAAACAATATAAAATAAAATTGTTCTACCATTTATTTAAACTAGATAGATGTAGCTTGGCTATTTTTACTGATGACTGGGTTTAACAATAGTTTAGTGTCTGAATTGTAAGGTGAATAAAATACATTCATTTGCTATGAAATGCCATTTATTTCACTTTAAATTTATATGTGTATCTATAGAAAGTTTTAGAAAACTTCAGTTCTTAGTTTTGAAGTTCCCGTCATGGTGAATCACTTTGACCTAGCAAAAAAAAAAATCATTAAATAACTTAGAAACAAGTTTTTAACAAATATATTGTTCTTGAAAACTTGGGAACATCTCAGAACAGAGACAGATGCCAGACACAAATGCGGGAGTCACTATAACTTCTAGGAGATGCAGGGGAAATGTGGCTTTGAGAAAAGGTACTGAGTCACATGATTAATGTGGAGTGGATTATGATGAAGGAGTTAGAAAATTATATTCCTGATCCTTAGTTCAATCAGTGTAAAATAATTTAAGCATGTTTGTGATTATATGATGCTAAATGGGGCTAAGAGTGGGACTACACTCTGATTTAGGCCTGGAAAGTCTCGGTCAAAACCTTTTACAATAGATGACGTTCCAACATGGGCCGAACATCCATGTAAAGCCTGAGAAAGATTAAATAGTGTTCTAGAGCACAGAAATGGAGCCAAAAGAGGCTTGTGGATTGTATCTTTGAAGTGGGTCATAGTACAGAGATGCAGTGGTGTTGGGGTTTGATTGTCAAAACAGCAGTTCCAAGGCAAGCAGCTTAAACTAAGGCTGGTTCCTTAAGTCTCTCAAAAGACTTGGAATAAGAAACAAGCTGCTTAGAATAGATTTAAGGTTTCTCTTTTCCCAGGCAAAAGGGAACAAAGTCAAAGACTGATTCTTGGGTCAGCTCTGTTTGTTAGAGACAAGCAGAGGTTTGGTTTTTTTCATAGGGAGACTTCCCTGATTCTACCTTAGAGGCAAAACACTTGTGAGTCTTTTAAGAGGCTTTGCTGCTAAATGGAGTTAATGAGCAGAAGGAGGCAATGCTTTACTTGATGATTATACAAACTTTAAAATTCTCCCAGAGTGGTAATTGTGTCTGACAATTAGTTAAAAAGCTAAACTTCAGCTAGATTAGGAACTGGGTGAAGCCAGGCAGCCACCCTAGTGACACCTTTAATCTTTAATACCACAGCTTGGCAGATTAAAGGTGTGGTCAGAAACAAAAATATAGAAAAATGTGCGGAAGATTAAAGGTGTGAACAGAAACAGTAATAAAGAGAGCTAGGTGAAGTCAGCCACCCTAGTAAAGCCTTTAATCCTTGAACAAACCAATAGCATATTAAAAATGTATAGAAACAGAAAGAAATAGAGCTAGGAGAGTCAACCACCTTAGCAAGCAAAGAAGTGGCCAGAAGCAGAAAAAATAAAATATAAGAGATTACAGTAAAGACAGATTTAAAAAAACTATAATTGTGAGAAAATAAAGGGAAAAATGATAGAGAAAGTCCTTTAAAAAAAGAAATAGAGTACAAAGAAATAGTAATAAACCATGTAAAAATGGAAAATACAAAGAATGTCTGGATATTGTATATTGTTTTCTTGTCTTTAAGTTTTTTTACTATAAAGGAAGTAGTAAAAGCTCCTTCAATCCATTTGACTATAAGTGCTGTTGCATTAATCCAACTTATATATTTTGTAAATGAGTTGACGTTAAAATTAAAATTCAAAGATATGCTACTTTGAAGAAGAGGTTTTCATTTTATTTCTACAGAAAATAAGAAGCTGTGGATTTATTTTCAGTTAAAGAAAATAAAGTTTGATCAAGAAAGACCCCCTGAAAATACTCCAATGGAAATGGGCGGCACAGATGATCCAGAATTTCACAGCACCTCTATTGCAGTTTCCTCTGAGTTCTGTTCAAAACAACTTCAAGAAGACTGGCAGAGACGAACCAGTCTAACAGACTATTCCACTAAAGACTTATTCATAATCCTAAATTTTCTTTGGATCCCCATGGAATTGCCAATGCCCCCATTCAGCAAAAGTAGCTTAGAGGACTACGCCCACATTGCCCAAAAATGGATTATGGATGTTTGTGTTAGTTTACAATGTTGGCTATAAGTTGTTATAGATAATAGGAAAAGAATATTAGATTTGGGATTCTTCTTGTTTTAAAAAGAGAAAAAGGATGAAATGTAGTGGGATTAGGCTGGTAATGTAAATATTTGTCCTGCCTTTGGGTTTAATAGAAGCTGATTGTCCAAAGGCAAACAGGAAGTGTGGGCAGGGCTACCAGGCTAAGAAAATTCGGGAACATCTCAGAGCAGAGACAGAGGCCAGACACAGATGCCAGAGTCACCAGAGCTGCCAGGAGATGCAGAGGAAATGCTGCTCTGAGAAAAGGTACCGAGCCACATGGCTGAACAAGATGGACTGAGATGAATGAAGCATTTAGCATATTATATGCCTGAGTCTTAGGTCAATCACCATTAAAAACATGTATTATTTTCAAGGTAGCTCTGAGAAAATGGTCTTTATGAAAAAGCCTTTAATTATGGGAGGAATTTGAATAACTTTTCAGAAGTATTGGGCTGGTAACAAGTATTGAAAGACCATATTCTACTTCCAAGATTTGCAGTAGTGAAAGCAAGAAAATAACTGGAAAATATAGTTGGAAAGTCTGTTGGAACTAAGATGTAGCTATACTCATTGTTCTTGTCTTTGTTACCATGACTATCAAAGCCAATTTTTAGTACATAGGGATGTATCCTTTACCTCTATGATTATGGAAACCAGAGTGGAATGACTACCATTCTAAAATCATGTGCTTTGAAATCTAGACTCTTTCATTGCCACTAAAACCAAGCATTTTAGTTTATAATTTTCAGTTAAATCCATTGTGGAATGGAAACAATAATATCTACTTTGCAATGATATTAAAAAAATTAAATGAGATGGTGGGAGTGCAAGTTGAAAAATTATGTATTATTACACATTATGATTCTTTCTGTAATCAGTGTTAATGGCAGGAAAACTACCTTATATCAAATATGAGAGCTGAGTATGAATGATAGTCATACCACACAAAAATGAGAAAGTCATTCTAAAAATGAATTTTTAGTCCTGGGAAACTTAGTTTCTTGAAAGTGACCCAAATTCAGCAAAATTAGAGAGATATGGATAAGACAAAAATGGAAGAAAGTAATGTGTTTTATCCTTCTCTCCCACTCAACTAAAATGAGGCCATGTTAAAAGCACCAGCAAATATTTTGCTTAAATTTTAATTTTTTATTCATTGATTTTACATCCCAGCATCAGCCTCCCCTACATCCTCCCCTTGTATATCCTCTTGCTGTCCTCTCTGTCTTATCTCCTCCTCTCCTGTCAGCCTCCATCCAAGAAGGGGCAGGTCTCCCATGGGTATTAATAAAACATAGCATGTCAAGTTGCAGCAAAACTAAATATTTTCTCATGTATTAAGGATAGGCCAGGTGATTCAGTACGTGAAAAATACTTCTAGCAAAAGAGTTGAAGATAACCCCTATTCCCACTGTTAGGAGTCACATAAGAGGACCAAGCTACACAAGTTAAGCAGTTTGAAAAGTAGCTCTTGGGTTCAAAGCATTATTATTAACATCATGGTGAGAAATCATTTGCATGACATTTGCATGACAAAGTATAAAAGAAAAATTTCAAAGAACTATAATTTTATGTTGTTTTGATTAGTCATTAGGTCACATAAACATGTGTCACCAGAGATAGATGACTCACAACAGTATCTGACTCTTGTTATTTCATGCTCACTCGTGGGAATGTTCTGTACCATTTATTTCTGCAGTTTACTTAGATTACCTGTGAGTTATCAAAGCACCCATGTTTAAAGGAAAATCTGCCCCTACTGGTTATCTTGACAAAAGATGAAAGATCATGTGGATTATTTTGATCCACTCTTTCTCTGATATCTAGCTGGACCACTTTCAATACAGTGATTTGCAAACATTCCATTCTACCTGAATCAGGAAAAAGTACAGTGGAATGTAAATAATGTATACTGTATTTAGAAAAACAACGTAAATACTTTATAGACTGTTCAGTAAATAATGTATATACTTAGAAAAACAATATCAATATTTCATGGACTACTGGGCAACTGTTAAGGTTCAGATTAAACCTCTGGGTTTAGAAAACACTGTTTATCAAAACTCAATTTCTTCTACCCAATAGAATTCGGCAAGGTTGTGGAAAAATGGCCATATATAAACAATGCATGTATGATGCAGTCTTCTATTAACTATACATTATGCTTTCTAGGCACTGCACACTGAAATTCTATGTTCTTCAAAGTTTGAGTGATATTTTATTGCAACAAAATTTACAGAAAACTTCCTGTCAAGCAATGCCAGCCTTGCCAAACACATTATGAACTGATATTATACACTTGATTCATTAGGATTACAAATGCATTTATGTGTTTATTGTTCTCAAACTTGGATTGCATTATATTTTTATTTTTTCTCTCTAAAAATTGCATAAATTTATTTTTACAGAAATTATTATTTTTATACAACCTATTTTGATAATAGTTTCCTCTCCTTCTTCTAACCCATCCCTGCTAAAATCAGAATCCACATCTTTTCTGTCTCTTGTCAGAAAACAAATAGGTTTCTCTCTGTATCTAAGTAAGTTACTTAAGAAATATATATATGTATAAATATATATAAATATGTGTGTATGGAGAAAGACAGAGAGATTTTTCCTTTTTGTTTCTTTTAACTCACAGATAAAAATGTGTTTTCTGTGCCTCTTTTACTTTTTCAGTTTTATAGCATATCACTGCAGTTGCACATTTAATATTCAATATCTATTGTTAAAATCTCATAAAGTGCCAGTAAGTGCTCATACGTTCTAATTAATAGGCATAGTGTGAAGGCCATAACCAGCTTCACAGAAGAGAACAATGAGCTTACAGATCACAGCTGCAATCCACCAGAGGTTGGAAGTGAACATTCTCTTCTCAACTGCTGAGTATTTCAAGCAGGCGGAGCAGCTGGCGAGCGGACAGAATCCACCATACAGGAACAGTTTGTGGGAACCATGAAAAAAAAAAAAAAAAAGAAAGAAAACCTTTAGATGTCAAATGCATATCAATCAGTATTCTAAACCAACTGTTTAACATTGTTTGTTTCAAAAGATATAGAACACAAAAAAGGAAATCTCCTATTACACTATTGTAGCCGTTAGAGGGACAAAGGATAATTTAGAAGAATGTTTAAATCCATAGAGTATCATAAAGGTGTCTGAGATGAAGGCATAAAAATTTTCAATGAAAATAATAGATAATTTCTTCTGTGGTTGTATTAAAT
Source organism: Sigmodon hispidus (assembly GCA_004025045.1). Taxonomy (NCBI): domain Eukaryota; kingdom Metazoa; phylum Chordata; class Mammalia; order Rodentia; family Cricetidae; genus Sigmodon; species Sigmodon hispidus. The sequence continues at coordinate 115,026 of PVIH01001277.1, read as the reverse complement.
AATGTTGATACAGTTGTACTGAAATGTAGGCCTGTGGTTGAGGACATGGTCCTAAACACACACATAACTGAAACAAAAGAGAAACAAAAATAGATGAGTCATCTGGGTCATTGCAAAGGATAATGCAGTGTGACCTCCTACTCTATAAAAGTATTACATGAAAGAATTATTCAAAGCACATAAGCTTAGGCAGATAATTCTCAGGGTATAAGATTTAACAGGCTGTTCAACTGAAGTCTGAGAAGTGAAAACTTTTTAAATAATATGAGTAACAATGGACTCAGAAACATGAACCTGTATTGAAACGAATCATTTACTGTAAGCAAAAGAAAGCCAAAGGACAGTGTGGGCAAGATGGTATTGCAATAAATTAAGGAAATAAAAGGAAAGCAGCAGTAGAAAGAAATACTAGAGAAGGCTTGGGGTCACAAAAGATTACAGCTCAACCTTCATTTTTATGTGTCTCTTGTTACTGACCAGAAGTACAATGTTTTAAAATTGCTTTTCGCTGACTTTCAAGCTGTCATCCTTTTTGAGATGCTGCAAATGCTAAAGTTTAATCCTGGGTTTCTTGCATACTAGAATTCATTGAAGTCATTCAGTGACAGACCAAGCTGTAGAAAGCTAGGAATCAAAATTATATTGCAATCTTATGCATACTGCCTGTGTCTTGTTTTGGTTTTTTTAACCTTAGGATAATGCATTTAATTGTCTCTTCAAGATAAAAAAAAAAAGCTTGTGTCCACTATTTTATAAAGTTATTACACTGCTTTCGAGATTATAAAATATATTTATAATGATTTTGAAAAGTGGCTGGTGCTAGTGCCACTTTATCTTGCAGAAAATTAAGAGCCATTAAGACTAAGAAATTTGCAATGTCTGTACATATAAAAGACAATAGTCCTGTTAAGAAAACACTGCTAACTCCAGGTGAAGAATTATTTTCATGAAATTATGAAACAAGAAAGAGAATAAGGAGATTTAAACAAAGTTGATTTGTTTTCTTAAATCAAGAGCCCATTGTAGTGCTTATTTCAAAAATAATATATTTGTTTAAAATCTGAAAACAAAAATTTCTATTTATCATTTCTCCAGAGCAGTGAAAGTAAAGAGTGGCCACACTACTAACTCATGCCACCCTCACCCCCAACACCCCAGATTAGAGTCACCAAGACTCACTGACTTATTAAGGGAGTTTGAGCTCTTTTTCCAAAGTATTAAAGTTTTCCACATTTAAACTAAAGATATTGTATGTAATCCAGAAAAGATGTATATGTATGAAGAACCAGTAATTGCTTCATATATACCCCAATACAGCATGGTATTTACTAGATTTTTTATATCATAGGTTAAGAAACAGCTCTAGATCAATTATTAGAATTTTAATTAGTAGAATGCAATACCTTATAAAAAAATCTTCATGGATTTGAGAATAAAGGTTTTTTTTTTAACTTCAAGTATCTTTTACGAAATCAGAAGAAATGTGTAAAATATCTGCTACCAGTTCCTATTTATGCAAGCAATTGCAAACAACAGACCATTATTAAACATTCCAAAAATTTTCTCAACAATAATCAATCATTAAATCTAAGTTATATCCTTATCACCATCTCTTTGACACAGTAACCCCATATGTGAGGAAATGTCCTCTAACCTTAAATATGCATCATCATTGACTGCAACTAACTACAGATCCCTGAATTTGTATGTGATAACATGTCTAATAATTCATCAAGGCTTTGTCTTACAATTTGATTATGAAAACAATATTTCATCCCACTCTATTGGAAAATGATATCTTAGGAACTATCTATTAGCTTTTGGTTGCTGACTCATTAAGTCCCCTGCCCTTCATTTCTTCATTTGTTTCTTCTTTCCATACTTCTTTCCTTCCTTCATGTATTTTACACTTTTGGTTCTTGCTTATGGATATTTTGTTGAATGTAAAAATATTTAAAGTTATATACATGCTAGAAAAAAAACATGCTACAAATAACTTCCAATCAATAGGAGAACTTAACACATGTAGAACAATATTAAAGACTAGCGATCAGAATGTGTTTTTCTTCAAGATTCTAAATACCTTTCTCAATCTCTTCCACCTCCTTCCTTCTTTTATTCTTTCTTTCTTTTTTTTTTTTTTTTTTGGTGGATGTACATAGGTTCATGCTCCTTTAGAGGACATATGTCCAGAAGATCAGATATCACTCTTCAGGAACCAAATTCCCTGTTTTTTGAGACATAGGCTCATGTGCATGGTACTCACAGAGAAGCCTAGTCTAGTAGGGTAAATTTTTATTATTATTGAACCTGAGTGCCATTGATGAAATTCACATCTTTATCCTCCTCTGACAAGTATTTTCCAACTCAGGAAAAACTCCAGCCAAGTCTTTTATTTCTAAGTGTTTTTCATCAATGGTTTCTAAGCACTAGCTAAGTGATCTAAAACTGATTGATTCCAGCTAATATTAGTGAATATGGAGATGAAAAGTACTATAATTCTTCATGCCTGAGGAAATTTTATAGTATGAAGCTACCTTCTGTTTAGCTTTATAATTCAGCTGTACATGCACCGCAACTGAATGTACAGACATATGTTAACATCCATACACACATAGTAATCTTCCATAGCAGATACTTTTTAAATAATGAATATTTTTTCTTTAAATTCTATTTTCTTATTTGGGTGGTATTTTACTAAGAACTATTAGTTCTTATTTATTTAATCTTGGCAACTGTATTATCTGAATCATGAGTCTATTTTATTAAGTATCTATTAAGAATTCTATGAAGAAGACGTTTTAAGTGTTGTTATAAGAAAATATGTATAAAAAGTTCTTTCAAACAATTATGATTGGAAAATATCTCTGTTTTATGTGTGGTAATACAAATATTTATTATTTCAAATTTTATAAAGGAGGCTATAGTATTCTGCATAACATTAGACAGCCAACAATTAAATTAGTTAGAAGACAGATTTCATTCATGCACTTCATTGCCTCCTAACTCCACTTTGGGACCAGGATGATCAGTCAAGGACTTTATAATAAGAAGTTAAGGACAAAGGGGGAATAGAAATATCACTGAAAGAGAAAACTGTGAAATGATATGCTTCACTGGAATAGATACAAGCAATGATGGATAATACTGAAGAGGAATCAAGTTCACCTGTACAGTGTATTGAGTAGCATTCTCACAACAGGGAATTTGTGGTATGACTTTCTAAATTACTGTTTTAAAGCTACTGAGAGAACAAGATTTCTTCTTCTTCTTCTTCTTCTTCTTCTTCTTCTTATTATTATTATTATTAATCATTAATGTTATTTTAGTTGTCTCTTTGTGTGTGTGTGTGTGTGTGTGTGTGTGTGTGTGTGTGTGTGTCTTTGAGTACAGGAGAGCAGGCAGAGCCCAGGATCCCCTGGCACTACAGGTACAGGTGATGTTGAAGCTTCTCAACATAGGCAAGAAGTGCTCTCAACTACTGATGATATGATACATCCCAGGAAGGGTATTTTTGGAAAAAAATACAGAAATGCAAAGTACTGTGTAAACACTCCCTCATCTATGTAGTTAGTAACATTTCACATCATCATCATAACATTTCATCATTCAATGTTCTTTTAAGAATTGGTTATTTTCTCTTGAACTATTATAACTTGCTTATACTGCATCCACTGTATCCATAATATAGGCTTTTGGTCCTTTATTGTCCCTATCTTCTTGATGACAAAAATAAATACAACAATTTTGAGTAGTGTATACATTTTGTAACTAACACTTTGATGCTCAAGAACTTGAAGTCACTAAAGGGCATTCTTAGCTATTTACTAACTTTATGTGACTTTTCAAATTTTCTTATTGTCATTGCATTGTAAAACTTAGCAATAATTACTTACTCCTCAATACTAAAGAACAGTTAATAAATCCCTAGTATTTCAACAAGGAACATATAACATATATAATGAAAACAGAATATTTTTTGCTAGAAGTCCTTGGTGGCTTGATTTATTAGTTAATCTAAGTTTTGGTTTTGGAGAAAGACAAGCAGCAAAATCAGAAATACATTTAATCATTATTTTTTTAAAAAAGTATAGTGTGTAGTATATGAACATGCATGTATTAGTTTTAAAGCTGTTGGCTTTCTTCATAAGAAATAAAGGATTTAGTTATAGGAAAGTATTGTTCAGAGCTATTGCACTCAGTGGCATTACATAAATGAACATTTCTATATATAAATTGGAGATCACCCCAAAGCAGTACACACTATTGATTCCCCAGCAGCTAGAGAAGCAGTTAGGCTATCAGGGGTCTTGCTTCCCAAGTCCCTTTCATGTAATGAAATTTATAGTGAGAAAGTCAAGAATCCAAAGAGAAATCTGGATATTGTGGCCAAGGGGGAAAAGCTTCAGTTCAAACTGCATGTTAATTCCTGCTGAGTCGACTACTGAAGCAGTAATAAGGCAGAGGCATAGCCACTGGCTTTCACATTTATGCCTCTCAGTCTGGAAGCTCTCACTCATCAAGGACAGAATTGAGTGAAACTCTGTACCAGCACTGTCCTCTCTAACTGAAGTGGAACACATATAAACTCTGAGTATTAGCAGAAAATTTTGAAATTGTCTTTGTGCTAAATATTTCTGTAGATTTTAAATATTATTTATCTGAACATCATACATTTTATGCAATTATTCTGTAGACTCGGGACTCTAATTTATATCTGTGCCATGGAGGAGATGGAAAATAAGACACTGTCATTTCAAAAATGTATGGGTGTAATTTTAAGAGCAAAAGCAATAGAAAGTTAAAGATTCTTGTGTATAAGAAAAGTGGAAAGATGAGCTTAAATCTTTTAACATCATTGGAAAAAAAGGATTCACTTTTTAACATATAAATTTTTATATTTCTTACAAAACATCATCAAACATACAACAATCCTAGAAATAGAAATTTTTTATTATAAACAATACATTTAATTTTGATGGTGCCAAGTCACCAGTTTAAAATTCCGTAATGAGACTATCTGAGGTTACAGGATGGACTTCTTTTTTATTATTTTTTTGAAAATCAATATCAAACTTTATATAAAAACGCAAAGCACCCAGGATAGCAAAAAAATATGGTAATAAAACTTCTATTTTCTCTAAAATACATGAAACATAAAAAATAAAATTTAAAGCTCCTCAAGCCAAGTTAGGCTCAGCTACTGATGAAGCACAGTAGGTCACAGTTAATGCCCATAGATGTACTATGGCCAACACAAATTCCTGCTAAGCAACCCTTCTGCAGTCTCATAATTGTTTTACATGAAATTTCAAGTAGAAGATCAGGGAAAGATGCAAATATTTTGTTCCTTATTTCTCATACAATGTTTTAGTAGGCCAATCAAAATTGGAGTTCAGGTCATACTAGTTTCAGAGCATTACTTGATTTCTGTCCTGTCTCAGGTTTTGATGTGTTATTTATTTGTAAAGAGACATTCTGATTCCATAAAGGACTTCATAACAGCACAAATTTTGAACATGGCTTTACACAGCTATGTAGACTCCGACTCACATCTCTGTTGTCTTCCTAATCGGGTTTTGGCATTTCTCTGCCTCTTAATGGTACTTGTGTATCAGGTTTTTACTCTTACATTGTTTGACTTCCTGTGGATATATGCAAGAACATTGCATATTCAAATTACATTACATATCTAAGATAATATACGAAATATCCAAAGACTTTGATAGCCCTGGGATTATGGAAATAAGGTGTTTTTGTTGCTAATTTTATTTTTTTCAGCTGTATTACTGTGTATACAAAAAGAAATGTGCAAATTTGTTTTCATAAAAAATTTCAGTAGTTAACTTATAGATCTGCATTAATCTTTTGCTTCATTTCTTTCTCACTTAGGAAATATTTATTGTGAACAGGTGATGAAGCAACTGTATAAAAATTGGCTAAAGAATAAATCTGTAAATCCTCAAAATCTAACATTTCTTCAAATGGAACAGTGCTGGGGAAATAGTTTTCTTAACTCTACAAGACTGGCAATCAGTGAAAATGTTAACACGGCCAAGAGATGAACATGAAAGTTGGTGACTGACTTCCAGGTTCCCTCCAGTGCTACGGCCCCAAGAAATTTTTTACATCGTCTATAAAACATGCAAAGTGTATAAATAAAAGAATTTATACCCTAAGGTTATCTCAGTGCTTAAAAACACAAATCATAGAAAGAAATAATCTTTGGGGAATGGATAAAATACAGAGAAAAAAGATAAAAGAATTGATAAGAACAAAGAAGTAGAAATAAAGAAAACCAGGGCAAGTTTAATCTAAAGGGAAAGGACAAAGTAAATTCAATGACAACAGTGAGTATAGTAGGAAGCAGAAAACAAATACTTTAACAAGTTTTACTATATTTCTAAACACACAAGAAGCAGTAGAAAGGAGTAATGTCTTCTGAAAAGCTATCAGCATCTTTCATAGTTGAGATTCTTTTGTTAGTTTTAAAATACTCAGTTAAAAATACACAACCATTGTATTTTAACATGAGCTATCTAAAAAGTTTTTTTTATCTTGCTCTTTATCTAAGATGTTTAAGTACAGAGTGTATAGGCAGCCTAGACAGCATATCTAGAATATTTGTACTTTCAAAAGCAAGTAGAGATAATTTGATTGAGTTTTTAATTATTAAAATAATCTCATAGGAACAGAGATAAGTTGGCGATTTTGCATTAACTCATATGTGGAAGAAATGAAAATAAAGAACCTCAGCCCTGCCCTATCTCATACATAACATGTCGCAAAAACATAGAAACAATGATATGCAATAAAGATGTTACTGTTAATCCAATCCAATATTTATAGAAATGTAAAAAATTTTTGGCCTCTTCTGCATCTTCCAGGTGTCATTATATTTCTATATCCAAGTTGAAAAAGGAAACAATAACTTCAAAGTGACTAATGTGTAAATATTATTATCACCACACATATATCTTTCAAATAACTGCATAAGACTTATTCCACACAACAGAAAAAAAAATGTGGAAGTATCTGTGTTAATATGTGCCTCCAGACACTATATACTGTGAGTATTTAGTAAATACTGCTTTATTAAATGCTAGAAGTGTATGCTAAAGTACTGTGCTAACAGAAATAAGAGTATCCAAAATCAAAATGAACAATAATCTGAAAGAAACTTATATATATGTATAAGTTATGTATATATGTGGATAACATATACATATGTACATATGTATTTTATTAAGTACATACAATGGTAGGCCTCAAAAGTTAATGATGTTTCATTATACAATACATATAATTTTTAAAGTAATTAATAATTCATATTCAATTTGGGAATTTAGTGAAGCAAAATTATGCACAGCCTTTGAGAGCCTTCAGTATCATTTCATTTTTTAAAAACCCAATTTGTACTTCTTCATGAATTAAGAGATAAAGTGAATCTGTCCTTAAATGACGAGTTTAAATTCTACTCCAAAGCTGAAACACAAAATAAATGGTAATTTATGTTTATGTTTTAAAGTAAGTACAAAGTTTAGTTTCTACATAATAAATTAATTATTTTTTATGAATTAATTGGACTTTTAAAAATTTATGAGTGGCTGGCTGGCTGTGTAACTGTTACTTGTGTGTGAACTTGTGGGCAGATACCTGTGGAGGTCATAAGAGCCATGCAATCTCAGTGCTGGGAACCTGGGAACAATACCCATTTCTTCTACAGGTGCTTAAATACAGTCATTTATTTAGCTCCTAAATTCATAATTTTAATACTTATAATTTAATAAATTTTATCAAAGACATGTCATCTTAAAACAATCAACATGATCAAATTAGGATCAGTCACATTCCTCTCCTGATGTTTCCTCATGACACTTATTTTTGCTTGTTTATTTCTTTCTTTCATTTATTTGCAAGAAGATTTTAATGGTGTCTTTTATTTATCGTGTATTATTTAGAATTCTCTGAGGTAACTTTCAATCATAATCATGAATTGGATATTATATCTTTGGACTATATTTTAGAGAACTTAAACATTAGAAGAAAAGAACCTTGCCTGTTAAGTCAGCTGTATTGATTCTTCTCAAAACAGTTTTTATATCAGAAACTTATAGCTTTTCCTATCACAGTCACCCCCATTCTCAGTAAATGCTAATATTCTCTTATCTTTAAAATATTCTGTTTTACAGAAAATCAAACTACTTAAATTGTGTAGTATTTGTCATTATTCTTTATTTCTGAAATATTTTATTTAACAGTGCTCTTAAGATTCATCTATATGAATGTATAACTATTTCATTCTTTTATTATTCTATAACAGAATTATGCTATAAGAATACATTACAATTTATTGTCCATTTACCAGGTGACATATATTTAAATTTTAAACTATTATAAATTAAATTATCCCTTGCCTTCACATGTACTTTTGTTTAGGATTTGACAGTCTTTGATTAAAAAACAAACAAAGTTTAGGAAATATTGAATGTTGTGCAGGAAATTACTAGAAGAAATCAAAAAGGGCATTTGTCTTTCAGTCTGAAGCCATATTCTCAAACAATGTGATCTAGAATACTTTCAATGTCTCTGTTTTTAATCATGTACTGGGATTTACAAGAAAAAAAGACAAAAGAATAAATAACAGACCTGAGGATCTTAACAGGGAATGTGGCTTTGCCAAACACGAAATACCTCAGGTAACTACAATTGAGAAGAAAAAAAATGTTCTTCTTTTGAACAAATAAGTTTGTGGCTCTTTGCTCTAAGATATTTATATATTACCAAATAATAAGATTGATATCAGATATTTAATAAGAATATTCTACTATCCCTGATTTGTTTATATAAGTTTTCAAATTACTAGCCATGATCAAAGATATGGTTTAACTTAAGTTATAGGTGGCATTATGATGTCCTAGTCAAGCTGTAGGATATCAAATAGGAAGAAGACCTCTTTGAAAGACAGTGAAATATTTTTGAGCCTCTTACTGGATTCAAATGAAGATACTTGACTTTATATGCAATGGTTTTCCCATTTTGCACGAGATGTATTATCATATTTGTCTGATGTACACTGGCATAGTTCTCTCATTCTAAGTTTATATGCTACTCTGTTGTGTCAAATGAAGTTAGAACTCAATTTTTTTTAAAGAAAGTGGTGTAGTAATGAAGGAAAAATCATGAAGGTAATAACACACTTTCTTTCAAATATTTACATTTCCTACCTTTCTAAAGGAAATAAAATATATTAGAAGGCAGAGTAAACACAGGCAAATATCAAAATGATGCAGTAGAATACCTGTGCTTGCTCTCACAGAATTCTCTGAATAATTGCTTCATGTTTCTAATATTCTACTCAGCAGTCAAAATAGAGCAAGAGAACATCCATTGCATTATTGCTAAATGTGTTGTGACTTTGCTTTGACATATTATATACCCACTTCACTTCTACCCAAGTGTGGAACTTCAAAATAAGGTCATCATCTTTTTGTTCCAACAATCAACAGCAGGTCTTACATATTCTACCATGATATCATTGGGAAAAAATTGGATTGACAAGGTTTGCAAGATTATTTTACTTAAAAATAAACTGGAATAGTTTTGTTAGCTGACAAGTGTGGCAGATCAATCCCAGGCTTGTTATTCAGTGATAAGAAGGAAAACCAATTCAATATCCTTAATTTTTAACATCATCATGCACTGCAACAATATCAACCTTCTCTGGATTGGTCCATATTATACAAAATTCCCACATACATCACTCTTGAATCTGCTAGCTTAACTGGTTGCTATCACAAAAAAACAATTACACTTTATATATTGATTTATCCTTTGTTTCTTTGGACATTAATTCTTTATAAATATCTTTACTCTCTTTAGTTTGGACATACAACTCAATATGTTTGTTATGAAAAGAAAAATAATAATGAAAGGAGGAAGATAAAAGCATTTGAAAAGTATGTATTCAAACAGGCTAACCATATATATGTTTTTAGTGAATGGTTTTAAAATTACTAATATGAGTAATAAAATGCTATTTAATTTGATTCCTTCGTGTAACTCTCTATATATGGAATGTCTACATGGAGATTTCGTGGCACAAATTAAATCTAAATTGATAAGCTAATAATTATAGGATTACTAGTTCTTTTACTTTATTTTTTTACATACAACATGGAAAGGATATAATAATGCAAGCACCCACTGACATGAGATTTCTCTAACACCTGGACTCAAAGCTATAAGGAAGAGATGGTAATGACAGTTCCATGATTGCTCCCTTTCTGGTCAATTTCAATCAGTTCCTTAATGCGACTTTAATGATGTTTTTTAGTGTTCATTTCTTTTTTATTTTTTTAACATTATACCAATAACATTTCCCTTCAACCACTGTGATTTTTTTTCATTAGGATGATTATAATGGAAGATGACTCTCACTGGAAATGTATGAGACACTGTGGTTATCCCTGCACCATTGTTACTATACACTAATTATTCCAGTCTGTCATGTGAATGAGTATTTAAGGAGATTTTAATCCCTGAACCACCACATTCATTGTAATTCTGTATGCTAAAGATCCTTATGACATTATACTGATGAAATTGCTAGCACTGCACACATGCCCAGATCTCATACAATTTAAGCATAGTTAACACATTTAAGGTATCCATTTTAACTTATAAATCACTTGCTTCTAAGATTAATGGGTGTATTAAGCTAAAAGTTTGAGGTAAACTTTCATATTTCCTGCAAATTTACTTCATGGAATCATAGAAAAGAAAAGAGGGTATTATTTCACTGGTTTCCTGCTCTATTTTGCAAACCATGCTTCAATTAAGCTCCCAGTATGAGCAGAAAGTTATGAATAATGTCCAGCCATCACACAACTCCCTGTTCCTATGAGAGCAATATCAAACACACTAAACTCATCAAGAAAAGTATTTAGGTCATTAACTCAACCATAGATTTGAAGGCATTTCAAAAAGTGGGTCAGTTTGTCAAAGGTACAAACATGACATGACAGAACAGTTTCTAGAACTGAAGCACAATTACTAGTCACATCAAAAGTAATCAATGCAATTCATTATAAAAATCTGTTGTTTCAGGTAATGCAGGAAAGTTCAAAGTAAAACTTATACTTGTCTGTATCCATGGATGATAAAAAGGTTAGAAAGATAAGATGGCAACATTATCAAAGACTTGTAAATATATGACATACTGTGCTGGCATTTTAAAATTTTCTTTTTCAAGCCCAGTACTTCTATCACCATAGCAATGGATTTTACAAAGACCATATTAATTAGATGCAAATGTCTGTGAGGGAAACAGAACCTTTCACTATTAAAGAAGTAGGGCTTAAATCTGATATATTGTAGACTACAATATGGAAACCATATTGTCAACTGAACATCCTGAATATAATGAATATCTCTCAAAAATAAAGGTCATTCAAGTTAGAAGATTTGCAGTTGTTTGCAAGATAGTGAGATGATACTGATGTTACAAAAAGCTAAGAGGTGATAGAATTCCAAGCATAGAAAAACTCATTCAATAAAAGGAAAGCAACTGAATGAATAAAAATATTCAAAAGGAATAAGAGAACATTCTAAATTTTTAGTCTTAATAAATAATTGACAAAAGCTATAATATGGAGTACTCTTACAATTTAGCTAAGATGTTACTAACAATTTTTAAATTTGAGATTCAACATTAACCAAATATAAACTTCTGTGAAAAAGTTGAATCTGCTGCTTTCAGAGGAGATATGGTGGACAAGGATGCTCAATGTTATGAATAAATAGGGACAGGTCAGCTTGAATCCAGAACTTCTTTCCCATTTCAAGATGTGTGAGAAATATCAGGTGAAAGTTAATGGCAGCACAATTTGCAATGTGTCTCTTTCTAAGGAGAGAGAGTTTCTTCAAACTTGGGATTCATATTGCTGCAAAGCTGCACACAAATATTTAGTATGAAGTTTCTGGCCCAGACTAGCCCCAAGATCCAGAACAACTGTTCAAAATAGACTGCCCACATCTGCTTGATCCCAAATAATTACACACAATTTTATATCAATTACATGCCATTTGGGCTATGGCTCAGGCATATCACGTGCTAACTTAATTCTTTTTTTTTTTCCATTTTTAATGTATTATGAATAAAGTCTCATTTTTTATTCTTGTTCAAACTCCCTTCCCCCTCCCGCCCCTCCCAGTCACTCTCTCTCTAACCCATCATTAGCCAAATGGCTTAGTATCTTTTCTCAGAGCATTTTGTCTTCTTTCCTCTGCTTCGGCTGGTATCTCTGTCTGACTTTCTTTCCCCTTATCTTGGCTTAGGTCTGCCTCTAAGATGCCTTGCCATAGGTCAAAGAGTTCCTTTATGATTCAATGGTAATTGACAGCATAGAGAAACACATCCCACATCACAAATGTCTGTGATATTTCACTTCCACATAGAGACTTACAGTACTAGACTTCTCTTCACTGACCTTGGCAACCTGCTATGTCAGAAACAGGTCTGGGCTGAGCATACTTGAGTTCAGAAATGGCAAGAAAGAATATGGTTAATGGTTTGCATGGATCTTGCAGACTTACTATTTGGACAGTTATTGCACAGACTATGCTGTTAATTTGAATGCTGAGGATCTTTTAGGAAGTGAGGGACTAATTGGTAGAGTAAATTACTAGGGACAGAGGTTTGAAAGTTATATCAATGCCTATCTCAGGCTGCACTCTCCCTGTTTCCTAGTTCTTGTCATCCATTACAGGCACTCTTCCTGAAAATTCTCTGTAACTATGAGACAAAACATACCATTTCTCCTTTAGACAGTTTCTGTCTCCTATTTTAGGTGACAAAATGAGAAGAAATAAGTATGTACTTATGAGATTTTACCCAATACAAATATTGTGTATCTGTCTTTTATATACAATGTTTCTGCATGTGTCTTGCCTTGCCTGGCAAGATCTAACTATTTCTCCTTTTTTTTTTTTTTTTTTTTTTTTTTTTTTTTTTTTTTTTTTTTTTTTTTTTTTTTTTTTTTTTTTTTTTTTTTTTTTGACTCTTTGACTACCAAATCATGAAAACATCAATATTTCAATGTCAGTGTAGACAAGTTTAAATGAACTTTGCTTGATTGCTAATAGATTCTTTCACTCATTGCTTAAAGCTGGTTCTGCAATGGCATTTGCCATGAATTCCTGAAATGATGTTATTTTGGTGTTTGCCTCTGACATGCTCTATCCTGTTAGATCTTTAATACTGAGGAAAAGTTATCCCAAACTATATGCACAGGAACATCTATCCGTAGTAGAAATTTAAAAAAAGAGGAGAATTAAAAAAAAATTGGGAAATAGTTTTAAAACTCCAATGCTAATCTCTGATTCTGGTTTCCAATTTTGGCTTTTCCTGTGCACTTAATATACAAAAATTCTAGGAGAAATTGATACTTTCTAGAATGGCTTACCTGAGTCTGAGTTATGAGTAGAAATATATATATAATATATGAAATATATATAATCCATTCATTCTGGGAAGGAAATTTAGGAAGAGAAAAAGTCAAAAAATAAATAAAAATCTTCCAGTAATTTCTGGGATGAGTGAAAGAGTTAACAATAACATCAGCAAGAATAAGCATTAGCAAAGAATGTAACAAGTCAGATTCTAGAATTCACACAGTTGTTATTTGGACTTAAGTATGGAATATGGAAAACATGGGAGAGTGTTCAGCATGTAGCAGAAACAATACTTAGAATAAATCACAGTTTATCTTCCCTCCAATTTTCATAGTCACGTCATTAAATATGGTCTACTTTCTTTATGTAAGTAATATTATGGAGTCCATATAACAGTAATTAAATATATAAAACAAAAAAACACCATACATTTTTAAAAATTAGATTTATCCTTCAATAATCAAATGCTTCTCAAAAGGTTTATATGTGAATTGTGTTATCTCCAAGGGCTGCTACTAGGAGATGTCATCATTGGCAGATGAAACTATGCAAAGGACCTTAGATCATTAGAGATATGCCCAAACCAGATACACATATATTTACACTTCTATCTATATTAATATTATATATTCATACATATATACTATGATTATAGTTTTATATATAGTTATGTGTATGTGCTGATATGAGTAACAAGAAGACAAAAAATAGAATAGTGTTTTGTAAAAACAAGTAGCAGATGGTAAGAAAAGGAAAGTAGGGCATTTACTGCATCATAATGTTATCTTTAAAAAGAGGACAGTGAAGGAAGAGGCAGTGGGGCATGAGTGCTTACTGAAGGAGGTGCAAATGAGTGAGGTGTGAGTATGATCAAGAATTGTATAAATTTTACTAAAAGTAATAAACTACTTTATTATGAAAATTAATACAAATAATTCAGTGTTAAAAATTTCCATTTCCATTTGTTCATCTCAACTATTCTTCTCCATCCAATCTTGCTTATAGTTTATTCTTTCCATATCCTCAGAATATATTTGCATATTCCTCGTGTTTTAAATAAATAATTGGTAACAAGATCATTTGAATTTAAAATTGAGTTATATAATTCTTAATTAAATTAAAAATTATATTTTACTCACTCAAGGAAATATCTATAATTCATCCATAATGATAAATGTTCATCTTGAAGCTTTACTAGTTAAGTCATTAAAAATTAAATAATTATTAGTAAAAATAACTTGTTTAATGAAAGATATTTTGCAACCCCTGTATGAAAAGCTGTCCTTTGAGAGATAAGTAGAAATGCTGGGACTGCTAATGCTCATTCTATAGGTATCTGTTAACCTTATCAAATATTCAAAGCTCAAACACACACATCTTTGCTCTATCAATATTTATAGCCTGAAAACACATTATTGTTGCAAATATGTCAGGACAATGATAAATATCCCTTTGCAATTGGGATATGTAACAAAGGGCAGTAGAACAATATAATTTATTTCTCTCATTTATTGAATGAGTCACAAGTAGTAAGAAATAAAGCTACTAGAAAGTTATGAAGGTCATCTCCTGTCATGCATGAAAATGAAAAAATTGTTTACATCATTACCTGCTCTAGCCACAAAGAATTCTGAAAATTATGAGTCAAGTATTTGAACCAGAAATTGACTTTTAATAGGCTTTATTTGTATGTAGTCTTCTTTCCTCACAGAGAACACAAACAAGGTCTAGGCTAAATGTGCTTAAATGTGTGTTTAGGTGTGTGCTTCTCAATTTAAAATATACAAACATGCCATTAGACTCAACTACAGAACTTTAATTTCTATCAGTTATTAAACAGATTAAAAAAAACAACAGCCTTTATTAGGAGAGTTAGTAAGAGTATCATCTCATATTTACATTATTCTTTCTCATTTTAAGTACAATGTAAATATTTAAGTTTTTCAGTTTGTATTTTGTTGTTCTTTTCTCAATACTGGATCAACATGTAGCTCAGGATGCCTAAAAAGACATAATTGTTCTTTTAACTGAAAAATTATCAAAATAATGTTTCATTTTTTGTTTTTTGAAAATCAATATCAAACTTTATATGAAAAAGGAAAACATCGAGAACGGAAAAAGAAAAAAACACCTCGTACAGAAATAAAACTTCCCTTTTGTCTAAAATACATAAAACATACAAAATAAAATCTAAAGCTCCTTAATCCAGATTAGGCTCAGCTACAGAATAAGAAAGCACAGTAGGTCACAGCTAATACCCACTGATACACTACAGCTAACACAAATTTCTGCTAAGCAATCCTACAGTCAAACCAGAAATTTTGTTTTGCTTTGTTTTGTGTGTTTGTGTTTTTAATCACTTTACTCACCCATCATCTTTCAATGAAAAATGAAGGCTTTTGCTTAAAGTATACTAATGGGTCAGTACATCTCCTGCTTATTTTCTGGATTTGTGAAACCGCGTTCAAAAAGTTATTGTGCAAATCAATCCATTTGCCTGTAAATTTTAGTATAACAATTTATCTTACTGCTGAGTTGCACTCCATTGTGTAGATGTACCACAGTTTGGTAATCCATTCCTCAGATGAGGGGCATCTAGATTGTTTCCAGGTTTTTGCTATTGCGAATAATGCTGTTATGAAACTAGTTGAGCTAATGCTTTTGAGGTGCAAATGTGTGTCTTTAGAGTATATGCCCAAGAACGGTATTGCTGGATCCTTGGGGAGAGTGATTCGGAGTTTTCTAAGAACATGCCATACTGCATTCCAGAGTGGCTAAACACGTTTACACTCCCACCAACAATGGAGGACTGTTCCTATTGCTCCATATCCTTTCTAATATAGGCTGTCATCAGTGTTTTTGATCTTAGCAATTCTGACAGTTGTTTTGATTTGCATTTCTCTTATGACTAAAAATGTTGAGCATTTTTTCAAGTGCCTTTCTGCCATTTGTTTTATTATTATTATTATTATTATTAACAATGAAATCACACTTTCTATCCTTGTATATCCTTATTCAAGGTCCCTTCCCCCTCCAGCTACATCAGGTCATTCTTTCTTCTCCACAACTCCCCACCCCCTCCCTGGCAAGCAGCAGACAGTCCCATAGTCCCACTGACCCAATATTGCTTAGTTCAGTCTCCACTCCTGGCAGATCCAGCTTTCTTCCCCCTCCCTTTTGCTGAAAATTTATTTTTTAGTTCTGAACTCCATTTTTTAATTAGGCTGTTTAAGGTTTTGGGCTCCAGTTTCTTGAGTTCTCTCTATATTTTAGAGAACAGTCCTCTGTCACTTGTAGAGGCTGAAAATCTTTTCCCATTCAGTAGGCTGTCATTTTGTTTTATTGACTGTGACTTTTGCCTTAGAGAAGCTTCTCAGTTTCTGGATGTCCTAATTATTGATTGTTGTTTTTAGTGTCTGTGCTACTGGTGATATATTTAGGAAGCAGACACCTCTGCCAAGGCATTGGAGGGTATTTCTCACATGTTTTTCAATGAAGATCAGTGTACTGGTTTCATGTTGAGGTCTTTGATCTTCTTGGATTTGAGTTTTGTTCATGATAAAAGGCTTGGATCTATTTGCATTTTTCTACATACTGCAATCCATTTATGCCAACAAAATTTCTTGAAGATACTATCTTTTTCCATTGAATGTTATTGACCTCTTTGTCAAAAATCAGGTGTTCATAAGTTGTGAGTTAATATCTGGGACTTCAGTTTATTCTGTTGATCTACAAGTTTCTTTTATGCCAGTACCAGGCTGTTTTTATTACTGTAGCTCTACAATATAACTTGAAGACAGGGATGGTGATGCATCTTGATGTTCTTTTTTTTGAGCAAAATTGTTTTGGCAATCCTGCCTTCTCTGCTATTCCAAATAAAATTTATTATTGTTATTTCATGGTCTGTAGAAAAAATGTGTTGGGATTTTGATGGGAATTGCATTGAATCTGTAGAATGCTTTTGGTAAGATTACCATTTTTGCTTTGTTGATCCTACCTATCCAGGAATTTAAGAGATCTTTCCATTTTTTCTTCAGGGATTTAAAGTTTTTGTCAAACAGATTGGTTACTTCTTTAGTTTTAGTTACACAGAGGTTTTTAATGCTATTTGCAGCTATTATAAAGGATGATGTTTCCTTTATTTCTTTCAACCTGTTTTTCTTTAGTGTGTAGTTTCACCTTTTTTTCCAATTTTATCCCCTTAATCTCTTTTGATTCTCTTATTACTTTGGCTAAAACTTTGAGAACTATATTAAATAGATAAGGGGACAGGGGACAGCTTTGTCTAGTTCTTGAGATTAGTGAGATTGCTTTGAGTTTCTCTCCATTAAGATTGATGCTGGCTGTTGGCTTCTTGTAAAATGCATTTATTATACTTAAAAATTTCCCCTGTATTCCTGATCTGTCCAGGACTTTTATTATAAAAGAGGTTTGGATTTTGTCAAAGGCCTTTTTAGCATCTAAAGAGATGATCATGTGGTCTTTTTCCCTTCAATTTGTTTACATGATGGATGGCATTTATAGTATAGTATTTCATATATTGAACCATCCCTGCATTTCTGAGATGAAGCCTACCTGATCATGGTGGATTACTTGTTTTATATATTGTAATCAGTTTGCCAAAATTTCATTGAGTATCAATGTTCTTGAGGGATCTTAGTCTGTAGTTCTCTTTCTTAGTTGTATCTTTGAGTGGCTTGGGCATCAGGGTTATTGTGGCTTCATAAAAAGTGCTTGGCAGCATTCTTTCGGTTTCCACTGTATATAACATTTTGTTGCTAATTGCTATTAGTTCTTTTTTGAATGTCTGGTGGATTTCTGCAGTAAAAGCATCTGGTCCTGGGCTTTTTTTATTTGGGAGAGTTTTAATAACAGCTTTAACTTCCTTTGGTGTTATGCTTCTGTTTAGATCTTTAATCTGTTCTTTATTTAATTTTGGTAATTTTCTACTTGTCCAGAAAGCTAGCATTTCTTTTAGGCTTTTCAATTTAGTTGAGTACAGATTTTCATAGTATGACCTGATAATTCTCTGGATTTTCTGGGTGTCTGTCATTATATCACTCTTTTCATTTCTGACTCTGCTAATTTGAATAATATTTTTCTGTCTTTTGGTTAGTTTGAAAAAGTGTTTGTCTATCCTGTTGACTTTCTTAACCAACTTTTTGATTTATTGATTCTTTGTGCTGTTCTCTTTGTTTTTATTTTACTGCTTTCAGGTTAAGATTGATTATTTCCTGACATGTAGATGTCACTTCTATGTAAGTTTGCTTTTAATTATTCTAAAGCCTTCAGCTGAGTTTAGGTCTCTTTCTTGGTTTTCTTTCACGGATTTTTATCTATTTCAATATTTTGTTTGTATTTTTTTCTATTTCTTTAAGGGACTTGCTTATTTCCAATTTTAAGTCTTCTATAATCTTCATAAAGGTGTTTGTATTGTTATTTCTTTATGTTTCTTCTTCATTGCTCTGTTCAGGTCTTGGTGTTATAGAGACTTCAGCTTCTTTTGGTGTTATCTTGTTGTTCTTTAAATGGCTATATGTATTCTTGCACTCGCATCTGTCCATTGCTTCCTTGGTTCACTCTTAGTCAGGTCTTAGTGAAATATTAGTCAGATGTGGCTGCAGGAGTTATGTGTCTCCTATCTGCTCTGCATATAGAGTCTGCACAATTTCTTACTCTGGTCAGGCCACAGGACTCATGCTGTCCGAAGATGTCTATCTATCCCTCTGTTCCCCAACTCCACTCTGAAACTAGGCTCCTTGCTGTCTGAAGATGTCTGACTCTCACTTTACCCTGGCCACCATGGGTGCTGCACAGTTCAGAGAGATGTCTGTCCCTCTGTGATGATGCAGCCTGCTTTGGAAGTGATGTCTGAATGTCTATTATGTGTCACCCAGGATTGCTGGGGAAGGCTTCTCCCAGCCCTGGTCCAGGGCAGACCTGATATATATCTTTTTCATTTAGGATTCTCATACTCTCATTTTCTGTTTTTAATAACACTCTCAGATTCTGTATTTAATTTTCTAAGGAGTTTTATATTAAGTAAATAGCATAAACAGGACTATAATGAACAGAAATCCCATATTTTTAATTTTCTGTTACATTATGATTCACTATAAAGTAGAAGTCACAAATATTTGTTGAGTGTTATTAAAATTATTCAGGAATTGTTACATTTAATATTTTACCCATCTATATAATTTGGTAATTTAGAAAGTATGTTTCTTATGTAAAGTAATAAACTTGGGGAAGCTAAGCATACCTACATGAATTTTGAGGAAAGAATATGAAATTCAGTATATTTTAGTATGTAATTTATAGAACACCATCACTAACAAGGCAAAATTTCTTCACTGGTAAGATCCATGGTTTAATCTTAATATATCATTAAAATGCAGACACTTGCTCAGAAATTTGGAAAGTTACTGAGATTTTTGTGCCCTCAATATACTCAGAAAAGATTATCTAGCTCATTTGCCATGTTTTGATGGCCCCTTCTCATTCATCATCAAATGTGATAGTTCCTTTTGTCTCCCACACTAATGCCTGCATATTTCAAAAGAAAACTGTTCAGTGTTGAGAGTGATGCCATGAAATAAATTACTTGTGTGTTTGATTTTCTAGTTTTGACTGTAATTGTTATATGGTATTTGAGTGAAGACAGTTCTATAAATAGGTCTACAACCTAAAGTCTGAAACCTGCTACTACATTAGGTTAGAGAATAAAAAGAATGAAAGTGGTTGGTATAACAATATAACTGACTCTGAAATGCATGCCCAGGTGAATTCATGGCTATCATGGAAGTCTTTGTATGGATCAAGGGAAGATAAAGAAACAGAGTGAGGGGCAGCATGAGAAGAATGTGACCTCCAGTGGCTGGCTTTAATATGTTAGGATCCATGTGGAATTTAGAAACTTGACGTAAGGCAAGGATATGCTCCATTTTTGTAGCCATCAACATTATGCATCTGAGTGCATTGTTAAGTTGTCCCAATTCAGAATGATGTAGAATATATGTATGGTATGTTTGCTAAAATGTTCATATTTATTTGCTGTAAAATTGATAGAAAATTAGTAATGTACTAAGATATTTTTCAACTGTGGTATTTACTTTGCAATATATTTAGATAGTAATATGGTTATTAAAGATATTAATGTAGTTAAAGATATTAATGTAATTAAAACATTAATTAAAGTTTTCTATGTAGGCTTTTTGATAATTTCCTGTAAGAGAGAGTTCAGAAATGTTTCTAACTAGTTCTGGTGGTCTAATGCAAGAACTGGTACTAGACTGTTAGTCACAATGCTTACAAAGACAATAGCTTATGCTGTCTCAGTTCCTTTCTTTCCTGGGATTCAGCAGGAGGAAGCTTTAGGACATCATTTAGAGACAAATATGAAAAACTGTAAATAATGCAGCTTCTGTTTATTAAAATTTCTATTAAAAAAGACTATATAGCACAGTCTCTATGAAGTAGATCATCTGATTTGGGTTGTTAAAACATGTCTGCTGAGTCTTTTCACGCCATCATGAGACACACTGTCTCTTCTTTTCCCATTGAATGTGGTTTCCTTTCATTCATTCTCCATCACAACTTCACACTTTGAACATATCTAAGAAGCCAAAAATAAGATTAGAGATGATTTCTCACCATATTTTTAAAATCTACCCCATCTATTTTCATTTTCTGTTTTAAGCCAGCTAACAGGAAAGTCTGATTGGTTTGGGGCTTCTTTATCAGCTGGAATTTGGGAATGTCATAGCATAGATCTTTTTTTCACAAAAGATAGAATATTTATTCAAAGGCATACAAAAGACAATAAAACTGAGCTCCAATGTTCCCAGGTGTTATGGGGTGTTTTTACATAACAGGTTTATTTTATTATATGGAATATAAAGAACATTGTTGTCAATGGAATCCTCACTTTATTTATTTATTTTAATTTTTGAATAAAGTCTCATTTTATATCCATATATCCCCTTATTCAAATTCCCTTCCCCTCCTACCTCTCCCAGTCACTAACTATCCTATCCATCTCTTTATCTCATCCCCAGGAAGTGCAGGAGGTCCCAAGGTCCCAAGGTGGCTTAGTTCAGCATCAACTCCAGGAAAGTCTGATTTTCTCATCCTAATATGAAGACTGGGTCAGGTGTTCCTCTAGAGCAAATGGGCTCCAAGGATGATGAGGTCTCTGAGGTTCTTTAGTTGAGCAAAATTGTTTTGGCAGTCCTGAATTTTCTGTTATTCCAAATGAAATTGAGTATTGTTCTTTCCAGGTCTGTAAAAAATTGTATTGGTATTTTGATGGGAATTGTCCTGAATCTGTAGATTCCTTTTGATAGGATTGCCATTTTTACTATGTTGATCCAACCTGCAGGAACATGGGAGATCTTTCCATTTTCTGATATCCTCTTCAATTTCTTACTTCAGTGATTTAAATTTTTTATTAAATAGATCTGTTACTTTATTTTTTATACTTACTCCAAGGTATTTAATGCTATTTGCAGCTATAATAAAGGATGTTTCCCTTATTTCTTTTTCAGCCCTTTTATCTTCAGTGTATTGGAGAACTGCTTATGTCTTTGACTTAATCTTGTATCTTGATTTGTTGCTGAAGGTGTTTACAAGCTGTAGAATTTCCTTGGTAGAGTTTTGTGGGTCACTTATGTATACAATCATATCAACTGCAAATAGAAGTAGCTATAAATCTTCTTTTCCAATTTGTATCCCCTTAATCTCCTTGTGTTCGCTTACTGCTTTAAGTAAAACTTTGAGAACTTATATTGAATTGATTAGGGGAGAGGGAACAGACTTTTCTCGTTCCTGATTTTAGTGGGATTGCTTTGAGTATTTCTCCATTTAGTTTGATGTTGGCTCCCATCTTCTTTTAAATTGCCTTTATTGTACTGAGATATTTTTCCTGTATTCCTGATCTCTCCATGACTTTTATCATAAAGGAATGTTGGATTTTTGTCAAAGCCTTTTTCAGCATCTAAGGTTATAATCATGTGGTTTTTCTCCTTCAATTTGTTTATATGATGGGTGACATTTAAAGTTTTCCATATGTTGAACCATCCCTGCCTTTCTGGGATAAAGCACTACTTGAACGTGGTGGATCATATGTTTTATATGTTATTGTATATGATTTGTCTGGATTTTGTTGAGAATTTTAGCACCAATATTCAAAAGTATCCCTTTTTTTGTGTGTCTTTGAGTGGCTTAGGTTTTAGAATTATTGTGTCCTCATAAAAAGAGTTTAGCAATATTCCTACAGTTTCTATTCTATGAAACAGTTTGAGACTTATTGGTATTAGTTCTTTTTTGAGTGTCTGGTATAATTCTGCACTGAAACCATCTGGACCTGGGCTTTTATTATTGGGAGGCTTTTAATGACAGCTTCACTTTCCTTTGTGGTTATAGATCTGTTTAGATGTTTAATCTGATCTTGATTTGATTGTGGTAAGAGGTACCTGTTGAGAAAGCTATTGATTTCTTCTAGGTCCATTTTTTTGAAGTATAGATTTTCAAAGTATGATCTGATAATTCTCTTGATATCTAGTCAAGATAGGGTTTATCTATCTTGTTAACTTTCAATGAACCAACTCTTTGATTCATTGTTCTTTGAATTGTTCTTTTTGTTTGAACTGTATTGATTTCAGCCCTAAGTTTGATTATTTCCTGCTGTCTACTCCTTCTAAGTAAGTTTGCTTCTAATTTTTCTAAGGTTTTCATCTGTGCTCTTAATTCTCTAGTGTGCAACTTCTTTAGATTTTTCATATAAGCATGAGGAGATCACATTGAAAGTTTCCTAATATGGAAATTCAGTATTTGTTATGTATTGCTGTTCTTTTTCTTGTGGGTTCATTGTGTGTAGTTCACAGTGGGAGAGATACCTTTTCCTCTCTTTTTACAAAGGTTAATAGAAACTCGAAGATTATAGCCCCAATGTAGTACAGACATAATCAGTTCACAAAAAAGCTCATCTCTAAATTTTCACTTTAAAATGAATGAGATAAAGGAAAGATTTAACTTTGGAAATTATAGAATTCTGCCAGAAAAAGGATCAGAAACAGTAATGCTAAAAACAAATTTAATTTTAAAGTACTAAACAGAAAGATGCAAAATGAAATCACTATTTCCACAAAGTATTTTAACTTCATAAAAATTTTAAATCATATGTTATCTATATCTATCCATATCTAAAACTATAGGTATATAGATATAGAGAGATAGATATATTTCACAAATTTGTTTTTAAATTTAGTAAATGAAATTGAACATATAATCTTTACATATACCTCATTTATGTGTGACAGAATTTTTATTATCATACGCTCATTTCATGTAAAACACTACAGAACTGCAGCAAGTAAAGTCAACACAAAACTAAATAAATATATATATAAGCTTATATATAATACAACATAGAAAACAAGGTTATCAAAGAAATTATGATTTATATAAAATACAAAACACATTTCCCTCAACAAAAACTCAGCAGCTCCAATGTATTTATATTGTTGAGATTTGAAAGTCTAATTCCAGCTGTGATTAACACTCTGGTATGTAATAAGCAATGCCTTAAAATGAAAACCTATTTTCTTGTTTTTCTCCTCCTTTCTCACAACATTACTTTCTGTTAACTACCACTTAAAATTCAAGTAGGAATTTTTTATGACTAAGGTCACATTATAAAATAGCACATAAGATGAAAGTAATAGAGTGTAGCCAAAAAGGAGTGGGAAATAAACACATCAGAGGCTGGCATTGCTGAGCTCTGCTTCGGAGGTGTTCTTTTGCATTGGGAATCTTCATGGTAGGCTGACACAAGCAATCATCTGCCTCATAGATCACTGACAGAAGCTCAAAAGATAGATGATATGCAGAACAGCAAACCGAACAAAAATTAAACTAAGTGCTGCAGGAACAATTAGTATCTTTGGAGGTAAAAATGTTAAGGTGGAATATTGCTAATTTATGGACAAACCAAACCTGAGTGACCTCTTCATCTAAAGGATGTAACACCTCCCAAAATAAGCCTGGCAATTCCGTTTGGAGGTGTAGCAAATTGTTTGCATAGAAATTCAGAGTTTCTTACAAACTAGACATCAAAACTTTAACTATCAGGGAAAGGATATGTTTTCAGAAAATTTTACCATCTAGAGTTAGTTTGTTTTAGCTGCAGGCAGCTGTTGAGTTCGTGTTTCATAACTGAAATGCAACTCTCTGATAAGAATCTGCTATGTCAGTAAGCAATTAAGGTAAGCTAAGAGTCTGTGATTTACTGAGTCAAAATGCATTATGTCCTTTATATTCATGGATGTGCTGTGCTCTACTGGCCTAAAAGTTACAGAAGGTTGAACCACCTTGAAGATAGGTTCTGCTGTGCCTTTAAAGGAGAACATTCTGGAATATACTAGACTAGAAGTAAGAATTCTTCTGGTACAAAACAAATATTCTCCAGCACTGTACAGTTTTATCGCCTTAAAAAAATGTGAAGAAAGAGAAAGCAAGCAGATTGATGATACACTTCTTAAGTAAAAAACAATCCAGGATATATTAGAAGTCTTAACCCCCAAATTAAGTTTTTTATTATCTTAGATTGGAACATAAGCATTTTGAAAGCTTACATAAAAGATATAAAATAACGTTAAAAGCCTATGATGTATCTGGAACCCAAATTTTGTATTATAATACAACTTTACATTTATGTAATAGAAGAACAATAGAATTTACACATTTGGGAAACAAATTTACATTGATGTATTTCATCAAACTCAAAATTTTAAAATACAGGTATATTTTCAAATGTCTTAATACTTTTCCATCATGAAGATCCTGGCTATTTATATTACAATTCTTTGCTTCAAGTGTTATCCATTGTCTTCATTCATATCGAGCAGTTGTTGTCATTCTGGTAAAGGCACTCCTGGTATGATGTGCCCTGGCTGGTCCAGATAAATGGGTGTCCATTGATAAATTACTAAACTTGAAAATATTTATAAGCCAAAATAATCTTCACCTAGTTGCACACTGATTACCTAAATGATTGCAGTAGTAAAAAGATGACTAGCATTCAAGCCAATGAAAACTGCCCATGTTGAATGGCATAGAGGAGAAACACTTGATCACATTCAAGGCTATCACTGCTTTGTTCCCTTAAACAGCTGCTTTGAAACTTGATGATGATGGAGAATATAAAGAACTAGGTTTAAACTATAAAGTATCAGACTGAATATGGCACATGATTTTAGTCTAAATTACAGCTATGATATTGGCTATGATGCAGAAATCAGTTTAACTCCAACCATGATGCTGCTTTGTAGACCAGGAGAAGGTGACCCTTTTGAGGTCTTTTTGGTCTTAATAGTAGTCACAAATAGAAGCATACAAAGAACATGTGATGTAGTTTAAAATCAGCATAGTATATGACATCTCAAAAAGAACATATTCTAAAAATAAATTCATAATTACATATCAAGTATAAATTTATCATATAAAGTGCTGTATTAAAAAATAACCTGTATTTTGTCTCACAGCACTTTCTCCATTGTACTCATGTCTCACTCATGCTGAAGTTCTGTGATCATTATTACCTTGTTTACTTGTATATATAGATTTTTTGGTGATTTATCCTCATAAATTATTTGTAGGTATGTTTTAATAAATTAGTTTTTAATAAGACACCAAAATAAGGCTACCTTTGTTCTGTACCTCAGAATTAAATTAAATACTCCTTAAAAGAAATGGTTTACACTAATTTTTCTAGTTTTTGTTTATTTTACAAACAGATATTTATTTATTCTAATCAGATTTTTGACAATAATTTCTTTCCTTCCAGAAATTTAAACTGTCAATGCTGTTCTTTATAGACATCTACTTTTAATGATTAAATTTATCTGTATTTAATTTACTTATTTGAATATGATTCCATTTTATTTTCCATATATTGTTTTTAAAAATTAATATCAAGGTTTATATAAACCAGTAAAACATTCAGAATAGCTAAAAAATAATACAGTACCAAAACTTAAATTTTCTCTAAAATACATGAAACATAAAAAATAAAATCTAAAGCTCCTAAAGCCAGGTTAGGCTCAGATGAAGAAGATCACAGCTAATGCCCACTGATGCACTATGGAGAACAAAAACGTCTGCTAAGTAACACTTCTACAGTCAACCCAGAAGTTTGTTTTTTTGTTTTGTTTTCTGTTTATCTTGTTTTGTTTGTGTGTATGTGTGTGTGTTTTTAAATCATTTTATTCACTCATCATCTTTCGATTAAAAAAAAAGTTTTTTCTTACAGTCCACTAATGAATGAGTATATGCCCTGCTTATCTTTCTGGGTTTGTGATACCTTGCTCAGGAGAGTAATGTGCAAATCCATCCATTTGCCTGTGAATTTTAGAATACCATTTTATCTTATTGCTGAGTAGCACTTCATTATTTAGATGTACCATAGTTTGTTAATACATTCCTCAGTTGAGGGGCATCTTGGCTATTTCTAGGTTCTTGCTATTATGAATAATGCTGCTATGAACATAGTTCAACACCTTTAAGTGTGAATGTGTGTCTTTAGGTTATACACACAGTCATGGTATTGCTAGATCCTTGGCAATATTGTTTCCCATTTTTCTGAGAACACACCATTGTATGTGTGCATTCCAGGGTGGCTGAAGAAGCCTACACTCCCACCAACAATGGAGAATAGTTCCCCTTGCTCTGCAACTAGTCCAACATAGTCTGTCATCTGTGTCTTTTATGTTAGCCAATCTGACAGGTGTAAGGTGGTATCTCAAAGTTGTTTTGATTTGCATTTCTCTGGTGGCTAAAGATTTTGAGCACTTTTTCAAGTGCCTTTCAGCCATTTGTAATTCTTCTGCTGAGAATTCCCTTTTTAGTTCTTAACCCCATTTTTTGTTTGGGTTATTTAGGGTTTTAGGCTCTAGCTTCTTGAGTTCTTTATATATTTTAGACATCAGTCCTCTATCAATGGTAGGATTGGTGAAAATCTTTTCCTATTCTGAAGGCTGTTGTTTTTGTCCTATTGACTGTGTCTTTGACTTTACAGAAGCTTCTCAGTTTCAGGAGGTCCCACTTATTGATTGTTGTTCTTAGTGTCTGTGTCACTGAAGTTATATTTAGGAAGTGGTCATCTGTGCCATTTCATTGGAGGGTATTTCCCACTTTCTTTTCTATCAAGTTCAGAGTGGCTGAGTTTATGTTGAGGTCTTTGATCCACTTGGATTTGAGTTTTGTTCAGGGTGACAGGCTCGGATCTATTTGCATTTTTCTACACACTTCCATCCAGCTATGCCAACACCATTTGTTAAAGATACCAACTTTTTTCCATTGAATGTTTTGGACCTCTTTGTCAAAGATCAGGTGTTCATAGGTTTTTGGGTTAATGTCTGGATCCTCAATTCGATTCCATTGGTCCACACGTCTGTTTTAATGCCATTACCAGGCTCTTTTTTATTACTGAAGCTCCATAGTATAACTTGAAGCCAGGGATGGTGATGCCTCCTGAGGTTCTTTTCTTGAGCAAAACTGTTTTGGAAATCTTGGCTTTCCTGTTATTCCAAATGAAGTTGAGTGTTGTTCCTTCAAGGTCTGTAAAATATCGTTTTGGGATTTTGTATCAGTTTGTATTTAAATGAGGTCACTTACAGACTATACAATATATTGATTTGTGTTTTAAATATATCCCATTTTTATTTTTTTCTGATATGACTTTTTTCAATTCTACTTTCTCTTTCTGATGTAATTTGTGAGTAATCTTGCTCACTTTGTTTCTATTATCTTTCTCTTCCTGTTTCTCTCTCCTGGCCCCTTCTATTCTCCTTTAATAAGTATGTATATTTAACTTGTTTACCTTTATTACTTTTTTATTTTTATGAATAAAGTCGCATTTTCTATCCATGTATATTCTTATTCAAGGTCCCTTCCTCCTCCTAACCACTTAGGTCACATTCTCTTCTCCACATCTCCCCTTCTCCTCTCATATTTCTCATAGTTTTGTTCTTATAAACTATTCACATCATAATAGATATTGTTTCTAAAAATTCATTGGGTGAATTTTTTCAATATTATATATATCTTTTCTTAAACCAGTTACTTCCAAAAATTCTGTCTTAGTTTGGATTAATCTTGTCTTAAGCTTTCCTTAGTTCAAAACTATGAGGTCGAAGAATATAGAGTTGTCCTTCACTGAAAAAAAATCCATGTTCTAGCTTTAAAAAATGCCTTCCTTCAATTCACAATTTTAGATATCCAGGGTAGGACCCATCCCAGGAAATGGGTTGTGCTGCATATCAGTGAGCTTATTTAGGTCAGTAAATTATGATAAGCTATGAAATATGGCAGAGACTGAACTATCATAAACCATGAAATTACATAACAACTGAAGAATAATAGTTTTGATATTGCAAAGTGATATTGCAAAGGTCTTTGCATCTATTCCTGTGGAGATACATATGCTTTGTGGATGGTCTGATTATATAGAATTGTTAACTCCTCTCTCCATTATAATTTTGAAAAGAAAATGAAATAAATGTCAATAGCATTTAAGAATGGCAAGAAGGATAGAGCTTCTAGGGAACTGAGGAGGAAATATCTGATTAATTCCATTTGTAGAATTGTATAATTTCAGCAAAATTTTTCTTGATGTTAAGAGCCTGAGGCCTACACAAATTTGCCACATGGTTTAATTTTGAATTAGCTGGTTTGGTGGGAAACAAGGAAAGTCAGAACATGACCCACTAAGGAAAATGGTGACATTTTTATTTTTAGCTCATCAGTTTTTGATAAAGAATGGCCAGAATGAGTTTTACATCTTAAAGTTAAAGCTGAACAATACAGTGTAATATTGGCTTGTCCAAGTTTGCTCCTAAGTCACAATATACATAGTCAAACTTGGCTAATCATAGGTAATAAGCAAGTTGTTCAATGTTCCAGATGATCACTGTATATTCTTGGCTTTGTAATAACTGAGTTAATATATGTTGGTTGTTCTTGCTTTACAATCTCTTGCTATAGGCTGAACAATTATGGAAATCATGACAATATAAGAATACATTTATTTTCTCTGAAAAATTTTAAGTTGAGTAAGCCACAAGAAAAATAAAAATTATGTTTGGCTTTTTTTTGTATTGATCAAGAAAAACAGTAGATTGAATTTAAAATGCTGAAAAGTTAACAATAATTATAAAGAAAATAAAAATCATAAGCATGACTTATCAAGGGTGATAATGCAAATAATTTGCTACACATAAAATTACTGTCTGTTCAGCTTTCCCTCTGGATTTTCTTTTTTCCTATCATTGTAAATCCCCATTCAAGGTCCCTTCCCCCTCCTGCCACATCAGGTCATTTTTTCTTTCTCCACAACTCCCCATCCCCTCCCTGCAGGCTGCAAACAGTCCCATGGTCCCAATGATCCAATAAAGCTTAGTACAGTCTCCACTCCTGGCAAATCCAGTTTTGTCCTCCCTCCCTCAAGAATGAGTCAGGTGTTCCTATAGGAGTAGTGGGATCCAAAGGGTCAGTCCAGGGTGTTTCTGATGTCAAGCTGTTTAGTGGTTGTGGTTTGCAGCTTGGGCATGCTTGGCTTTTTTCTTGTTAAGTTGTTTAGAGAACAGTAATGAGTGAGTACATCCCCTGCTTATCTTTCTGGGTTTGTGATATCTCGCTCAGGAGGATATTCTCCAAATCCATCCATTTGCCTGTGAATTTTAGGATATTATTTTTTCTTACTGCTGAGTAGTATTCCATTGTGTAGATGTACCACAGTTTGTTAATCCATTCTTCAGTTGAGGGACATCTAGGTTGTTTCCAGGTTCGTGCTATTACAAATAACGCTGCTATGAACATAATTGAGCTAATACCTTTGGAGTGTGAATGTGCCTCTTTAGGGTATACACCCAGAAGTGGTATTGCGGGTCCTTGGGGAGATTGATTCTCAATTTTCTGAGAAACTGCCTTATTGCATTCCAAAGTGGCTGAACAAGCTTACACTCCCACCAACAATGGAGGAATGTTCCCCTTGATCCACATCCTCTCCAACATAGGCTGTCATCTGTGCCTTTTATCTTAGCCAATCTAACAGGTGTTAGGTGGTATCTCAAAGTTGTTTTGATTTGCATTTCTCTGATGGCTTAGATGATGATCACTTTTTCAGGTGCCTTTCAGCCATTCATAATTCCTCTGCTGAGAATTCCCTTTTTAGATCTGTACCCCATTTTTTGATTGGGTTATTCAAGGTTTTGGGCTCTAGATTCTTGAGCTCTTTATACATCTTAGAGATCAGCCCTCTATCACTTGTAGGGTTGGTGAAAATCTTTTCCCATTCTGTAGGCTGTCATTTTTTCCTATTGACAGTGTCCTTGGCTTTACAGAAGCTTCCTAGCTTCAGGAGATCCCACTTATTGATTGTTGGTCTTAATGTCTGTGCCACTGGTGTTATATTTAGGAAGTGGTCACCTGAGCCAATTCATACAAGTGTATTTCCCACTTTCTTTTCTATCAAGTTCAGAGTGGCTGATTTTATGTTGAGGTCTTTGATCCACTTGGATTTGAGTTTTGTTCAGGGTGACAGGCTCGGATCTATTTGCATTTTTCTACACACTTCCATCCAGCTATGCCAACACCATTTGTTAAATACACTATCTTTTTTCCATTGAATGTTTTGGACCTCTTTGTCAAAGATCAGGTGTTCATAGGTTTTTGGGTTAATGTCTGGATCCTCAATTCTATTCCATTGGTCCACACATCTGTTTTTATGCCAGTATCAGGCTGTTTTTATTACTGCAGCTCTATAGTATAACTAGAAGTCAAGGATGATGATACCTCCTGATGTTCTTTTGTTGAGTAAAATTGTTTTGGCAATCCTGGCTTTCTTATTATTCCAAATAAAATTGAGCATTGTTCTTTCAAGGTCTAAGAAATATTGTGTTGGGATTTTCATGAGCAGTGCATTGAATCTGTATATTGCCTTTGGTAGAATTGACATTTTTACTATGTTGATCCTACCTGTCCAGGAAGATCGGAGAACTTTCCATTTTCTGATATCCTCTTCAATTTCTTTCTTCAGTGATTTAAAATTTTTGTCAATTATATCTGTTACTTCTTTGGTTATAGTTACTACAAGGTATTTAATACTATTTGCGGCTATTATAAAGGGTAATGTTTCTCTTATTTCTTTTTCAGCTCTTCTATATTTAGTGTAGAAGGGCTACTGATTTCTTTGAGTTGATCTTGTATCCTGCTACATTGCTGAAGGTATTTATCAGCTGTAGCAGTTCCTTGGAAGAATTTTGTGAGTCACTTATGTATACAATCATCTCATCAGCAAATAGAGATAGTTTCACTTCTTCTTTTCCAATTTGTATCCCCTTAATCTCTACAGGAAGCAGACAGCCAGTATCAAACTTAATGGAGAAAAACTCAAAGTAATCCCACTAAAATCAGGAACTAGACAAGGATGTCCTCTCTCACCTTATCTATTCAATAAAGTTCTTGAAGTTTTAGCTAAAGCAATAAGGGAATGAAAAGAGATTATGTTTGGCTTATTAAGCAAAGAAAAATATCTAAATTTTTAAATTACCTACATGGTAATGAAGTACTCAAAAATATTAAGCAAAAAAAAAGACAGCTTCTCAGTACCTCCATATAAATAGAAAGACATGTGGTAAGGACTAAGAAAGAGAAAAGAAAAACATGTTTTCTAAATATATTTGTCCCTCACTAGATCTTTGTTGGCAACCAGCATTCCCATTAAAACAACAAACTTGATAATAATCAATTTCTTTGCTTGAAATGACCTAGCCATAGCATATACCCTCAATACATCTTTATTAATATCTTAAATTATATGTGGATCACTTATGACACATAACAGTACAAATTCTCTGAGAGATACATCCATGAATTCTTCCAAGAAAGGGAAAACAACATATAATCTGAGTAAATTATCATGCAGGATAGAGGGAGGTGTGAAGACAAAATGGGGTAATGGGATAGTAGCACTGGGGTAGAGACATAGCAGGAGAGGAGCTTGAAATAGATATCTTAATAGATGGTGGCATCTGGGGGTTACAGAGAAGCCTGATTGTTGGGAAAATTATAGGACTCCATAAGGATTATGCCAGATGAGAATCCAATCAATAGTGAAGAGGTTGTCTAAACCGGCCTTTCCCTGTAATAAGATTGATGGCCAACCTATCTGTCATCACAGAACCCTCATCAAGTAAGTTATCGAAGCAGATGCAGATATTCACAGCTAAGCACCAGTCCAGCCAAAGACAAGGAGGAGAAATTACATGAGCAAAATGGTGATGATCACAAAGAGAAAACCCACAGAGACAGCTGACTGCAGCTATTGGGAGCTCACTGACTTTGAACTGACAGCTGGGGAACCTGCATAAGACTAAACTAGGCCCTCTGAATGTGGATGACAGTTGAATGGCATGGGAAGTTTATAAGTCCTCTGTCAGTGGGACGAGAATTTATTCCTAGTGCCTGAAGTGGCTTTTTGTAACTCATTCCTTCCAGAGAAGCACCTTGTGCAAGGGGGAGGAACTTGGTCCTAAATCAACTGCATGTGATAGAATTTACTGACCGACTTCTCCAGGGAGTCCTTACCTCCTCTGAGGAATAGAAGGAAGGGGAGGGACCTGAGGGATGCCTGGGAAGAGGAGAGGGAGGGGTCACAGTGGTGGGTACATTAAAAACAATGAATAAATAACTTTTAAATAAATATTAAAGAAATAAATAAATAAGTAAATAAAAATTATCATGACAACGAAACCCACAAAGATTCTAGATCCTGGGAGCTCACTGACTCTGATCTGATAGTTGAGGAACCTGAATGAATCTGAACTAGGCCCTCTGAATGTGGATGACAGTTGTGTGGTTAGGGTAGTTTGTGTGGCCTCTGTCAGTGGGACTAGAATTTATCTTTAGCATATGAACTGGCTTTTCCCTATAGAGGGCTACTTAGGTCAGCCTTGATGGGTGTGGGACTTGCTCCTGTTGCAACTTTGTTGACTCCCCATGGGAAGCCTTATCCTCTCTGGAAAGTGGATGGGAATGTAGTGGGGGAAGCTTCAGGGTGAGTGGGAGAAGGGGAGAGAAGAAAATTTTGATTGGTATGCAATTTAAAAAAGAAAAAAACTTTCAGATAAATAAACAAAAGAAAGTACACTATGTTACATCAAATTTCTTGTATATTTGCCTCAATGTTTGAACTTTGTTGTTTATAAATTGTACCTTTTTGGTCTTCAAGTGTTTCTGCTTGTATGGTTGTTATATAAGACTTAGTTATTCAAGCCATAAATTGTCTACAAAAAAAATAATGACAGCCAAGAAAGTGTTAACACTAATAAATAAATAGATAAAATATCTGATAAAATTAAATCAATATAAGCAAAAACTTAATTTCATAAAAATATAAAATATACAAAGCATTTAGATTTTTCCTAA
Organism: Sigmodon hispidus; assembly: GCA_004025045.1. NCBI lineage: Eukaryota > Metazoa > Chordata > Mammalia > Rodentia > Cricetidae > Sigmodon > Sigmodon hispidus. The sequence continues at coordinate 81,087 of PVIH01001277.1, read as the reverse complement.
CTAACATTTCTCAAGGGCTAGATATATTTAACCCTATTCTTCTTCTTAAATTATTATTCAAAATATAAAATGAGGGGGAATTCTACATTCTTTTAAGCAAAGCTATTATTACCCTAGTAGCCAAACCAAATAAAAACACTCAACCACAAAGGAACAATAGACAAATACGTATGGTCAAAAAATACAAGTATTTTTAGTAAATGATTAAAAGCTGAATTCTATAACACACCATAAACATCAGTCAATATAATCTGAACATCTTCATAAATAAAACCAAAGAGAAGACTTAGAAAAAAGATACCATAATCAACAAAATGTTCTTGGATAAACTAGATAACTACATGTAGAAAATAATTTTGGATTCTTATTTTTTACTCTGTACAAAACTCAAGTCCCAATACTCAAAGGACATCAACATAAGAACTGATAAAATAAGAAATTCACTTTTATTTATAGATGCAAGGCAGGTCTTTCTGAGTAGAACCCTGCTAACAGAGGCATTAAGACCATAAAAAGACATAAAACCTCACAAAATAAAAAAAAAATACTATACAGAAAATGACATCATAAATCAAGTGAGGTTGCAAACTACAGGAAAGAAATATTAAACTATATATCTGAGAGAGGATTAGTATCTAGAATATATGAAGAATGAAAGAACTGAACACCAAGAAACAAACAACAACATAAAAGGCATAAAAATCAACAAAGAATTTTCAAAACATGAAATACCAACGGCAGAGAAATATTGTCTTTATAAATCCAGCATGCTTTTACCATTAGAAAAATGCAAATTAGAACTACTCTGTGATTTCATCTTACATGAGTCAGAAAGTCTATGATAAAAAATGAAGACAGAATATATTTGCATATTTGTAGGGAGAGTAAAAACTGATGTAATGCTATGAAAATCAGATTGAAGATTCCCCAAAATGAGAGAAATTGATTTATAATATGATCCTTTCATACTACTCCTAAGCATATTCCAAATGGATTTTCCTTCCTACTCCACAAATACTTACCTACTCTTCTATATTCATTGATACTGTATTTACAAGAGCCAAGAAACTCAACTAGCCTAGATGTCAACTATCTGATAAGGGGATGATTCAGCTCTTTTATATATACAACATAATTTACTCACTGAATTATGAGTAAAAATTAAAATGAGTTAAAAAAATAAAATTTACAGGTAGATGAATAGAGCTGAAAATCATTTAGAGCAGAGGGTATGAATTATGGGCTGTGACCCATTTGATGCCCCATATCAGATGTCTTGCATACCAGATGTTTTTACACTATGATTAATAAAAAATAACAAAATTATATTTATGAAGTAGTAACAAAATAATTTTATGATTGGGAGTAATCACAGAATGAAGAAATGTAATGAAACGTTGTAATATTAGGAAGCTTGAGAACCACTCATGTAGTGTCTTTCTGACACAGCAAAGCAGTTGTCCAAATAAAACACACATCAACTGTGACTTTCTCATATGATTCACACACAAAAATAAACAGATAATTTTCAGGCTGAATAAGACTAAAACATGTGAAGTCCCACTCATGCCTGAGAACTGAGAATTGATTGACAGAGCAGGCACATACAACTACATACAACCTCAAACTCTCTCTCTCTCTCTCTCTCTCTCTCTCTCTCTCTCTCTCTCTCTGTCTGTCTGTCTCTCTCACACACACACACACACACACAGAGTGAGAGAGAGACAGAGACAGAGAGAAAAAGAGACAAAGAGAAATAGAAGCTGAAAAAAGAAGAGTACTTGAAATTTATCATCATATTTGGGGTTTGGCCCTTGCTAAGTGTATCAGTGCAAATCTCCACAGCACTCATGCAGGACAAGAGAGTCCTTCAGTGAGAGTGCAATGTTAAAAAATTTACAAAAATTATCAACCAGGAAGAAAATGTCTGACAAAAATATACTTTCTATATGAAGAAGAAATTAAAGACTCTTCCATGAAAACAAAGAGTAGTGAAATTTATTACCATTAGATTTGTCTCATGAGATATGGTAAAATAAAAATTTCTACTTGAAATAAATGAAAGCTAAAAATCTAAAATTCATGGAGGTACATCTATCACTGGTTAAGTTAGTTAAATTAAAAATGCTAATATTGCAATGATGTTAAATAACAATTATCTTATGCAAAATTTAAAATCCACTGTAAAAATGTATGACAGCCATGCGATAATTGCTACATAATATAAAATGATGTAAACTGCGAAAGCAATATTGTAAAATGTGATGAGAGAAATAAATTGTAAAGATCTTGTATGCAATCAATTTGACTCATTGTATTGATGTAGCAATAATTATAATATGAATTATGTAAGTTCATAGTCATCACATAGTAATACCTATTTAAAACAAGAAAGATAGAGACCTTAGGACCTCCTGCCCATGGTGGGGAGGAGATAAAGTGATGTGGAGAAGAGAGAATGACTGGAAGGGATGGGCGGGGGAAAGGATTTGAACAAGGATATGCATGGATAAAATAAATGACTTTATTCATAATGAAAAAAGAAAAAGAAAGAGATAATCAAAGTATACCATTACAAAACAAAAAGGACAGTATCAATTAGCAGTATTTAGATAAAAGGGAAGTTTTATTACAGTATGGGTTTTTTTTATCTATTCTGAATGTTTTGCTTTTTTATATAAAGTTTGATATTGATTTTCAAAAAACAATAAATTTTTTAAAAAGACATTAGAAGTGGAAGAAAATAAATTTGGAAAATATGAAAAACATTAATAGCAGTATTGCTGACACAGTTACTTTATTGCAAGTATGATAAATTAACTGACTGAATAGATTAGAAATGATAATTTATTACTATGTACATTCCATATCCACTTTTATGTTTCCACCTTACCAAACAACAAATATAGCCATGAAGCATATGAATAAATTTGTTTATTATTATCATGTGTGTGTTTGTGTGTGTGTGTGCACCAACCAGGTCTTGTGTGTATGAAAATCAAGGTCAACTTTCTGGAGTTTTTTATTTCTTTCCATTGTATGTTCCAAGGATCAAACTTAGTTGTAAAACTTCTATAACAAGCACTTCAAATGACTGAATCTTCTCACTAAAAACTGAGGATAAGTTATATATTTCATATTCTGGTTCTCAAAACAGTACAATATTTCTGCCCTTTATTTAGTGTTTATATTGTAAATAATCTAGAGATGCTAAGGTTGGAAATGTGTGCATTGTATAAACTACAGAACCATTTTATGCAAGGAAATTAAACATTTGATGATTTTGATGTCATTTTAAGTTCCTTGAACCCCAAAGATATTGAGAAAGAAGATCATGGCAAGTACTTCTAGTGTGTTGTGTTAAATGAAAACAAATTAGTGCTAATAACAATAATGAAGGAAATGAGAAAAAAACCCTAGGAAGTGATGGCTAGATATGATTTTACCATTGATGGGAATGTGGTTTGATTGTTACATAATTATTTTAAATTCATAGAGATTTAAGCAAAAATATTTACACATAAATAATAATATAAAGATAGCTTGTAATTTTGATACTAACTTTGATAAAGAATTAGAGAAAACATTTCATTAGCAAAATTTCCATATATAAATTTCCATATACATATATATGTGTGTATATATATGTAAAGAGAGAGAGACAGAGGGAAAGGTTATTTTGAAGGAACTTACAATGAAAAATTACTGTCACTACACAGATGATTCACTATTACTAATAAAAATTATGCATTCAGTCAATAATTTCCAGAAATTCCTAGAATCTGAGACAGACCTGGTCATCTATGGATAATAAGCTCAATGTAGCAGCAAACTTTCATTTCTTTGTGCTTTGGATGTATGCTTCAGTGTTGAGCAGTACCCTTCATAATACTTAAGCAGTTCATAATATATAATTTCTAAATACATCTGTTGCTGTTCTTTCCTCATTCAATTTTTAAATAACTCGTTTTTAGGTTGTGTATATGCTTGTGTGTGTGTATGTATACTGCATGCATGTCTGTATGCATACATACAGATAACAGAAGAGAATGTGTAGCTTGCTCTGTGAATTCAACCTTTCTCCTTGAGATACAGTCTCTTTGAAGTGAAAGCTCATCATTGCAGCTAAGATTAATGGCCAGTGAGCTTTGGGGATCTTTGTTTCTTTACCTTTCCGTGATGGCTTGTAATTAAATATAGCTAAATCTGTCTTTTTATATGGAACCTTAAAATCTGAATCCAGATTCTCACTTGCAAGGCATAGGCATTACACTGTCACACCAGCCTCTGTGGTACCTTATACTTGTCACTACTTGTGACAATACGTATTAAGAGAAGACTATAAAGAAGACTTAAAAAAGAAAAGCCTATGCGTTCTTACTAAAGTTTGATTCTAGTGTTTTATTTTAAAAATGACTGAGATTCATTGAAAGGACTGGCATCAATTTCACTTCTTGTTAGAGGTTGAGAAGAGAGAAAGGGGCTATTTTCACATCACCATAAAGAGAAGGAAAATATTTTTGAAACAAGTATACAAATTTAGTTCGCCGTCTGTTCTGAACCCAATGCCAATGCCAAATATAAACAGAAGTAAAGAAAACATTGGCAATTCCCACAGCATTTTATGCAGCTTGTTTTTTTCTCAAGGTTTGGAACATTCAGGATGTCACAATAATTACATCAATTTTAAAAAATGTCTTAAGAGAATTGGCTTTGATTTGAGCATTTACCAATTAAAATGAAATGATTCTCATGCTGAAATAGTTAAACATTGAAAATGCAATTAATTTGCTGAAACATTTTCTCATGCCAGATTAGAGATCGTAACCATTTTGGATATCCAAAGATATTTCCCATTAGCTTTTAGCTTTTTCAGCTCATTGGTTTACAGTTATATTCCATTTCCTTTGGTAGTTCACAACCTCTTTCTTTCACTGTAGGTAGTAAATAATAAAGGGGAGAGGGCTTTTTAAAAATGTACAAAGTTTCTAGCACAGTTTACTGACAAGATGCTATTAACCAAAATTAAAATATAAAGGTACAAAATAAAGTGAAGTAAATATCTTCTATTTGATTATCAGAATTTTTTATTTTAAATACCTGTTGTTGGTAACTAAAGAAATGGTTCAACAACTAAGATATCAAAAACTAAGGACCAGAATTCTAATCCTTGCAGAGGACTTGTATTAAATTACTAGCAGTCATGTAGGTACCACACTACTATACATAACTCCAGAAATCTGACATGTTCATCTGACCTTCAAAGGTACTTACACTCATGTACACATAACTATCCATCCCCTCCAAACACACTGCAAAAGAAAAAGAATTATAAGTAAAATGAAATTTAAATGCATGGCATTTAATTATCTAGGAAAGAATCTCAAGTGGTTGGAAACATGAATCTGAGTCAGGAGCATGTCAAAATTATAGATAAGTTTGTTGAGTAACCATATATATAATTGGGGGTTAAAGATGAACCAAGCTACTATGACAAATCATGACAATGAACTTCAGCAGAAAGTGAACGCTTACTTGAATTACAAAGAAATATATGGGAAGAACAAATGGAGAGAGAACGTGTTTGACATCCATTTTAAGAGGAATATCAATTATGATACAAGAAATATTGTGTCACTTATACTAGAAAACAAATGAAGTAAAATTATTTTTAATCATTTGTTTTATGAAAAGGAGATGCCTTTTAAGTTTCCTTAAGATCTTCAGTTGAAGAATACTTTTTTTAGTTAGTATCCTAGGCATGATACTTGCCAAGGTCCTTGCTTACATTCTTAACTGAAGATAAACACAAATCTCATAGAGATATTAGATCAGTGTTTAGCTGGTTCTGTGGATCAGTTAAGAAGTAGTCTCAGGTAAATCAGGAGGCTGAGGTGTTAAACAGAATAATGTTGTGATGAGAACTTCAGTTTCCTCAGTCCCAAGTCCCTTCCTTTAAAATTCTCTTTTCTTTAAAATATCCAGGAGAACTTCATCTGTTCTTGAAAACCCCTTGTATTAAGACATGCAACCATTCATGCATTATAGGGTCAACTTAAAGTCTTAAAAAAAAAAATCAGTATATGCACAGGAACTCAAGGCTAGAACATAGCTAAATGTCACAGTGCCTCACTTCTGCATTGATGATGGCCTCTGACAAGGGTGTGTGTGAGGAAAGTCTTGTTTTCTTAAGGGTCTAGCCACAGGGAGTTTAATTATGGTCTAGTAAGTAAATGTGCATGAATGGGCAGTTTTGTAAATGGGGAGATCGTAAGAGAGAGCATGAATCTGAGAGGTCTATTAACTGAGATTGATGGGGTGCATGATGTAGAATCACCAAATAGTAAATATATAAATAAAAACAGAAAGAAAATAAAATTGACCTGTCTTTTCATTGCTTTTGCCTTAATTTGTACCTTCATTAATTTTCACAAATATGATGGACAATGGTTGTGATGTACTTTTATTTTTCAGATAAAATAATTCTACATCTTTCTCATCCTACATCTTTTTTCCTGAAAAAAAAAAAAAAAAAAAAAAGTTACTGACTCATGCATCACAGGTACAAGAGCAATACATTTCTCTAAATATTGCATAAAAAGTTTCATATTTTGTTTGCTTTTGAAGAGTATCTCTGCTCATTGGATACTTACATGTTAGTGTTCATTTTTAAAAAATCTAAATATCTCACTTTCTTGTTTTCCTACTTTCTTAGAAACGTGATATATTTCCTATTTTTTTGTTCTGCAAATAACGTGATTCCCATTTCTGGCCACTTCTGATAATTTAATATTTATCTTTCATTTTCTGAACTTTTAATATATTATGTATGATTACTGGAAAATTCATCTTTCAAGAACTTTTCCGTGATTATTTAACAGAATCACTTTAATTTTTTTTCATTTTTGCTTTGGATGTTGCTTTGCTCACTGATTTTTCTTGTTTTTTCTTTTGCCTTCTCCCCTGTCTTGGGCGTTGTTTGTGTTACTTCCAGTCTAGCTTCCATTTGATGCTTTGTTTTGGAGGTGATGAAGGTATTTCTTATTTCTCTTATAGTTCATCTTTAAAATGTGTTTTGATATGTTCTTAGAATTCTCATCTTGGCTTTAATCATCCATCTGTTTTTATGTGCCATCATTGCTTGTGTGAGTGTGTGTGTGTGTGTGTGTGTGTGTTTGTGTTATAACAGTTTTACATCCTCAGTAGTTAAGAGAATACCAATTAAACTGCTTGGAGATTTCATTTAGTTTAGTTTGAATGACTAATATCAATGTAAAAAACTGACAAGAAATGCTGTTGAAGATGTGAGAAAAGGGAAATCCTCTTTCTCTGATGGGAGAAGTACAGACAGATGTAGCCACTTCGTAAATCAGTGTTGATAGTTTCAAAGAACAAAAAGAACTAGTATGTGATATTTTTTTTGTAAATCACTTTGAATTATCTTGCTTTTCTTTTTATTTAGCACAAATCAGAATTTTTTAATATAGGCAATATACCACTGTCCATTATCCTTATTACTGGTAGGTATGTTTATTAATTAAGGCAGCCTATTTTTCTTTTTTAAATTTACTTATTTATTTATTTTTAATTAATTAATTAATTAATTAATTTTTTAAGGATTAAACATGATTGCCAAATGCTTAACCAAATTAAACAAAAAAGGGAAGACTTACTTCAATAAAACTAGAAATTGAAAGACAAACATTATAACAGATGTGAATGAAATTCCAGAAAATCATAAGGACATACATGATAAATTTGTTTCAAGAAATTGAAGAATCTGAAAAAAAAACTGATGAGTTTTTATATATCAAAATTAAACCTAAATTCAATGAATGATTTTAGCAAATGCATACTTTGTAATCTGCTCTTGCTTAATGCAATAGAGAAGAAACAGCAAATAAAGCATATAAGCTTGAAAATCAATTCTATTGTAATTTAGTTTATATAGAAATAAGATTCTCTTAATACTTTCAATTTTTTAATTATTAGACTTTAATATAATTACATAATTTCATACTTCCCTTTACGCTAATTCCCACTCATCCTTAAAATGACTTCCTTTTTTTTGTTGTGACACATACCCATGAACAACTATACACTCAGACACACACACACACACACACACACACACACACATTAAGTATGTATATTGTTACTTACAAATGTTTTCAGGTTTGACCATTTGGTAATAGATAATCATTTGTTGTGTTATTCTCTGTGCAAGACTATTTTTTGACCCTCTCAACATACTGTATTTATCTGTAGTTCTTTGAATAGAAATGTGGCCTTGTGAGTTTTTGTCTACATATATGTTAACATGTCTATTAGTGTAGTCACTGTTCAGATTATTTTTAGGCTGACCTACTGTTGAGAATTTTATGGGTTTAGTGTCTACCATTTCAGGAAGGAGGAGATTTCAAAATTTGTATTTTCTAAGGACACAATGTGGTAGAGGAAATTTAAAATGCCCAGCGTCAATGTAGTAAAATAATATGAAATGTATTCTGACCTCTTAAATAATGGATAAATGCTAGATTTTCTCTTATCTTAGCAGCCTATTCAGTTTGGTTTTTCATATGTTTTTATACTCCACTTATACAAGGCGTTGTACTAGCTAAGAAGATACAAATTGAGTAGAGGCCAATATGACTAAAGAACATCCATTTCAAGTCTGGATTTTTATGTGTATTTATTTCACAATCTCTCATTTCTGTTCTGGTGCTTACTCAGGCTCCTATAGCTGTGCCTTTTCATATTTAAAATGATCCATATATTCATTGAAATATGGCCATTTCATGTCATTTAAAACAATGTTTATTAGCAACTTGGAAGTAGAGGGTCTGAGAATAGAAAGTGTATGATACCTCTGTACTCAGTGTTCTACATTTTCAACTTCCTAAGCTGCACACCATGGCTGCAAAATTAGATTTTTGCATTTTCCTTCCTCTAAGTAATTAAAGGTGAATGAACAAAACATTAGAACAGGTTCTGGTAAAATATTTTCTACTGAGGATAATTTAGCAAGGGTTGCTCAAACATACTTAAAAAGGATTCTTTTCTCACTTCTTCCTGTCAGGAACACAGGACGATTATTGTCCAGTATTTACTGTGAAGAGTTAGTAAACTTTCTAGAGGTGAAATTTACAAGAGTATCAGGCTCCAATGAGGAGAGGCTGAGTTCTGTGGCGGTATTAATATTCATACTCCCTTGTGCTGAGCCCCCAGCAATCCATCACTAATAGTTCAGGTGTCTCTTCCTGGCAATTGCCTATAGCTGATCCTATGTTCAGTTAAACCAAATCAAGATTCTGCACACCCTGAAAACATTGTCTTCTTTGTAATGTCAGACTTCTTCTCTGAAGTCTTTGAAATCATTCTTCAAATGGTGAATAATGTAAAGGAAGGTTTTTTGTTTGTTTGTTTTAGTTTATTTAGAGCTTTATTCATTACATTTTTAAAAAGTGCAAATTCTAAGTTATTTAAGTTTTAGTATAACAATAAATAGTTTTCTGTAATTTAAATATATTAGCTTATATTCAGTTCATATTTTTATTTTTCTGGAGTATCTTCATTTTCTAGAAAATAATAATCTAATAAAATACTTAGCATCAATTTATTAGTCAATAAAAATCAGTGCCACTTATTTGATATTTTTGGAAGACACATTATCTATTCACCTTTTCCTAAATTATGTCCTATACTTACATTTTTTGGAGTTTTGTAATTTTTTTCTTTGGTTGTTTATTTAATTGCTTGAGAAAAATATTTGAACCAGAGACTAGGTGGCATAGAACTCACAATACTATTCAGATTGGTATCAGCACTGTTTTGTCAGCCTCTTGAATTATGGTATTGCCGGAGTAGGACATCCCATTAGAAAAGGACCATAATGGAGAAGCTTTCAACAAGGGTTTATCAAACACAATGGTAAAAAAGATTAAAGGGTCATATTAAACAGGAAGAATATACTTGGGGTACAGGTGGGAGGGATGGTTAGAAGAGGTCGTATGGAAAGGAATAAGTAACATTATAAAGGCCTATTGAACGTCACATGGAAATCTACTATTATGCAATCTTCATAAATTATACCTACACACCCATAAGATAAGGTTCATTGAAACTACCCTGTAATGGAAAAAAAGATACCTTGACTAGATATTTTATGCTAGTTATTGAAAACCCTATAGCCAAGAATGATTTACCTCTTGAATTATTGGCCAATGAGATCACATAGACCTCCAGTCATTATGGGTTATTACTAATACCATTTGATAGTATCATGCTTTGATTGAGAATAAACATATATTACACAGTTAGTGTTGGTGGAAAAGTTTATGATGTTTAGACTTGCAGGGAGGAGAAATATAATACTGGGATGATGCTTTGGTGTGTCAAAGTTGTTTGTCATTCATAGTTTACTACTGCTGTGATGGTCATAGACTCTGAACCCTTGGGACCATAATCAGGATACACACTTTCTAAGTTCCTTTGTCATGGCATTCTACCACAACAATTGAGAAGTAGTATCTAACACATCTACCTTCCAGAACTTGATGTAAGACATTATTGCAAAAGACACAACATATTTGAGTCATATAATATTGAAAATTGTTGCTAAACTGAAAGCTTCAAATCTCTGGACAACTTTCAAGTTCTAGAAGGTTTAATGCATATCTACCTTTCTATTTTTCTTACTATCACTCATCTATAACAATTTTCTATTGTGATTTAGCTATTTTAATAAATATAGAATTTTATATTATAATTAAAGTTTCTATTTTTTAAATGACTTATATCATTTAATATTTTCCATGGTCTTATTTTCTAATTTTACTTTGGTATTTACAGTTTGCAAATAGAAAACAGATTTTATTAACATATTAATACCTTATATTCTGATCATGGTTTCCCTTCCAACTCTATCTTGAACCTCCTACATTTCTCCACCATTACAACTCCATGTCTGTTTTCTCTTTATAAAAAAAAGCAAAAAAAAAAAACAAGAATAAAAATTAAAGAAAGAAAGCACAAGAAACACACACACCAAATATACATATACAGAAAGAAAGAGATCCATAAAACACAATTTGGAAACCATAATTTATAAGCAAAAGTCTAAATTAAAAATAATGTGCACAAACACAGTTATAGGACAAAATAAATGTAAAAAACATCTTTGAGTTGGTTTTATGTTGTCTATTTACTATAGAATATTGGGCCTGCTATTTGATATGATTTCTTTGGTTAATAAGACTTCATTATAAAGAAAATTCTTTTCTGTTAATTGGACATAGCTCCTGGGTTAAGTCAGTGAGCTCATGTCCTCTTCCCCTTCTTATTGTTAGGATCTTGTTGGTTCAGTTCTGCAGGCATTTTGCAAGCTCTCACAGTTTCCATGAGTTCACATGTTTATCAGTCCTGTTGTGTCCTGTAAACATCACTTTCTTATTATTATCCATCACTGCTGTTTCCTAACATTATTCAGCATTCTCTTCATCATAATTCCAAAGCCCAAGGGAAGGCACTTGATGAAGACCTCCCATTGAAGATTGAATCTTCTAAGATTTCTTACTGTCTTTATTTACCTTTAACTTTTCCATTTGCATCAACAAGGCATTATTGGTGCAAATGCTTTGTCTGATGGGATTTGCCACTGCGACTTACCAGTGACATCTCTCCTATCTTCTTTAACAAAAGTTCCTAGAATAAATCATTTCAATATAAGTGGGACACAACTTATTGACATACTATTGCTATTCATATATAAAGTCTACAGTTTTAAAATCATAAAATATTTGTGTATATTTATAATATATATTTAATATTTTAAAATCAGTTTTGAGTTTTTTCTTATATAATAAATGCTATAAAATATTAAGTATAGTAAAACCAATTAATATCTTTTGTCTCACAAACTTATGTACATGCTTTCTCTGGCAAGAATGGGTACAATATACAACTGTAGATGCCTGAATATATTATAAAACATACTTGAGCTGCAATCTTCATGATATTTCACTTGTACATCATATATATTTTCTAGAACCTTATATAGCACTATTGATGCTGATTATATATTTCAATTGATTCAGTATATAGAAGTTGAGCAATGGAAATGTAATACTTTATATACAGAATCATATGGGCACACATATATACAATAAATTTTATTCACAGCACAATTTTCCACTCTAAAAATTTAGTGACATTAATATAATAAAAAGACAACTTATTAGAAACATTTGTAAATGCATATGTAACAAAATATATAGTTGGAATATAATTCTAAAAAATAAGGTTAGGTACAAAAGTAGCATAGTATAATAGAATACTTAATGTTTTAAAAATGTTTATAATTGTAGCCAGGTAGTAGCAGAGCATGCCTTTAAACCCAGCACTTCAGCAGCATATGCAGGTGGATTTCAGTGAGTCCAAGGCCAGTCTGGTCTACAAAGCTAGTTCAGTATACCCAGAGGTGTTACATAAAAAACAACAAAAAACAAAAAACAAACAAAAACAAAAACAAAAAAAACTCTTGTCTCAAAGAGCAAATCAATAAGTAAATCAATATATGCTTGTAATTTCTGTTTACATTATCCTGTAATCACTTTTGAGCTGATTTTCATATACATTACAAGCATGACTGGAAGTTCTTCCAAGTTCTGTTTTACATCTTAATATCACTGATTTCAGCAAAGTTGATTAGAAAGAATTTGTCCCTGGAAAAAATTTGTTAAGAGAATATGTTCTGGTACATGGTTAATATTTGTCCCCTATACTAGTTTAATAAAAAGCAGATTGGCCAAAAGGCAGACAGGAAGTGTGGGCAGGGCTGGCAGACAAAGGAAACTTTGAGAACAGGAAGAGTAGATCAGAGATGCCAGGGAGAAACCAAGAAGACTTCATATTGTCATAAAAAATTGATAGTATTTTAGTGGTTCTATTTATCGAAATCATCTAGTTAGTTTTATTGGTGGATGTGGCTGTATATTTTCAACCTTTATATTATCTTCTTTATCACATTTCATGAAGTTCTGGAAATTATGTACCTTGATTGTTCTAAGTAAATTGTTTTTAGGACTCTTTTGACTATTCTAGTTTACTGCCTCTTGATGAATTTTAAAAACTGTTTTGATGTTTGCTAAAACAAAATTCCTCCCCAAATCATGAAATTTTTAGAGTATGCTTGATCTATTAATTAGTATCTGGAGAATGATGACTCATAACAACCAAGACCATGGTATAATTGCCAATATTTTCTTTTGTTATTGAAAATAGATTCTTCTCTCATACAATATATCACAAACACAGTTTTTCTACATGTTATTCCTCCCATATCCTCCCCACTTCCTTTCTTCCCCAAATCATTTCCGTTCTGTTTTCAGTTTGGAAAAGACCAGACCTCTAAGAGACCACAGCCAAATAGGACAAAAACAATATATAGTAATACAATATGAAAGCCTTCTTATCAAGCCTGGACAAGTCAACTCACTAGAAAAGAAAAGAATCTCAAGAGCAAACACAAGAGTCAAAGATATATCTGCTCTTATGGAGAAGAGTCTAACAGAAGCACTAGGCTCTCATCCATAACATATATATGAGGGATCTAGCATAAGTCATACAGACCACGTGCCTGCTGCCTCAGTCAATGTGAACCCATATGAACCCGTATTAGTTGATTTGGAAAGTCATTTTCTTCTGGTGTCCTGCATCTAAAAAAAACAAAAAAAACAAAAAAACAAACAAACAAAAAAACCTGCTGGAGACTTCTAATTTAGACTTTGTGCATAGTTGCTGAGAGTGGATTCCTGGACGAGCTCACATCTGCTGTCTGGAGGAAGCCTTTAATATGATAACTAGAATGGCACTGATCTATGAGAATATCACAATATTATTGAAAATCATCAATGAGATGCATTAAAAAAGAGAGTAAGAACAGGTGAAATGGACCATCGGGTATGGACAGTTCTGGCCAATGGTGACAATCTTTCTGTTCTAAAACCCCTGTGCTTAAAAGAGAGACAGGATTACTATAAGTTGTCCCATGGTCTCTACATGCATACCATTGTACATAGAGTACAAAATACAAATAAACTACCATATAATAATAAAAATAAGTAAAGATTTTTTTTAAAAAAAAGTAACAGAGTAACCAGTGTTTATAATTCCAAAGTGACTATGATAAAATAAGAGAATTCTCACAGGTTTATGGCTAACTTTGATAACAGAGAAAGACCCTGTCAAAAAGAAATCACAAAGATAGAGTCTCCACAATAGGTAAATTCCTGTCTGCATTTATAACCTCAACACATTTTCTCAGATCTGCATTAAATTTTCTATGGACAAAAGTTATCTGAGTAACATTTAATTACTTCAACTTTTAGTATATTACCAGTGAATATTTACTAATTAATATTATATAGTCCTAGGCCCTCAAATTCCAACACTCAGGATTGTCATTAATTGAGAATATCCTTGTATATGTAAGACACTTATAGCCATTCTGGATTATATGTTGAATCATCTCTCAAAAAGCCAAGGGTAGGATGTTGAAATCCTATGGTCCTAGATACTTATTTGGAAAAAATTTAAATTATGAGTTTATTATCCTTTCTGATCAAAATGACACTACTTATACATTATATATAAAGAGTAGATACATCTCTTTATGAAGAATTTTTATATCTATGTGATCTGCAACAAAATTCTATTTTATTTATAATATTATTAACTCATTCTTTCTTCACTCATGGACAATTTTTGTCCTAAAATTTAAGTTGTATTCTAACTTTGTTTGATTTAGCATATTTTTGTTGTTTGCTTTAAAGCATTTATTTTGAAATATGGCTTATTGTAACTGTTGCTAACATTTGTATATTACTCTAACTACTCTTACTTTATAATATTATTTTACTAAGATTCATTTGTGGATAGAATATTGTTTCTATTCTATATGCTTTTTTTTATTTAAGTGATTTTTCATTGGTATATGCACTGCCTAACTTAATGGTTTTGCTATAGTACAAAGAAATAATTATGATTTTATTTTTTAGTTCTATAAATGTAAATTATACTGTGCTAGTTGATAGTATTATTGTTCTATTTAATGATTTAGTGAGAACTTGTTCAAGTTATTGATGTAGGAGGAAGTGAGTCTCTATCTGAGATATTTCTCTGTTTTGCCCTCAATTGCATCAGCTTTAATTTTGTGTATTATACTACTTTGTGGTTTGATGTGTAAAAGTTTATAATGTATATTCATAATAAATTTAGACTACTAAAAGTTTTATGCAGTGTACTTTAATCATGTGATTATATTCTCCTCTTCTGGGCACAAATAATCCTAGAATTCTTTTAGCTTTATGCCTTGAATTGTTTCATTTCTTTGGGATATTATTACTTGTTAGAACATTTTTGTCTTGACAGTCATTTTCTTTTAACACTTGATAAATATTGTGACATATAATCTGGTTCTATATTTTTCTAATTAAAAAACTTATGATCATATATATTTTTCCTTCTTTTAGAATGTATTCAATCAAAAATAATTATTTTTAGATTTAAATATAAGTACATCACGTTCCTTTTTATTTCCCTTACTCATTCCAAAGTACTATTGTTGCTCTCTTTCAAATTTATGTCCATTTTACGGATTTTTTACACATACACACACACACACACTTGATTTTTTAAGTCCTATATATTTCGTCTTTGCATTATTTGCATGTATGTTTGGTTACCGACAATTTTGTGTTTAGTAATCATTGGTCTATTCTTTTCTTGAGAAGAATATGTCTCCTCATCAGCATTTCTTAGTTGCTTTAAATTTTTGTAGACTTTCATTTCTTTTTCCTTTTAAGTTTAGAATGTATATTTGCTTTTTTTTAAATCAGAAATTTGTTTTTGAGTCTCTCTGTCTCTGGCCATAAATACTGTACATGTTTCCTCATTATTTTTAATGAGAATATGAGCTTCCTGTTTGCTACTCATTCTCACCCAGAAAATTTGTTTGTAGGGCTTATCCACAAGTCAAAGAGAAAGACACAGGGAAAACCAACAATAAGGAAAAGGAAGGAAGCAAGAAAAAAGGTAAGTGACTCTTTGACCAGCTTTTGGGAACCTATTCCTCTTATCAAGTTGCCTTGCCCAGCTGTAATACATGAGGAGTTGCTTACACTCTCTACAGCTTGATATGCTGTATTTTGTTGATATCCATGAGAGGCCTGTTAGAATAGAACAGAGGAGGAGAGCATTGAGTGAGGGGAGATTGGGGACTGGGAGAGGAGAGGGGGTGCAATTACAGTGTAAAATAAATAATTTTTTCAAAGAAAAAAAAAAGAAAAAAGGTAAGAAAGGAAGAAATGGAGGGAGGGAGAGAAGGAGGGAGGGAGGGAGAGGAAGACGAAGGGAGACAGATGGGATGACATATTTTACATTTAATAAAAGCATCTTAGAAATTCAAGAAAAGAATCACCCACAGTTAAGCTATGAGGGTCTGAGAATAATAACTCACACTTTTAAACCCAGCACAAGAATGACCAAGTGGTGACTTATTTCTTTAACTCCATTACTAAGGAAACAGAGATCTTTCTGTATATCTGTGAGTTCAAAGTTTAAAGACCTGCCAACAATAGTAGCTCACACCTTAAATCCTAACTCAATGGTTATGATGTGGAGTTGAATCTGAAAGTGAAACTGGGTGGAGAGGATATTTAAAATAGGCACAGGCAGACATTGAGGTATTATTGTAAACATTATTAACACAACCAGGCAGAAGTGAGAATTGATTGAGGTCTATTTCCATTCTCCATATTCCAAATTGCAGCATTTCCCCCAATAATTGGCTCTGATTGTTAATTAAATGCCAAAAGAATTTGTGCTTTAGTAAGGAAGGGGAAAAAGGGAAGCAAGAGAAAAAGAAAGAAAAAAGGAAGGAAGGAAGGAAACTTAGTCAATTGTAAATTGTCTTTGTCATATATCTACATCTATATTTCAGGCTCCATCAATAATTGCATCATGTATTATGCCCGGAATTTTTCATTTTAATTAATAAAAAGGTAAATCTGTAATAACAACTCTGGCCATGCTTGGAGTAGAGCACTAGGTGCTTTTATTTTCTTTCATTTTTATTTATTTTATTTGAATCACGTGGTATTAATAGTAGCATTTACTGCATTGAAAAGATATTTTACCATATAGTCATATTTAATTCCAAGATTGCTAAAAGCTGAGAACCTGAAAATAATTACATGTTTATTATTAATATCTCATTGTTTCTATTTTAGAAGTATTTTATAGATATGCTTGAGAGAGGAAATTAGCTTACTCCAACAATACACTATCTTTGCAAAAGTTCTCTTGCTAAAAGTTGTGTTATTTTTAAGAAAATGCTATACCCTATTTGATCATTATAATGATGAAACCTCAATAGCTATTAAAAATTCATAGAATACTGAGTCAGAATAATATAAAACAGAATCATAAATGTGATTGCATTATTTGCATTGACTAACATTCAAAATTCATAACACATTATAATTCTGAGACGTTTGTTACTAGGAATTAACAGTGTCCTGCTTGATATTCTACATGCACATAAAATTAAGTATACATTCTTATCCATTCTTTGCTTATATTACAAACAGAAATGGTTATACAATGTATTAAAAGTGTTATTACAAAACTAAGCCTAACCTCCAAACAGATTAAAAGAACATATCTATTATTAATCCTGATATTACCAAGCATATTAAATGTTATTTTACCTGCCACAAATAATTGAAGTTGAAAGATCACTCTTTGTACAAATATTAAGAATTGGAGAGCCTATTGATTAATGTAGTGCATGATGTGAAGTCCTTGATTGTACAAGGAATGCTATGTCTACTTCTATATTTATAGTAGAAAACTGCTAAGTAACATTTAAATACTGAGATTTCAGTCTTTTCAGTTGTTCATAAAATAAACTAAGCTGATATCACATCCATAATTTTATCAATCATTATGCTTTTAAAAGAGATTATTAATAATTCATATTTAAAAATAGATCAGATTTAAGTAAAATTTTTACATATGTTTATGAAGATAAGAGTGTGCATTTGGCAATTAAAATAGGCTTTAAAACTTTGAGGGAAAAGAAAGCTTTTAGACAGCAAAAATAATAGACAAATAAATTGAAAACCTAATCAACAAAGCAATATTATATTGTTAACCTACCAGGATGTGTTAAATTATCTAGGACAAGGAATAATCTGCCATTGAGTTTTACTTGTCTATGAAATAAGTTTAGCACTACATTCTTTCAAGCTTCTAAGTATCTGTCAAATTAGTACTTGAACATTATATACTGTGATATCAACACAGCATAAGAAGCAAATTACAGATACAAATCTTAAAGTTTTTGAGTTAATAGTAAGTTCAAAATTCATCAACCAGGTGAAGGGATTATTGAAGTGTGAGATGATAAAAATATTTTGCTCACATTTAGCTAACATATTACAATTAACTAATCAATATAATATTTTAATATATAATAAATATGTAATGAATTGTATACAATTAAAATTACAAACTATAGAAGTACCTCAGACTGCTCACCCAGAATAGGGCTTGCATAATAGCTGCAGGGAAATGGCTGAGTCCCTTGGTCCTGGGCACACAGCTCAGAAGAAAGAGAATTGGCTTCTTCAGTGGGGAACACAGACTGCACAGACAACAGGCATAATAACATAAAGGAAGCAGAGGAGTTCCTAAAAGCACACCTGATAGGTCAGAGGTCAGAAGGTGACTTCTGTCACTAGAATCCAGGCCCTGAATGGCTACTCGGCTTCAGGACAGAGCACACTGCACCAAGAACATGGCTGATATAATAGCAGTGAGGGAACAACCAAGTACCTGGGAGCACAGCTGAGAGGTGAAAGGTGATGGCTGGCATTATAACACTGTGACTTTAAGAGAACAGCTGACCCTCTGAACACATGGATGATTAAGAGCCCGCTGATCAACAACTCAGTAAGAGCTGACCAAGAACTAACCAAGTATGATATGGGGAAACAATGGACAGACTCCAATGAAGAAATACATACAACAATACAAAGGTCAACAAGGCACCAACAGAAGATGCAAGTTGTCCTACAGCTTCAAGACCTAAAAATAACAATGAAGAGGGAACAGAAGGAAATGACCTTAAAAACAGCATTATGAAACTAATACAAGCCTTAAAAGAGGATATAAAAAGCACCCTTAAATAAATAGAAGAAAATACAAACAGAAAAATAGAAGAGATGAACAAAGCCTTTAAAGAAAATCAAGAAAAAGAAAAAAAGGTGAAAGATATTTACCAAGAATTAAAAACTGAAATAAAGCAATAAAAAAGGCACAAACCAAAAAAAACTAGAAATAAAAAATCTGAAAAAAATGAATCAAATCACAGATTCAAGCATAACCAACAGAATCCAAGAGATGGAAGAAAGAATTTCTGAGGTGGAAGACTCAATAGTAGTAATAGATATATCAGTTGAAGAAAACACTAAAACCAAAAATGTCATAGCACAAAATGTCCAGGAATTTTGAGATACCATGAAAAGACAAAACTTGAGAATAATTAGAATTAAAAACCAAGAAGAATACCAGCTCTAAGGCACAGAAAATATATACATAAAAATCATAGAAGAAAACTTCCCCAACTTAAAGAAGGAAATGCATATAAAGATACAGAATCCTACAGAACATCAAATAGGCTACACCCTCAAAAAAGTCTGCTTGCCATATAATAATCAAGCCTCTAAATATATAGAACAAAGAAAAAATACTAAGAGCTGCAAAGGAAAAAGGTCAAATCACCTATAAAGTAGACCCATCAAATAACATCAGACTACTCAATGAAAGAAATGAAAGCAAGAAAGTCCTGGTCAGATATTATAGAGACACTAAAAGTGCATGAATGTTGACCTAGGCTACTATACGCAGCAAAACTATCAATCAACATAGATGGAGTAAACAAGATATTTTACAATAATCATATTTCAACAATACCTAACCAGAAACCCCATCTTACAAAAAGCCCTAGAGGGAAAATTCCAACCTAAAGAAACCAGAAACACACATGTAACCACAAACAATTAATAAGCCCACAGAAGAACCCACCCAAAAAAAGGAAATACAAACTACTATCAAAAATGATGGAAAATACTGATAAATGGTTATTAATATCTTTTAATGTCGATGAACTCAATTCACCTATGAAAGGCACAGCATAATACAATGGAAACAAAAACAGAAACTATCCTTCTGTTGCATACAAGAAATGCATCTCAACTTTAAAGACAGACACAGACTCAGAGTAAAGGTTGGGAAAAGACTTTCCAATAAAATGACCCTAAGAAACAAGTTGGTGTAGGCATTCTAATATCTAACAAAATAGACTTTAAACCAAAATCAATAAAAAGAGATCAGGAGGTCACAACTTATTCATCTCAGGAAAACTTCATCAAGATGAAGTCTCAATCCTGAATATCTATGCCCCTAACACAAGGGCACCTACATATGTAAAAGAAATACTACTAAAGCATAAACCTCAGGTCAAACCTGACATACTAATAGTGGCATACTTCAATACCCCACTTTCACCCTTGGATAAGTCAACCAGACAGAAACTCAAAAGAGAAATAAGGGATCTAGCAGAAGTTATGACCCAATGGACATAGTAGATATGTACCGAAACCTCTACCCAAACAAAAAGGAATATACATATTTCTTAGTACCCCATGGAGTTTTCTCTAAAATTGACCACATTCTAAGTCATAAAGTAAATATCAACAGGTACAAAAAATGTGTATAACTTCTTGTGCCATTTCAGATCACCAAGATCTAAAGTTAGAGTTCAATAACATCAAGAATCACAGAAAGCTGACCTACACATGGAGACTAAACATCACTCAACTGAACCCTCTCTGGGTCAAGGAAGAAATTAAAAAAGAAATCAAAGACTTCCTAGAATTGAGCAAAAATGAATCCACAACATACGCAAACTTATGGGATACAATGAAAGCAGTCTTAAAGAGAAATTCATAGCACTAGATGCCTACATGAAAAGACTAGAGGAATCCCTCACAAAAGAACTATCAGCACAACTGAAGGTCCTAGAACAATTAGAAGCAAACTCACCTAGATGGAATTGATGGCTTCAAATAATCAAACTTAGAGCTGAAATAAACACAATTGAAACAAAAAGAACAATAAAAAAATCAATGAATCAAAGAGTTGATTCTTTGAGAAAGTCAACAGG
This sequence comes from Sigmodon hispidus, assembly GCA_004025045.1. Lineage (NCBI taxonomy): Eukaryota > Metazoa > Chordata > Mammalia > Rodentia > Cricetidae > Sigmodon > Sigmodon hispidus. Next base: position 59,798 of record PVIH01001277.1, on the reverse strand, counting down.
ATGGATAAACCCTTATTCAAACTAACCAAAAAGCAGAGAAAGAATATCCAAATCAACAAACTCAGAAATGAATAGGGGGACATAACAATAGACCCCCAGGAAATCCTGAGAATTATTAGGTCATACTTTCAAAATCTATTCTCTACAAAAATGGAGAATCTAGAAGAAATGGACAGCTCTCTGGACAGGTACCATTGACCAAAATTAAATCAAGATCAGATTAAAGACCTAAATAGTACTATAACAACAAAGGAAATTGAAACTGTCATTAAAAGTCTACCCCCTCAAAAAAAAATATCCAAAGCCCAGAGGGTTTCATTTCAGAGTTCTAACAGACGTTCAAAGAGGGGCTAATACCAATACTCCTCAAACTGTTCCATATAGCAGAAACCAAAGGAATATTGCCATTTTTATGTGCTCACAGTAAGCCTGATCCAAGACACTTGAAGATGCAATAAAAAAAGTGAATTACAGACTAATTTCCCTCATGAACATTGATGTAAAAATAATTAACAAAATTCCAGCAAACCAAATCAACTGCATATACTTGAACATAGGTATACAAAGATAAATGATATGACTTTATTGTAATAAAAAAGAATTTAAAGGAAAAAATAAAAACATTCATAAAGCATTAAAAAAGGTTATTTACCTTAATCAAGTGAACTTCATCCCAAAAATGTTGGGATGATACCACATACATAAAACTGTGGGATTTTCTCTTCTAATGATGTCAGAAGCTGAACCTTTAACGTCTCAACAATAGAAATCCCTACACATGAGTCAAATAAAGATGACACTAATAAGTGGATGAGGAAAAGCCAACAAGACCTCAACCCTACATTAAGAACTACCTGCAACTAAGAAACCCTGAGTAGGTTATATAATCTTCCCCAAGGAAAAATACATCAATCATTCATTCAGTATGAAATGATCAGCCCTGCAGGCATATACATACAAGTAACATACAGAATGAGCCAAATAAATTTAATAATACATGTATGTGCATATACATATTTTCATTTATTGAAAAAAGAGGCCATGAATTTAAAAGAGAATGGAGGGATACATGAAAGCATTTGTAATGAGCAGGAACAAGGAATAAATATTATAATTATATTATAATCTTAATGAATAAATAAGATGTAATATCTTATGATCTTTAAAATCTTAAATTTATAAAGTCCCAGAGTGTTTGCTGAGAGTTGATTATGTAGATGTACTATATCTGATAGTTATAATTGTGAGAATCTTGAGCACTATGATTGAACTAAATGTTCAACTGAATTGCCTTCCCAAAGACCAGGCAGATGGCAGGGTGTTCCAAGATCTAGACATCTACAAAATGGTAGCTTCCTAACTTAAACTTCTTCCCAAGTTATGTCCATGTCAAGATAAATGTATTCTATCATGAATATAAACTCACATATACCATAAAGTAGTGACTTTATGGTATAAGTAAGAATGGAAGAAATACTTAGGATACTTAGGAAATTCTATATATTTATAGTTGACCTTCAGTTAAGGGAGAATTTGGTGCACTTTAACTAAAATAGTAAGTTATTTCCTTTAATTAATTTATTAATCTTTATTTACTTGTTTGCTTCAGATGAAGTGTTGCTATATAACCAATACTCCAATTCTAGATCCTGCTTCTTCAGCTTTCAAAGTACTAGGATTAGTGGTAAGATCCTACATGTCTGAAAGATGCCATTTTTTTATTGCACAAAGATAATTCAAATAACTATTTTCACCATAATTTCTGAACATGGAATTTTCAGAGTTTTGGTAGCTTTGATTCCAGTTGCACATTTTTTAACAGTGCCAAGATAATATATCTAACATACCAGGCTTTAAAACAATGGTGGCTTTGGATAACAAATTCATGTTTTCTTCCCCGAAGAAGAATATTTCTTCTGGTTCCACATACCACAGTTGCGTATAGTTCTTTTTTTTGGAGGGAGGCCTCTTGAAGATTTGTTCTTCTACTTTAGAATATTTATTATTGTTGTTCCTGTTCAAGAATAAACATTAATAAATTTCAGAAACATTTACATGTATTAATCACATATAAAATTATATACATTCAGTACACAAACATATATATATTATATATCAACAATTGTATATTCAACAATTCACAAACAACAGGTCATGAGATTGAAGAGATCAAGGAATGTACATGAAAACTGTTGTGGTGGTTCTCAATATTTCTAGGGAACTACCCTTTAAAACAGATGCTCCTGTTGTGCTGATTCCCCCCTGCTGAAGGAATATTTCATTGCTACCTCATTATGGTAATATTGCCATTGTTACTGTTATGAAAATATTTGATAGGCATAATATCTGACATGTGACCTCCTATAGGGCCATGCCCCCCAGGTTGAGGCAGCTGATTTACAGAGAGAAAAAGAAGCTAATAAAATTTTGTAATTATAGTCACAAAATAATTAAATTTTTTGAAGAAAGAAAAAATGAAAGTATTGTATTATTAATCTTTTATGCCTACTTTGTTATTTGTGAACAATTGAGTAAATAAAGTTTCATTCTACTTATATTCAGTCATGTCTTATATTTGCTCAGAAAGATTGTTAGGAAAGATAGAAGACTGCATATATAATCTTTGATTTCACATGCCCATCGCTCTTGGATTTTGTCAATTAGCTTTAATTTGGGAAAATGATAGTAATCTGCATTCAAGGGATTTACATGTCACAAGCCACCTTCACACTAAATTTAATAAGATGTCCTTGGAAATGGAATTTTTAAAACATATTGTAATTATTATCGACAAATATCTGTAAATCAAGACATTTAGAAAATTTCACATTAATTCACTTCACTTTTTCACAAACCATAAATTGGATCCTTTTTACTATTAGCATTTTATCAGTAAGTAAACTGAAACACACACACAAAAAATGAATACTCTATCAGGCCAACACAGACACTAAATCCTCAAACCAAAATATTTATTCAAATAAACTTGATTAAATTTTGTATCATTAATATAAATGCTTATTCATTTTCTATTTCCACAATATAGCAAAAGCACAGTGCTGAGCAGTAATTTAATAAGCAGATGTAGCACATAGCAACCGCAACCTCAGACTGAATCTCTATAAGTTTATACCTATTCAAAGAAACTTTTTAAAATGAAACCGCCTATAGACCACTTTGAATAAAGTTGAAAGTTTCTATGAGCTGAATTGAGAAATCATTCTTGCCTCATCATGACCATAGGTTTCTCTGTTTTGACATCTCTTTGTTCTCTAGTTCCTCTTTGTGGAGTTGCCCTTAGCAACTGTGGCAATGTATTTCCATGCACACTATATTATATTCTTAACCATATCTGGATGGAAGAATTTTGATCTACTCTGTACTCCCTAAGTTTAGATAAATAACAAAGTTGTAGATAATAGCACTGGATGAATGATATGTTATTAAGTTTTTACTTTGTTTAAAATAAAAAGTGAAGGGAAAATCTGTATTAACTCTAATTTTTAAGTTAAGCAGCAGTGCATGCATGTGTATATATTTGTTTGATACTGATGTTTAATTATAGTTATTGGAAAGCTTTAAGCAACAGCCAACAAGTATCTTCATAATTGTCATTTTATTCTAGCTACTATTACAACTTGAAAAAAGATTTTTACTTTGAAGCAGGTGGTGATAATTCATGAGTTCAGTAAAGGAAAATATATTTTCTTTAAAAGGTTAATAATCCTCTTTAAAAAATAAATTTTAGCAATATAAATGTCTGAAATCACACTCTTTAAGGTATATTTATATATATGAACAGACACATATACTGTGTTATTATGTGCAATATATGGACTATTATCACAATTGTCAGTGTGGATATTTTTGTTAATTTAATAGTAACAAATTCAAATTTTTGAAGTGAATGATTATTTAATATCTTCATTTAAGATAAGGTTAAAATTTTGAACATATTAATCAAAGAGAGTACTCATTGTCATATCTTGCTTCTGACATTTAAGAAAAACTCTTCATGCAAATGAGGTATGTGACTAAACTGCCAAAGGAGTATATCAATTGCTTTGCAGCGCAATACAATGAAGTCCTCTATATTGACTGAAGTCCTTCATGTGCCTCTTCTCAAGTGCAAATTAGACTTAGATTCTCTCCTTTGAAGTAGAGTTACCATTGTACATATGCTGCTTAAAGCATACTGATATCTATCAAGAATTGAAATTAAAGAATCAACTTAAAATATTTCTATGCACATAGCTTTTATTTCATATAAAAAATATCTAATCCAGAATGGATTCTTAGTTCATCAAACTGTTTTTCTTACTACTTACAATTGCCTTTTTACAACTTAAAATATTAGTTCATTTTCCCTAAGATAATTATGTTCAAAATCCTTGACTTAGTTATTTGACTTGATTTTTAAAGATTAACTACATATTTCACTCTAATTTCCAAAGTCTACTTATTATACAAATTGCACTTCATCAAATGGAAATGTTTAATTGCTTGTAATTGGAATAGAGGTATTATTAACTGTGTTTTGTGCATCTTGAATGCAAGAGAAGTTCACAAATAAAAGGCAGCCACACCCCACATATTCCCTCCTGAGAGGTTCAGCCTCCTCTGGATTGATCAAGTGAAAAACTCCACATCTAAGAGTCTTTTATTTATGTATCTGTCCAGTGGTTATAAAACCAATATTTAAAACTGAAAACAGTCTCTTATTTAATCAAGAACTCTTTCCCCAAAAATCCAATAAATAAGCAAATCGCGATATAAGTCAAGGCTAGAGTGATGCAGAGGAAAGAGGGGCTGCCTTACTCTGGGTTGTAAATATTTGTGTAGTTCTACTATATCCCATCACAATGTTGTGTTGAGGAAACAGAAAATCTATAGTTTAATAGAGCCAAAACAATAATCTTTGCTGTGGATTATAGCCTCAGAGGAACTGGCTCTGTAATGGAGATTTTTATGTGATAGACATGCATTAGGTAACATTTTAAGGTTCAACTTCTGTGTAGCCATACTGTAAAAAATGAGGCTGATGAATAAAAATTATGGTTTATGCCTCAGTTTTGGAGCTAGGCTTGCCTTAAAAGTCTTTAGCAAAGGTGTAACAGATGTATCTTTATATTTCAGAGAACCTAGTCACGGGACAGAGCCACTCTATAATGGTAAGCATGATTCTGGACAGACAATTATTCTATAATGAATAATTCACAGAAAGGACAAGACTGTGGCACCACTGTCAACAGTAAATTTCCCTGGGAAATGTGTATTTAAATTTAGAAAGGTTATGAAGATACCAAATAATGTTCTATGACATTCATTTTTTCTTATTGAAATTGAAAAATACTCTTTTATGTTCTACTTTGGTATGAAGATGTTTTACAATCTTACATTCCCTTTGTTACTCAGGTTTAGTGACTTGTTAGTACTAACACACACCATGTACCAGAACAGGCCATCCTGCTCCTGTCCTTTCCCTCTGCATTTTATTTGTGCCTCACATTGGGTTTGTGCACTTGTTTAAAGTATATTTTGGGAGAACAAAAAAGTACATTTACTCAGATATCTCCTGTTAATGAAGATATGAAGGTGAAGGTTATCATACAGGTGTTAGTGGTTATCCCCAGATGATTGTGACATCCACAGAATCATAGTAACAGTCTTTTAAGAAGAAAGCCAAATACAGATGACAACTGTATCACACGTATTCTAAATTATTCTGAAAGTTACAAAGAAAATGAAAATTAATATTCGTAGATAACATCATTTATAGTGATATCTATATATAACAGACAAAAATCAAGATAAATGCTTGAATTTGATACTTAGCAAAATCAAGTCTGAATTTTCAAAATAGAAACATTTTTTAAATGAAGTATTAGAAGAGAGATAAAAACATTATCCACTAAAGAGTTGGATCCCTGAAAGTGACATTATTGAACTAAGCCTCACTGGTCCTTCTTAAAGAAGGGTAAAAGTAAAATACAAAGTGAGGAGAGAAAAGTTGGGAGTAATGTCTGAAATCAGAGTTCTGGTCATTGAGTCACTGTTGAAAAATCTGACTCCAGCTCAACTAATTCCTGAAGACTTTGGGGATGGATACGAGAGCCCATACAGCTGGAAGAAATGAATAACATGATTGAGAGACTGTGATGCAACACTGAGTGAACTTCTCAGAATAATAAACAGAGCACTGAACACAAACACATTTAAGTGCTTAAGAAATTGTGATTAAAAATAAAAAAATAGTTCCTATATGGTTTAAACAATAATCCATTTTAACATTATGTACTTTTAGGGGACAAGTATATAAAAGGTGTTCTGAATTAATACTAAGACTTAAAAAAGATGAAATGGATTTTATATCATAATGTGATAATCATTTGCTAATTTATATATTTAGACATACTAATTTTTATAAAGCTCTCATAAGCATAATGTCAGTAAATTCATGTTTGAAGAAACTGAATTATGAAGTTAAATCATTTATTCAAAAATATAACTAACAGGTTTTCTGACAAAACAGGTATATTTTTAATCTCCAAAATGCTGATTATTCCTCAGAAAAGTACCTTTAAAAAGGGTACATAACATTACACTTTTGTTAAAAAAATATTTATTTACATATTTTATATCTTAATCACAGTATCCACTCTATCTTCTCCTCCAATATCCTTCCCTCTCTACTTCCCCCCATCCACTCCTCTAGAGGCAGGCCCCCCCTGGGTACCAACAAAACATGGTATAGCAAGTTGCAGTAAGACTAAGCACTTGTCTTTGTATTCAGGCTGGGCAAGGCAAAAGAGTATGAAGAATAGAACCAACCAAAGCATTAAGGAAAGTTCCTACTCCCATTGTTAGGAGTCCCACATATAGAATAAGCTATACGACTGTCACGTGTATGTAGAGGGCTTAGATGGATCCCATGTAGGATGCCTTGTTGTTGGTTCAGATTCTGACTTCCTCTGAGCCCAGTTAGTTGTTTCTGTGGTTTCTCTTGTGATGTCCTTGACCCTTCTGGCTCCTAAAGTCTTTCCTTCCTCTCTTTAGCAAGATTCCCTGAGCTTTCTCTAATGTTTGGTTGTGGGTCTCTGTATCTGTTTCCATCAGTTACTGGATAAATGCACTCTGATGAAAATAGGGGAAATCACCAGTCTGATCATATGAAATGGACAGTTCATGTTACCTGTCCACTATTGCTATGAGTCTGATCTGGAGCTACCCTTGTAGACTGATGTGAGTTTCTCTTGCATCTGGTTACTAGCTGCGTCTTAAAAGCCTCCTTCATTATACCCCACCTGATTCCTCCATTTACTATTGCCACCATTCACTGGTCTACCCATAAGATACCTCTAATTTTTCGTTCTCAGAGAGATTCTCTGTGTTTTTTTGTGCATTCCTTGTTTCTTAGCCTTTGTGAATTTGTAGGTTGTAGTATCCTTGAATTTACAGTTAATAAATACTTATGAGTGAGTACATGCCATGTTTGTCTTTCTGCTTACCTCAATCAGGATGGTATTTTTCTATTTCCATCAATTTTCTTTCACATTTCCTGATATAATTGTTTTTAGCAGCTAAAAATTACTCAATTGTACCACAATTTCTTTATTCACCCTTCAGCTGAAAGTTACCTAGGTTATTTCTAGAATATGATAATTACAAATAAAGCTGCTATGAACATAGTTGAACAAGTATCTTTGTGATAGAAATGAGAATCCTTTTCCTTTGGGCATATGCCCAGGGGTGGTATTACTTAGAATTGAGGTAAGTTGATATTCAAATTTCTAAGAAACTCTCCTATTGATTACCAAAGTCACTATAAGTGTGAATTCTCCAAACAATGGAGGGGGTTTCCTTTGCTTCAAATCCTCTCAAGCATAAGCTGTCATTTGAGCTTTAGCTCTTAGCCATTCTGACAAGCAAAAGGAAAATCTAACAGTTATTTAGATTTGCATCTTCCTGATGTCTAAGGATATTTTTTTTAACATGGGTATAAAAAGACTTTATTCTTTCTTTTTAGATGTGTATCAATTTTTTAATTTATATATTTATTATTTGGTGATTTTACATCATGCACCCTATCAAACTCAGTTATCAGTCCTCTCGGATTCATACCCACACTTATGATCTATCCATTTACAAAAATGCGCATTCATGCTGCTCATTTACTTACTGGAGAATAACTAAACTCCCTGTGGCCAGACCCTTAAAGAAAACAAGTCAAAAAGTTGAGCATATTCCAGCTCCTGGGCCACATGTCCAGAGAATTCCTCCCCAGAATCTGGGTCACACCCAAGGGTTTGTTCTCAGATTCTTGCCCAGCAGACAATTCCTAGGCTTTAGCTGTGAGGGAACTGCATGGCGAACCATAAAAGAAGAGACATTGCACAGCTGAGTCCACCTCCAGGGCAAACTGCACCATCAAACAAGGACTTTGAAATTCAGACCCCTGTCCAGAGCAGAATCAGAGATCATGCAGACCCCTTGCTCAATGCAGACATGAGACACATAGGCCTGAAATACCCTTAAAGAAATAGAAGAAAATACCAAAAAAAAAAAAAGGAAGAAATGAGCAACTCATTGAAAGAAAACCAAGAAAAGAAAAACCAAAAATTGAATGAAACATTCCAGGAAATAAAAATTGAAGTAAGAAGGCACAAAATGAGGCAAAGGCTAAAATAGAAAATCTGAGAAAAGAACTGGAACTACTTATAACCAACAGTATACAAATGATGGAAGAGAGAATCTCTGGAGTTGACGACTCAATAATGGAAATAAATAAATAACTCAAACAAAACACCAAAACCAAAAGAGCCATAACACAAAATATTCAAGAAATTTGGAACACCATGAAAATACCAAATCTGAGAAAAATAAGAATAATGGAAGGAGAAGAATACAAGCTCAAAGGCACAGATAGTGTATTCAATAAAATCAAAGAAAACTTTTCCAATCCAAAGAAGGAAATGCCTATAAAGATACCAGAAACTTACAGAACACCAAATAGATTTCACACCACCAAAAAGTCTGCTTGCCACATAATAATCAAGCCACAAAACATACAGAAAAAAGAAAAACTTTTGGGAGCTGCAAAAGAAAAAGGTCAACTTACCTATAAAGGCAGATGCATCAGAATAACACCTGACTATTAAATGGAAACAATGAAAGAAAGAAGGTCTTTGTCAGAAGTTATACAGACACTAAAAGAGCATGGCTGCCAACCTAGACTACCATGCCCAGCAAGCTGTCAATCACCATACTTGGGGTAAACAAGATATTTCGTTACAAAATCAGAATTAAAAATTACCTGTCCATAAATGTGGCCCTTTAGAAAGCATTAGAGGAGAAACTCCAACGTAAGGATTCCAGATACACCCATGAAACCACAAACAATCAATAATCCCACAGAAAAGAAAGCCCAGAGGAGGAAAATACATAAAAGCTACCACCAAAAAATAACAGGAGGTATAAATCAGTGATCACTAATATCCTTTAATATCAATGGACTCACTTCAACTATAAAAAAAACACACACACACAAACATAATGTTTTAGAAGCTATCCTTTTGCTGCATACAAGAACCACACCTTAACCTAAAAGAAAGACACAGGCTCAAAGTAAAGTGTTGGGAAAAGATATTCCAATGAAATAGCCCTAAGAAACAAGCTGGTGTTGCCATCCTAATATCTAACAATGTAGCTTTCAAACTAAAAGCAATTAAAAGAGCCCAGGATGGACATTACTTATTCATCTCATGAAAATTGACCAAGATAAGATTTTAATCCTGAATATTTATGCCCATAATATAAGAGTAACTACCTATGTGAAAGAAACAATACTAAAGCTCAAATCCCACATCAATTATCAAACTGTAATAGTGGGAAACTTCAATACTCTACTTTGTCCACTGGACAGCTCAGCCAGACAGAGACTCAACAGAAAAATAAGAAGTCTGACAGAGGTTAAGATGCAAAAGGATTTAATAGATATTTACAGAATCTTCCACCCAAACACAAAGGAATATACATATTTCTCAGTACCACTTGGGACTTTCTCTAAAATTGACCACATAATTGGTCATAGAGCAAATATGAATGGATACAAAAAAAGGAAATAATCCCTTCTATCATGTCAGACCACCATTGCTTAAAGTTAGAATTCAACAACATCAAAAATCACAGAAAGCCTAGCAACTCATGGAAACTAGACATTACTCAACTGAAGCAACTGTGGGTCAAGGAAGAAATTAAGAAAGAAATCAAAGTCTTCCTAGAATTGAGCAAAAATGAATCTGAAAAGTGCCCAAATTTATGGGATACAATTAAAGCAGTTTTAAGAGGAAAATTCATAGCACTAGATGCCTGCATGAAAAGACTAGAGAAATCCCACACTAGAGAACTAAGAGCACAGCTGAAAGCCTTAGAACATTAGAAGTAAACTCACCTAGAAGGAGTAGAAGGCAGGAAATAATCAAAATTAGAGCTGAAATCAAAATAATTGAAACAAAAAGAACAACACAAAGAATCAATGAATCAAAGAGTTGATTCTTTGAGAAAGTCAAAAAGATAGATAAACCCTTATCCAAACTAACCAAAAAGCAGAGAGAGAGAGAGTATTCAAATCAATAAATCAGAAATGAAAATGGGGATATAACAACAGACCCTCAGGCCCTCAGGAAATCCAGAGAACTATCAGGTCATACTTTGAAAATCTGTACTCCACAAAATTGGAAAACACAAAAGAACTGAACAGCTTTTTGGACAGATAACATTTACTAAAATAAAATCAAGATCAGATTAAATACTGAAACACACCTATAACCCTAAAGGAAATTGAAGCTGTTGTTAAAATTCTCCCAAGTGAAAAAAAAAAAAAAAAAAGGTACAGAAGGTTTCAGTGCATAATTCTACCAGCCATTCAAAGAAGAACTATTATCTATACTCCTCAAACTTTTTTACATAGTAGAAACTAAAGAAATATTTCCAAAATCTTTTTATGAAGCCACAATTAACCTAATACTCAAATCACTCAAAGATGCAACAAAGAAGGAGAATGACAGACTCTCATGAATATTTATGCTAAAATTCTCAAAAAAATTGTTCCAAACTATACACAAAAACATATACAAAATATCATCCACCATGATGAAGCAGGCTTCATCCCAGAAATACAGGGATGGTTCAACCGACAAAAAAACTGTAAATGTCATTCATCATAAAACAAACTGATGGAAAACAACAAAAACACATGGTTCTATCCTTAGACGCTGAAAAATCCTTTGACAAAATCCAATACTCCTTTATGATAAAAGTCCTGGAGAGATCAGGAATACAGGGAAAATATCTAAATATAATAAAGGTGATTTACCAGAAGACAACAGCCAATATCAAACTTAATGGAGAAAAATTCAAAACAATCCCTCTAAAATCAGGAACTAGACAAGGATAACTTTTCTCCCTTATCTATTCAATATAGTTCTTGAATTATTAGCTAAAGCAATAAGAGAATGAAAGGAGATTAAAGGGATATAAATTGGAAAAGAAGAAGTGAATCTATCTATTTGCAGATGATATGACTGTATATATAAGTGATCCACACAATTATACCAGGGAATTTCAACTGCTGATAAATACCTTCAGTGTTGTGGCAGGATATAAGATTTCTCAAAGAAATCAGTAGAAATTGTTAAACACTAAAGATAAAAGTGCTGAAAAAGAAGTAAGGGAAACACCACACTTTATTATTACTGCAAATAGCATTAAACACCTTGGAGTTACTATAACCAAAGAAGTAACAAAGCTATTCGACAAAAATTTTAAGTCACTGAAGAAAGAAATTGAAGAAGATATCAGAAAATGGAAAGCTCTCCCATGTTCCTGGATGAGGAGAATCAACATAGTAAAAATGGCAATTCTACCGAAAGCAATCTACATATTCAATGAACTGCCCATCAAAATCCCAACACAATATTTTTTGGACCTTGAAAGAACAATACTCAATTTCATTTGGAATAACAGGAAAACCAGGATTGCCAATAGAATTTTACTCAATAAAAGAATCCCAGGAGGCATCATCATCTGCCACTTGAAGTTATACTATAGAACGACAGTAATAAAAATAGCTGGGTACTGGCATAAAAACAGATTTGTGAATCAATAGATTCAAATTGAAGATCCAGACATTAACCTAAAAACCTGTGAACACTTGATCTTTGAAAAAAAGTCCCAATATTCAATGGAAATGAGATATCATCTTTAACAAATGGTGTTGGCATAACTGAATGGTAGTGTGTAGAAAACTGCAAATAGACCCAAGCCTATTACTCTGCACAAAACTAAAATCCAGGTGAATCAAAGACCTCAACATAAATTCAGCCACACTGAATGTGATAGAAAAGGAAGTGGGAAAAACACTCCAATGAATTGTCACAGGCAACCACTTCCTAAATATAACACCTGTAGCACAGACACTAAGAACAATAATCAATAAGTGGAACCTCCTGAAACTGAGATGTTTCTGTAAAGCCAAGGACACTGTCAATAGGACAAAACTACAGCCTATAGAATGGGAAAAGATTTTCACCAACTCTACAAAGTCACAGAGAACTGATCTCTAAAATATATAGAGAACTCAAGGAACTGGAGCCCAAAACCTTGAATAACCCCATCAAAAACTGGGACTCAGAAATAAAAAAGCAATTCTCAGCAGAATCATTACAAATGGCTCAAAGGCAATTGAAAAAGTGCCTAATATCTTTAGCCTTCAGAGAAATGCAAATCAAAACAACTTTGAGATACCACCTTAAACCTCTTAGATTGGCTAAGATAAAAAACACAGTTGACAGCCAATGTTCGAGAGGTTGTGGAACAAGGGGAACACTGCTCCATTGCTGGTGGGATTGTAAAGTTGTTCAAACACTCTAGAATGCAGTAGTTCAAACACTCTAGAATGCAGTATAGCAGTTTCTCAGAAAACTGGGAATCACTGTACCCAAAAATCCTGCAATACCACTTCTGGACATATACCCTAAAAATGCACATTCACACTCCAAAGACATTAGCACAAGTATCTTTATAACACCATTATTTGTAATGGCAAGAATCAAGAAACAACCTAGATGTTCCTCAACTGAAGAATGTATTAACAAACTGTGGTACATCTACTACACTACTCAGCAGTAAAAAAGAAAAGAAAAGAAAAAGAAAAAGAAAAGAAAAAAAATATATATATATATATATATATATATATATATATATATATATATATATATATATCCTAAACCTTGCAGGCAAATGGATGGACTTCTAGAATATCCTCCTGAGTCAGATATCAAAAACCCAGAAACAAAAGCAGAGAATGTACTCACTCATCAGTAGATATTAATCAAAAAGCTAACCATTTCCAAGCTGCTTACCATAACCACTGAATAGCTTGAGATCTGAAACACCTTTGACAGTCATTTTGGAGCCCATTTCTTCCAAAGGAACACCTGTCCCAGTCTTGATGTTGGGGTGAGGAAAGCACATCTGCCTGGAGTGGATGCTGAACTAAGCCAGCTTGGCACCTTGGGACCTCCTTCCCTTTCTGGGGAGGAGTTAAAGTGATGGAGAGGAGAGAGAATAACTGGGCTGGGTAAAAGGGGGAAGGGAATCTGAATAAGAGGATACATAAATAAAAAATATGTCTTTATTCATAATTATAAAAAGAAAAAAGTCTTTCTTCTCCCACATCCCTACCATAGGCCATCAGTGTAGAGTTAGGCACCTTACATTTAGATATGTTCTAGCCTTGATCTCTTATATACAATGACATCTTTTTTGTTGTTTAAGTCAAATAAAGTGTAAGTTCATCCCCTGCTTATCCTGTTGGTATTGTGATACCTCACTCATGAGGATATTCTCCATATCTATCCATTTGCCTGCAAATTTTGTAATATTTTTTCTTATTGCTGAGTAGTACTCCATTGTGCAGATATATCACAGTTTTTTAATTCATTCTTCAGTTGAGGGGCATCTAGGTTATTTTCAGAATCTTGTCAGTACAAATAATGCTGCTAGGAACATAGTTGAGCTAATGCTTTTGGGGTGTGAATATGCATCTTTAGGGTACATGTGTAAAAGTGGTATTGCTGGATTCTTAGGGAGATTGATTCCTAGTTTTCTGAGACATTGCCATACTGCATTCCAAAGTGGATTCCAACAATGGAGGAGTGCTCCCCTTGCTCCACAACCTCTCCAGCATTGGCTGTCATCTGTGTCCTTTATCTTAGCCAATCTGACAGATGTAAAGTGGTATCTCAAAGTTGTTTTATTTGCATTTCTCTGAAGGCTAAAGATGTCCAGCACTTTTTCAAGTGCCTTTCAGCAATTTGTAATTCTTCTGCTGAGAATTCTCTTGTTAGTTCTGAACCCCATTTTTCTTATTATGAATAAGGTCATATTTTTTATCTATGTATACCCTTGTTCAAACTACCTTCCCCCTCCCACCCCTTCCAGTAACTCTCTATTCTCCACATCACTTTGGAGAATATCGTCCTGAGTGACGTACCACAAACCCAGAAAAATAAGCAGGGGATGTGTTCTCTCATAGTGGACTTCAAACAAAAAAGCAAAACATGTCCAAGCTGCAAAGTACAACCACTGGATAGCTTGGGGACTGAAACACCTTGGACCAGCACCTTAGAGCCCATTCCCTCCAGAGAAACACTTGACCCAGCACTGATGTTGTGGTGAGGAAAACAGATCTGCCTGGAATGGATGCTCAACTAAGCCACCTTGGTACCATGAGACCTCCTGCTCTTGCTGAGGAGGAGATAAAGTGAACCCCATTTTTTAATTGGGTTATTTATGGTTTTGGGATCTAGTTCTTGAATTCTCTATATATTTTAAAGACTAGTCCTCTGTCACTTGTAGAGTTAGTAAAAATCTTTTTCCATTCTTTAGGTTGTCGTTTTGTCTTATTGACACTCCTTGGCCTTATAGAAGCTTGTCACTTTCAGGTGGTCCCAATTATTGATTGTAGTTCTTAGCATCTGTGGTACTGATGTTGTTTTTAGGAAGTAGTCACCTGTGCCAATGCGTTGGAAGATATTTCCCACTTTCTTTTCTATCGAGTTCAATGTAGCTGCATTTATGTTGACTAAGGATGTTAAACATTTCTTTGAGAGTTTCTCTGCATATGAGAATTTTCTGTTTTGAATTCTCTGTTTTGTTCTGTGTCCCATTTTAAGCTAGATTATTATTTTTGAAGTCTATCCTCTTGAGTATTTTATATATGTTGGAGATCAACCTTCTGTTGGATGCGAGCTTGGTAAAGATTTTCCCATTTCGTATGCAGGCATTTTGTCATATTGAATGTGTCCTTCACCTTATAGAAACTTTTCAGTTTTATAAGGTCCCACTTATTAATTTTCAATCTTAGTGGGTACACTCCTGGTCTTCTTTTTAGGAAGTTGTCTCCTATGCCATTGTCTTCAAGACATTCTGATTCAATGTAACTAGATTTATGTTGAGCTCTTTTTACCACTTAAACTTGAATTTTGCCAGCACCACATGTTGAAGAAGTTTTCTTCATTGTATAATTTTGACTTAATTGTATAATATGTATCAAGTATTCATAGTTGTGTGAATTTATATTTTGGTCTTTGATCCAATTTGTTAATCAGTGTGTCAGCTTTTATGCCAATACCAGGTTGTTTTTATTAATATACCTCTATAGTCGTGCTTGAGATTAGGGATAATTAAACCACTGTGCAGGAATGTTTGGGCAATCCTGTTTGGTTTGTTTTGTTTTTCATATAAAGATAAATTGAACCAGAGGGTTTCATGGTAGAATTATCAGACTTTCAAAGAAGAGATAATAATATTACTCTTCATACTATTCCAAAAATATAAATGTGAGGAACACTGTCAAAATCTTTTTATACTCATAATTGTAAAGAACAACAAAATAATGACAAAAATTCAATGCTTAATATAAATTTTTGTATATATGAATATATGTGTGTGGTGGTGGAAGAAAACAGAGATGGGAGTATTCTCTACACTCAAGAATGTCTTTTATTTCTCTTATAAAACAACACTTTTTTATTTAAAAGATTTATTATTATTATTATTATTATTATTATTATTAACAAAGAAGTCACACTTTCTAACCTTGTATGTCCTTATTCAAGGTCCCTACCCCCTCCCACCATATCAGGTCATTCTTTCTTCTCCACAAATCCCCATCCCATCCCTAGGCATGCTGCAGGCAGTCCCATGGTCCCATTGCCCCAATATTGCTTAGTTCACTCTCCACTCCTGGCAGATCCAGTTTTCTCCCTCCTCCATCAAGAGTGAGTCAGGTGTTCCTCTAGGGGAGTGGGATCCAAGGTGTCAGTCTAGGGTGTTTCTGATCCTAAGCTGTTAGTTGTTGTAGTCTGCTGCTTGGGCATGCTTTGCTTTTTTCTTGTTTGTTTGTTTGCTTGTTTGTTAAGAGTCCACTAATGAGTGAGTACATCCCCTGCTTATTTTTCTGAGTTTGTGATACCTCACTCAGTAGGATATTCTCCAAATCCATCCATTTGCCTGCAAATTTTAGGATATCATTTTTTCTTACTGCTGAGTAGTACTCCATTGTGTAGATGTACCACATTTTGTTAATGTATTCTTCAGTTGAGGGACATCTAGGTTATTTCCAGGTTCTTATTATTACAAGTAATGATGTTATGAACATAGTTGAGCTAATACCTTTGGAGGGTGACTGTGTATCTTTAGAGTATACACCCAGAAGTGGTATTGCTAGGTCCTTGGGGAGATTGATTCTCAGTTTTCTGAGAAACCACCATACCGCATTCCAAAATGGCTGAACAAGCTTACACTCCCACCAACAATGGAGTAGTGTTCCATTTGCTCTGCATCCTTTCCAGCATAGGCTATCCTCTATGTCTTTTATCTTAGCCAGTCTAACAGGTGTCAGATGGTATCTCAAAGTTGTTTTGATTTCATTTCTCTGATGGCTAAAGATGATGAGCACTTTTTCAGGTGGCTTTCAACCATTTGTAATTCTTCTGCTGTGAATTCCCTTTTTAGATCTGAACCACATTTTTTGATTGGGTTATTCAAGTTTTTGGGCTCTAGATTCTTTAGCCCTATATATATGTTAGAGATCAGTCCTCTATCACTTGAAGGGTTGGTGAAAATTTTTTCCCATTCTGTAGGCTGTCGTTTTGTCCTATTGACAGTGTCCTTGACTTTACAGAAGCTTCCTAGCTTCAGGAGATCCCACTTATTGATTGTTGGTCTTAGTGTCTGTGCCACTGGTGTTATATTTAGGAAGTGGTCACCTGAGTCAATTCGTAGAAGTGTACTTCCCACTTTTTTTTCTATCAAGTTTAAAGTGGCTGGGTTTATGTTGAGGTCTTTGATCACTTGGATTTGAGTTTTGTGCAGGTTGACAGGCTTGGATCTATTTGTATTTTTCTATACACTTCCATCCAGCTATGCCAACACCATTTGTTAAATATACTATCTTTTTTCCATTGAATGTTTTGGGCCTCTTTGTGAAAGATCAGGTGTTCATAGGTTTTTGGGTTAATGTCTGGATCTTCAATTCTATTCCATTGGTCCACAAGTCTGTTTTTATGCCAGTACCAGGCTGTTTTTATTACTGTAGCTCTATAGTATAGCTTGAAGTCAGGGATTGTGATACCTCCTGATGTTCTTTTGTTGAGTAAAATTGTTTTGGCAATCCTGGCTTTCCAGTTATTCCAAATGAAATTGAGTATTGCTCTTTCAAGGTCCAAAAAATATTGTGTTGGGATTTTGATAGGTAGTGCATTGAATCTGTACATTGCTTTTGGTAGAATTGCCATTTTTACTATGTTGATCCTACCTATCCAGGAACATAGGAGAGCTTTCCATTCATAAAGAAACACATTTAATCAAGGTGGCTAACTTACAATTCAGAGATTCATTCCTGTAGGGAGAGAATTTTTAAAAAATCTTTTTCATTTTTTATTATGAATAAAGTCTCATTTTGTACCCGTATATCCCCTTGTTCAAACTGCCTTCCCCCTCCACCTCTCCCAGCTACTCTCTTCTCCCCATCTTCTTATCTCCTCCCCATCAAGGGAAGGATGTCCCAACGTGGCTTAGTTCAGCATCCACTCCAGGCAGATCTGCTTTCCTCATCCCAACATTAAGAGTGGATCAGGTGTTCCTCTGAAGTGAATGGGCTCCAAGTTGCCTGTCCAATGTGCTTCAGATCCCAAGCTGTTTGGTGGTTGTGATTTGCAGCTTGGGAATGCTTTGCTTTTTGATGAAAGTCCACTAATGGGTGAGTACATTACCTACTTTTCTTTCTGGGTTTGTGATACCTTGCTCAGGAGGATATTCTCCATATTCATCCATTTGCTTGCAAGTTTTAGGATATCATTTTTTTCTTACTGCTGATTAGTACTCCATCGTGTATATATACCATAGTTTGTTTACCCATTGTTTAGTTGAGGGGCATCTAGGTTTTTTCCAGGTTCTTGCTATTACAAATAATGCTGCTATCAACATAGTTGAGCTAATGCCTTTGTAGTGTGAATGTGCATCTTTAGGGTATATGCCCAGAAGTGGTATTGCTGAATCCTTGGGTAGACTGATTCCCAGTTTTCTGAGAAACTGCTATACTGCATTCCAAAGTGGCTGAACAAGTTTACACTCCCCTCAACAATGAAAGAATATTCCAGTTGCTCTATACACAAGAATATGGATATAAATGCTAGAGGTCAATACTGAGTATCTTCCTCTTCTACTACTACTGTCCAAATAAGGTTTTGACACAGGTTTTCTGTCTCAAATTGAAGATAGCATAATCAGAAAAGCCAACTCGTGTGGGACAGAAGGCAGCTAGAATTTATAATGGCAAATGTTATTATACTTTTATCTATAATTCTATTTCTCTGTGTATTTTCTCCTTCTTAATTGTATGAAACCTTCTCTTCATACAATTTTCTCCTAAAGATGTAAATTCTTCATTTGATATTAATGACCTTTGGGTTTCTACTGTAAACAATTTCTCCTACCAGCAATCTCCAAAGCACCCGGAATGAAGATAGAGCCCCATCACAATTCTACCTGATCAAAAAAATAATAATAATAATAAAATAAAAGAACAAATAAAAAACCAAACAAACAAAAAAACTCATGTACACTACACAATGATTGTTTTAGAAATATAGACTATTCAGAATGTTTGCAAGATAGCTTTCTGTGATTACCCTTCATGTAACATCCTTAACAAGATTTCCAGATAGACCTACCGAGTAATCTGAGAACGGTTATAGATGTTTATATTCAGTCTATGAGGACCTAACCAATGTCTTACATTTCTAGAATCCCACAGAGATGCTGCTGCTCTCAAGTCAGCAGGAAGCAACTTTATGAAAACTATGCCCCTCTACTGGTAAGTTTTGTCCTCTGAGGGTTATGGATAATTATCATTCTGATAAAGTAGTTATAAGTTAAATTTGGGTTGAGAGTAGAACAATAAATATAGACTCAGAAATCCCTTTTAAAGAAGAGAAAGGGGAACAGATAGGATAGACATAGATAGATTATTATTTACTACTTGTAAACAATTATTAGCCAAATATGAGCCATAGGCAATTTGCATTGGTAAGGTGCTTGTAGATTGATACAAATGTAAAATTATTTTATATGTTTGATTGAGACAATTTGTATATTGATACAAATTTAAATCTAAAATTGTTGTATATGTTTAAAGTAATTTAATATATCGATACAAAAATTGAATGTATTTGCCATATTTTGCACATACTTATACCTGTGTTTAAAATATTTTGCACATTAATGCATATTGTTGTAATTTCCACTATGCCATTTGTAACTCTATATGAGTTATAATATATATTTTTTATAATATATACATAAGATGTTCTTATGCCTCTATTTAGAGATTGTGTCTATGATATATATTTAAAATACTGTTGTCATTTTGCATGGTACATGTACATCTGTTTAATGTTAATATAGTAAGGATTTCCAAAGCTTGCATTCACCTAGGATGTAACAGAGTCAATCATGCCCCTGGGTGTGGCGATACAAACATGGGCCCACCCACCCTTTTAAAGAAAGGGCTCACACGTGTCCCCTCCCTCTTCTCTTTCTGCTCCCTTCTGCCTCTATCTCTGCCTGCTGCTGTAATAAAACTCTCCTGTGGTACTCCCGGTGTTGAGATTCCATTCATGCGACATGTGCAAAAAACTAACATTGTTGCCGTGCTTGGCAGGGCCCCCCCCCCAGCCCTAAGCACGCATAGGCTCTGGGGACCCCTGTTCGACCCTCCACCGGAGACCCTCCACCTGGTTGTGGACCGTACCCGCACACCACCGGTATTGATTGGTGAGTTTCTCCCTCAGTCAGCATAAACGTGAACTAGTTTCACAGAGGATTAGCTTCCAGATCTTCATTTGGTCATGATTTGTTCCTTTTGATTGACAAACACTCCCGGCTTTTTTTTCCCTGCACTACAGTTTCATCCAGGGACCTGCCCTTGTTGGAGTTACACTGGCACCTTTTGTGGGCTTTTTTTTTTTTGCCATGAACAGGTTGCGAGTGTGTGATTTTGGGGACAGACAAGTCCACTTTATCTCGCTGTGTCTGTGTGTAATGTCCTGGCCCTCTCTCTTCTATCTGATGAGGCTTTAGAGATATGTGTGGTTGAGTTGGAGCACTATCTGAGCAGCCTACACATGTCTGCTGATGAGCTAGTCTGCTATGGGCTGCTTCCTTGTGGACTCAATTTGCAGGGGTGAAGACTCTCGCTGATGGTTCCATATTCCCCTTAAGTTTCGGCATGGGAAATAAACCAGCAAAATCCATACCTCCATCTTCGCCCTTACTGTATGTGCTAGAGGCATTGAGACCTCTTAGCCTTATGCCCTATTTTGATACTACCAAGTTGATCCGTTATTGTACAAAGAAATGGCCTGGATATACCGTAGACAATAACCTAAAGTGGCCACCTAATGGCACCCTGGATCCAGATATTTTACAGGAATAATCTAATAATTGCCAATGAACTGGCAGATTGAAAGAGTTCCCCTATATACAAGCTTTCTCTGACTTAAGTTCTAAGCCTTCCCACCTAAGTTCTTGTCCTCCTGCTTGCCTGCTTTTAGCCACTTCCTCAGACCCTGATGATTCTCATCTTCCACTGGATCCTGCAAATGACCCTCCACCCTTTAGACCTCAATGCACTCCTACTGCCCCTTCCTCTCTGCCTATCACCCACTCCCGAGCCTCTAAGGATGCTGATCCAATTCTACTTCTTCGGGAAGTTATGGGCGTGGATGGGATAGTTAAAGTGTATACTCCCTTCCCTTTGTCTGAACTCTCCCAGATTGCAAAGAAGTTAGGCTCTTACAGTTAGAATTCTACTGTCTTTATAAAAGAATTTCAGTACTTAATCCAATCTTATGATCTCACCTTTCATGATGTATATACAATTTTAACCAATAATCTTCTACCTGAGGAGTGCAGGTGAGTTTGTGAGCAGGCCAGAATACATGCAGATGAGGTTCATCAAACAAATATATATCAAAGGGTGAAATGTAAGGATTCCCAAAGCTTGCATTCACCTGGAATGTAACAGAGTCAATAATGTCCCTGGGTGTGGCAATGCAAACATGGGCCCCTTTAAAAGAAAGGGCTCACGCGAGTCCCCTCCCTCTTCTTCTGTCTCTGCTCCTTTCTGCCCCATCTCTGCCTGCTGCTGTAATAAACTCTCATGTGGTACTCCCAGTGTTGTGATTCCATTCAAGCGCCATGTGCAAAAAGTTAACAAATATGATCATCATAATGTAAGTTATCATTCAAAGACTACACTGATTTATAGATTGCCTATTTTTACAATGTAAACTTCAGTCTTTAGAGGAATAAAAAACACAGATCATTGTTACTTAGGTTTGCTGAGTAATAGTCATGTAATTTATGTTTCCCAGATATGCACTAGAATATATCAAGTAGACAGGGGTCTTTAACTACTTCATAGATCTAGAGAATATGTCATTAAACATTTTATTATTCAGAATTTAGCCATGAGAGACATGACAACTCCTGGCATCACCGTTTCTTTCCTAAGATGGTGTTAGCCACCTAGGACAGTCCACTAGAAGTTTGCCTTCCTTGTTGGACATTATCTGTTGGTCAAAGAACTCCCCTTGCCACCACTGCTGTCAGTATGAACTCTGTCTAATCTGGACAAGCAGGATGAAGGGTACAGTCTGCCAAAATCTGCCTGGATATAATAAGACAGTTTCTCCAAAAATGCCCTGCATCTGAAGAGATCTGTCAGATATCATAGGCCTGTAGTCAAAATGGTGAATGTTCCAACTGTGCAGAAAATCCATTGGTGACTGTCTGGGTAGCTGACTGTCACTGTTCTTCCCTAAATCCTGGAAGTTATTCTCTTGTGTTTCCAACCTTCAGGTAATATATTTTTCTTCTCAAGTCTTGATGGGGTTGAAGACTAGACAGTTAAGGTTACTACCATCACATTTCTCAGCAAGGAACATTCAGATGTTAGATTTTTATTACTCAAAATAAACAGCTTTGAAGTAATCCCTGTACTTGGCCACTTACCAATATTCTAGACATATACCTTATATTTGTTGTCTGTTAGGTGTAGTTTGACTTTGCTTATGTTTTGTCTTTTCCTCCTCCAGACATTACCTGATAATGATTCCTGTTTCATATAGACTTATACTTAGTTTAGAACATTCTTAGACAAAAGGAAGAGACATAGTGAGATTCAGGCATTATTTAGGAAGCCTTAGTAGCTCCTGAGAATTAGGACACTACTATACACAATTGAACAAGGTGCAGAGAATAATCATGACTATAATCAATTGGGATCCAGGGATGCTGAGTTTTGGGCCTATGTCGTCTCTGTTCTGGGAAGCACATCAGCATCTTGGCACAGGACTCTTCTCTGCAAGAATCATCTCAAGGTTTAATTTGTATCATGAGTGTAATATACCACTAAATAAATATTAATCCTTTATTTAATATGTTGCAAGTGAATTATTGGTATATCTTTCTGTTGAGGTATGATGTAGAATATATTTTCATGGGTTTTATGCATATTATCACAACTGCTATTAATTTCTACATGCAGCTACCCTGTTACATCCTGATGCCACTTTCCTGGTAATCATTCATATATTTGGCTCTTATATTTTATCCTCTCCCCCATCTGCAAAGATTTGTGTGACTTCAGAAGCATATGTGTAATATAGATGTTACCTTTATGGCTGAGTATTCCACAATAATTTATTCTCTGCACCTTGTCCAATTGTGTATCTCTGAGTTAATCACCATCTATTGAAAATAGAAGACTTACTAATAAGGGTTAGAAAATACATTGAGTAAAACTTTTAAATAATGCCCTTTTCACTGTGTGTTTGGTGTGTTGTCATGCATGTCATTTAATATTTCTATATTCAATATGTCTATGGCTGTAGATATCATGGTGATGCATGACTTTCTGCATGAATTTCCATCAACATCAGTGCCTCTGCTAATGAGACTAAGAAATGTTTCTCTGTGGCAAGAAAATTTTAATTTCTAATAACAGTTGTGTCAAAGGTTTGATTTAAGAATGCTTTTACAAAACTTAGTGGCAGCATCTTGTGTTCTCATCTACTATGTATATAGATGATCAATGCTTGACAGGTTTTAATCTTATCTTTTGACACAAACCTTATACTTTCTCTGTGTTAAAACAATGTTGCTTCATTGCAGAGCAATTTAAGATGGTGGAATAAATTCAGTGCTCCATTCCCCTAGATAATTTGGCCTTATTTATTCTTTTCCTCAAGATCCTGAAGTTACAATTACAGATGTTCCTAAAAGAACCATGTTATCTTTTCCATACTAACACTAAGAAGAGGGGGAAGGGAAGAGAGAGGGAGAGAAAGGAGAGAGACAGACTCGATTATGCAAACAGTGGAAATATGAAAGAAGCACTTCCTCAAGATGTAGTTGATAACTACAAAGTTCTGTCAACATCGTGTGTACAGAAATCTCCAGATACCTGTGAATAACAAAGGCTTTTGAATGATGACTTTCACATTGAAATATGGAATCTTACTACCTTCCTTGCTAATAGAAACAGTATTCATAGTGCAGCCTCCAACCAAACTAATCTGGCACTAGTGATGTAGGTGAAAAGTAAGATTGTGACATTAATTTAATTCAAAATAGTCAAGAATAGTTCTGGCACTTTTTTTTGACAGAATTTTGCATTCAACTGAGATAAGAAATTTTAAATTTCTCTGTATTCCTTAATAGACATTCATGAGACCTTCTTGTTATTCCCTGAGTCACAAAGCATGCAAAAATGTTTTGTTTGTGTTCATTATAATCAGGAAGATATATGTGTAAAACTTATCACATAAAAGTATTTAAAGCCTCAGTGTGATGAATTACAAGAATGTGATAATTATACAGTGTGACTATAAAATAATATACATTGGTGTATTGTGCTATGATCATAATAAGTGAGTCCTGATTTTAACAGTTTTGCAAAGGAGAAGTGAGTGACCCTAGCAATTAATTGACTTATTTATAATATCACAGAGGCAGACCTAGGATATAAGCAAGTCTCTCTTCTTGTAAGCCATATGTTCTGCTACAATGCTTGACAGAGAGGTGAGTGGAGGACTCCCAGGACCCTGTGAGAAGGGTTAATTCTGTGTCAGCCCTCACAGAAGGTTGTCAAGAAATCAGTGTTTGAGTCAGGGCTTAAGCTTTAAAGAAAGAGCAGCACTTAATTAAAAAGAAAAAGGCATCTAACATAGACTGCAAAAGTAAGTAGTAAACAAAATTAAGATATTTACTTTTGGGGAAAATAAAAAAAAGATAAAGTTCTGTGAATGAGATTGTGAAAGATTATAATTCACTGTAGTGAATTCCACTTTAGAATTCAGAAGAATAGATGGAATCAGGTTGGGATGTTTCCTACAGCAGGAAGTTACAGCACACTTACCCTTTGTAAAATTAAGATTAAACAATTTGCAGATTTAGCTTTAGACATCTAAGCTGGATAAAGTTCTATCAATCAGAGAAACAGAACAACATAAAATGGAAAAGCTAGATATTTATAATGTCAATCATTTTTTTTGTTGTTGTTATTTTGTTTTGCTTTTTTTTGGTGACAACATATAAGATGATAATAGCTGAGTCCTCACTTTATGTAAATCAATTCCTTTGCAGTCATTGAAGAGTCACCCAGGTGCCATTCAGTCTTTGTTTCATGCTGTTAAATCCTTGATCCTTTTCTCCCTGAGTCCTGGGGCTAAGGAGCTTATTTATGTAAACCAATTATTTAGAACTCATTTACCTTAATAATTATTCATTAGAAGTAGGTATTTGTTAAAATTTTGAACAACAACCAAAAAACTGATGTATTTAACTTGTTACCAAAAAGTGAGAAAAATAATATCTGATAGAAATTCCAGTCACATGGTATCATGAATTCCTTATACAAAAGTTCCTTGGGAATCTTCACTGAATCACTGAACTTACTGGGTTATCCTTTACTGTATACACTCATGCAATCAGAGTTTTAAATTTCTTGTATCATGGACTATTGTACATTATATATAAATATATTCCATATTCCAAAAATATATATTTATATATAAGAAGGATATAGCTAGGTAGAAGTTCAATATTATAATGACACTGTTACATTACTGTATGCTTAAACCAAAAAGGTAATGTGATACAAAAGTGAAAAAAATTCATGTGCAACAAAAAGATGAAGTAGAATAGTAGGTCTTTAATTAATAAAAGTTCAGAATATTTATTAATGAAAATTTATTAATATTTTTCTACAGTGGGATGGTGTGATCAGAATACAGATACTAGACTATGAAAAGCAATAAGAATTTTACTAACATAATTGTTAAGTATATTATTTTAACATATGTACATTTAATTAAAATGCCTTGTGTTTTAGGAAATTGGTATTACCCAGACGTTTTACATTATAGATTGGGAGAGATATGATTGAAGAGTGTGGGTCACAGCAAATACTGGTATACAATTAGTAGGTGTAGAGTTTTACATTGTATCATGGAAAGGTTGAAGTTAAATTGCTCCCAGGAGAATATGATTTGATTTGTAATAACTTTCACCAATAAACTATGCCTGATTCTGTGACATTATTTCAGTGCTGGATCTGAATATTATTGGGAAACTTTTCTTCTCTTATTGAGTTGCAAGGATAGAAGCTTTTGTCCTCTGAGATCCATACAGAGAATTTCAGTTGACCTTAAGAAAGAAAATTACCTGAATAAACCCATTTGTCCAGGTGTCCCATATTGCTTTGATAAAGACTATGACTAAAAACAATTTGAGAAGAAAAATGTTTATTTAGTCTCACAATCCATCATGAAGTTAAGTCAGAACAAGTACTCAAACAGTACAGGAACCTAAAGACAGGAACTAAGAAAGAGAAAATAGATAAATGTGCTTACTCCCTTTCCAAAGTCTTTTCTTATACCACCCAGTACCAGCAACTTTGAGATACTATCTTCACTTTTCTAAAGAGAAAGCAGGAGGGAGAATGCATCTGAGTACAGGGGAGATGGTGAGAAAACTGAGAGGAGGAAAGAGAGAAAAAACTGTGGTAGGGAGGTAATGTATGGGAAAAATCTATTTTCAATAATTAAAGTAATTTACAAGGTAAAATATACTCACTGAAGAAGATGTATGGCAAGTAAAATTTTCCAATAAACATTACAGATTCTTGAATTAAGTTACCTTAAAATAAGAGTAAAACATAGTGGGATTATGCTGGTAATGTAAATATTTGTCCCAACTATAGTTTTATAAAAGCTGATTAGCCAAAAGGCAGACAGGAAGTGTAGGCAGGTCTACCAGGCTCAAAAAACTCTGAGTACAGGAAGAACAGAGACAGATGCCAGGCAGAGCCACCAGAGAGAGCCACCACAGACACAATTAGGAAACACTGAAGACACAGAATAAAGAAGCTGAAATGCTGCTCAGAGAAAAGGTACTGAGCCCACAACTGAACAAGATGGGTTAGATTGAGAGCAAGTGCTAGCAAATTATATGCCTGAGCCTTAGGTCAATCAGTGTAAAAATAATATAAGCCTGTTTGTGATTATTTGAGGCAAAGCAGGGCTGAAAATGGAACAAAACCTCTGGGCTAGATGAGAAAGTCCAGCCCAGAAATGTTTTACATTAAAAGACCTATTCTCTCTGATCTTCAGCCAAAATTTTAGAAGAAGCAGTTAGCTACATATGAAATATCAAAGAGCAAATCATTTGAAAGGATAAATCAGATGATCGACTTTACATGGGTATGAGCCAACTTACATTCTATCACTATTGGCTTTATGAACATGGATTCAAGGTAGAGTATTTCCACTGCAAGGAATGCTGCCTGTTTATAGTCATCATCGATGAAATAATACAAGATGTCCTTACCCAAACTACTCTGTCTTTAGGGATCAGACTTCAAAATATGAGATTTCCTACAGAGGAATTAGAATATGCTGGGTACTACAGACCACTGAGTTGTGGATAGCTCTTGGATGAAGTGCTGTTCATGTGGTATGAGGCCCTATATAATACTGCAGGGGTTGAAGAAAGTTAAATGGGAATATCCAACAATTATCTACATCATTCTAAAAAAAAGATAGCAAAATAAGGATTTTAAATTTATCAATATTCACAAAACACAGAATTGTACCATTAAGAACAAATTTATACATCAGTATACTATAGAAAGCATAAAAATGTCAAGACTATTAGATAAATAGAAATGTAAAGTGAGGAATCTGCATGGGACTGAAATAGGCATTCACTCTGAATCTGGATGATAGTTGTGGGGCTTGAGTGTTTTGTGGGGTCTCTGGCAGTGGGACCAGGGTTTACCCACAGTGCAGGAATTGGCTTTTTGGAGCCCATTCCCTATAGAGGGATACCTTGATCAAACTTGATACAGGGAGAAGGGGTTTGGTCCTGCCTTAACTTGCTATGCCAAACTGTATTGACTCCCTGTGGCAGGCCTTACTCTCTCTAGGAAGTGGATGGGAATTGGGAGGGGAAAGTTGAAGAGTGAATGGGAGGAAGTGAGGGTCATATGCCACCTGAGTACACAAAAATTATAACACAATAATTCTAACAAAAAATTACTGATAATCTTTTCAAGATGAGTACAGATAAATAAGCCTGGGACACCAAAACAGTCCCTAGAAACTTGACTTCTAAAGGTGTGCTGTGGATAGACTATCAAGCCTGGATTGCCATATATATAATATAAATGATTTTTTTTGTTTGCAGATTGCAGGCAAATGTGAAGCTTGATCCCAACAAACAGCAGAGAAAACATATGCTTTGTTTAAAATCTTCCTCAAAATAATGGTAGAATTAAATTAGAAATGGTAATAGTATCTAAGCTAAAAAAAAAAAAAAAAAAAAAAAACTCAAATATTCCTTACATACTCAAGTGTGTAAACCTAGATGGCATCACTACTTTGATATTCTAGAAATGAGAAATTGAAGCCTACTATAAAGAGATAGATTACTTAGAATATGCTCCCAGAAACATCTATTTATCTATCTATCTATCTATCTATCTATCTGAGTGTGTATACATATATATGTATAAATACATATAATATATATACATAAATGGAGAGAATATATAAATAAAATAAATAGCATAAACTTATATTTGAACTTATCTTTTTATTGATTCTTTGTTTTATGCCATGTACTCCAATTCTGCTTGCCTTTGGTACCTTCTGCCTCTTCCTTGCACCACTGTAGCCCTCTCTCTCTCTCTCTCTCTCTCTCTCTCTCTCTCACACACACACACACACACACACACACACACACACACACACACACACAGCAAAAACAAAACAAGCAAACAAACAAAACCAAAACCAAATAAAACCAACCAACCAACAAAAAGCACATCTCTTGCCTTCACCTTCTTTCCTATTTTTCCAACAACTCTTCATTTGTCTTGGAGGCACTGGAGGCCTCGGTATATCATATTAGTATATACTCCATTTTCTTTTTGTCCTCATATCTCTACTAGCCAATGTTCATTGTAACAAGTCATTGTTCTGCCCCAACACCTCTAAGTTTTGGTAACGACCATCACTGGATTTTCATAGGAATCCCTCTATGCTATCCAGTTTCTCCTCTGAATCTTGAAGTTCCTCTTGGTATCATTCCAGAGTCATTTCAGAAGCTCTAGCAGGTCGTAAATGGGAGGTAGCTGAGCTGGTCAGTGGGAGCCACTGGGACCAGCTGTCTCAGAACATGGGGCAGAGTCTGCGCTCCTATACCTATGTCTCAGAATGGGTTCACCCTCTGCTGTGAATGGGGTGAGGCAAAATCACCAGTGAGTCAAGGCCAATTCTCTTGTGGCAGTGTCCCACAAGAGGCAAGACTGCCTTTTCCTGGGCCAGAGAAGTGCAGGAAGGTCTCATCATGGCCCTCTAATTTTATCTCTAATGGTTTCTAAGGCCTCCTGGGTGACAAGTGCTGTAGATATCAGCATATACCCCAGCTATAGCTGGACAACAGATCTAGACATGGCCCTGAGCAGTTGCTCAGATGGTTCTGGAAATGAATATTAAGTTATACTCTAAGCTTGTTGTCTAGAATTTTCCAGTTAGTCATTCTTAAAAGGAAGCCCAACACTCAGGGAGGAATATTTGAACTATTTGGTATTACACATTCTTCCACATTAAGACAAGCTAAATTGAATCTGTCCTCAGTTTCTTTCTTATAGAGTTATTAGTGGCCTTGATTGAGATTCTCAGTTATATGCAGAACTCTTTAAAAACTTTCAGAATATTAAAAATACCAACTTAAAAAGAAAAATCATATATCTATTGGATACCTTCTAGCAACAAGGGTAAGGACAGGATTTCACATATATCATCTCATTGCATACCTGAGCATCCCTAGGAGAATATGCCATTGAGGAAACTCAACGTCACAGGTTGCAAAAATACTGGCTGCATTTATATAATTTAGAAACATCTTTCACACATGTATGACTCAAGAAATATTACTCATTACAATGAGTCATATAATCTTGATTCTACCCTGTTCAAAAGATGTGATCTCAGATCAATAATTTAAACATTGCCACTTTAATTACTTGCTAAAAGATAAAATAATATACTAACAAAGAGGTTTTCATAATTATTGAGTATATGTAGTATTGATGGTAATATGCAATAAAAGATGAGGTTTAAATCCATATAAAATGTGCTTCCCAAAGTATAGCACATAGTAAAAAGTTATTAAATGTCATTTATTAATACATTATTAATGTGTAACTTTTTTATTATGTGTCCTCAATAGTGTAAATGTGTACTATTTTTTAAGATCAAATATATTTTGTCTAGGATGTATGTCTACAGTGAATAATGAGGTAATCTAATAAAATGAATCTCTGCATTTCCCAGAGGGGCTATCAACAGCACAAAATACCTACCCCTCAGCAAGAACTGGACAATTTGTGACCATATTAGCATGGCGTAGATTATTTTTACAGTCCTCTTTTCAAAATCTCCTATCTGAAATAATTTATTCTGCTTGTAGGAAATATAATTATTTTCTTTTACAAGATGCCCTGAGAGAAAAGGAGCACTTTTTGAGAGTTGGACTGTGAAATTGCCATTATCCTGGACTTGACCCTAGAATCATTATTCTTCCAATTAGATAAATTTAACACATGACTACAGTGACAATGATGTGTAAATATTTTTCTTTCATCTGAAGTATCAAAAAAATGTGCTTTGAGAAAGTTCAGATTGAAGAAAATGGTAGCTCTCAGATCTCAGCAGGGCAAAATTGATAACTTAGTTTTGGTAAATCAAGTGTTTATATAATTCCATAACATATATTATTTATTTGTTCATATATACTTTTATGTATTAGAGATATATGTGAATATACATATTAACTTTCTTTAAAAACAAGCTTGAAACACTAGTCTTTTTCATCTTCAGTTAAGCCTTTTTTTTGAGAAAAAAATGTTCCTTTTAATGTCTAGCTTATGTAAATCTTTCTGAAAACATCATTATATTCTTAACAGAGGCCATAATGTGCATGCACATATAATTGAAGCATAAACATTTAGCAGCTACTAAAAAATAAGACAATTTTATATTCTAAAATCCATTTCTAAATGACATCTAATGTGAAGGTTCCACTGAGCTTCATGTCCTGGGAAACACCTTTGATCACCTATCCAATGAGGATCTCTCATAGAGAATAATGATTAATCATAACCATATGCAAAATTTGGCCTTTAAAAATAAAATCAACACCATAAAGATTTTGCATCATCTTATTCATGTTTTGTTACCCATACATTATTTAACTCTGAATCTATGGCAATTACTTATGTTGTGAATTATTTTTGTACTGTTAAATACAGCTTCAAATTCAATGAGATCAATCTTTTTATTTATCATCAGTCAATTATTTTTCTTAGAGCCAACAAAAATAAATTATATTTCTGTTAAATGTTTATTGAAGACTACTGGGAATCTAAACAAGATGAATAAAGAATTCATAGTTCACTGTGTCAAATACACTACAGAAATGGTCTCAAGCTAGAATTCTCATGCACGGTGTCTGAGAACAAGCAAAAAAATTTATAATCATCCTCCTATACTCACTTTCCTCAGATTTTCCTATCATGCTTTCTTTCGATTTTAATCCCAAATCGGAGCCCATTCTTAATACATATCTGACAAATTCTTTTTATGCTCACAAATTGAGTCTTCTCTCCCCTCTGGTTCTTGCAGAGATGTTGAACTCATCACCCTACTTCTGTGTCTGTTGGTTTACTTTCCACCATGTAAACAGAGTGAAACTAGAAAGCAAGGTCTTTTTTACTCAGTCCTGAAAATGACTTTTCATCTCTGGAATGAGTGTTACACAAGAATTGATATCTATAAAGACTGTCATCCTCCTTTTCTACTTTTCTCTACTGTCTCATTTTGTACTGTCCTCTCGTTGTATACTGATGTTTTGGCTTCTTTTTAATTCCTCCAAAAAAAAAAATGCATTTGCTTTCACCTTAGTGGCATATTTTTTTTTCTTTCAGGATGTCTGTCAGTATCTTCCTTTCTTTGCATCAAATCACTCAGTTATTTGAAGTCATGTTGACTACTCTCAAGATTCTTAGACACACAAACACACATGCAGAGAGATTTAGATAAAGACAGAAAGAGATAGGGTGAGAGAATTTAGGGATTTTATTCACTACCTTCTCTCTTCTTATGCTTGGCTTTCTCTTGCCAACAGTACTATCTTTTATCTTATTGTAACTGAATTTAGTTTTCTTTGAGGTTCATACCTTCTTCTACTTATTATAGAAAAATATCGTTTTATACGCATTCCTCTGTTTCTATTAGTAGTAGATGTTTAATAACTAAAATAGTAGTACCTCAGACTCTTTGAACACCTACTGTAATTGCATTACTCTATCAAGTTAACATTTTGGTAAAATCTATAGTAAAACTTGGCAGAAAACTCCCTAGCTCACTAATGCATATGGGTTGTTTATTTTGAGTTAAGGAAACTCAACTTGTATCCTCATGGGTGTTTGTGAGTATGTGTGAGTGGGGAGTATGTGGACAGGGAGTCTGAAAAGGACACATAGTAGCTCTATTACATTCTATTTTATTACCTTGAAACAGTGTCTCTCACTGAACACAAATGACATCATTTGAGTTAGGATGATTGGCATAGCTAGTTCCTGGGAACTATTTGCCTTTGCCCTGCAGCATGGCCTAGGCATTTTGTGGATGGGAGAAATTCAAACTCATGTATCAGGCCTGCATAGTGAATCTTACCCACTGATTCAATTTCCCATGATATATATGATCAATGCTATTTTGGGCCATGCAGGCACTCTAACAAAATTCTATAGACAGGGTAGCTTATGAACAGCAGCAATTACTTTCTTAAAATGTTTAAAGCTAAAACTTTCCAAGAGCAAGATGCAGGAAGTCATGGTTCTACTCTCTGTTGCTCCATGTGCAGCCATGGTTCCGTTTACCTCCACATACATAGAGGGTGAATATCTCTCATGCACAAGAAAATCATCAACAAAGATACTATAGACTTATTTTTGTTACCTCATCCTGACACTATCACACTGGAATTATGATATTAGCATATAATTTGAGGAAAAATAGATGTTCAGTCAATATACACTAACCCTGACTCTCTAACACTCTTTATTTTTCAAATACATTTATTCTATCTTAATATTTAAGAAAAAGTACATCCCATCATCTACACAAAAATTTAATAACTACATTTTTGTATAAATTCAATAATCAGATATGAATAGGACCTGGGATCTTATTCATTATATGAAAAATTTCCTTTCACTTGACAAAAACTAATACATAAAAGGGCATGTATAATAAAGTAAGCATAGGTTAGAAGTCTCAGTGCATACAGTAGACATGGAAATGTGAAGAAGAAACAACATTCCTAGAGTATTTTTTTCCTTCAATACCATAGCATCTAGGCCTGCTGTTTGTGATTTTTGGAAAGAATCAAAATACTCCAAAATCTAGGAAGTCCTAATTCTTTGGATTTATGTCATCCCACTTCTGTGGCTTCTCTAAACCTTGTCCTGTTGTGGTGACATACCATGAAAGTATCACTTTTCACAACACATGACATTCCCTCCTTTAAGATAGACACTCTCTTGCTCAAACAGCATATATATGTATACATATACATATATATGTGTGTATGTATATATGTGTGTGTGTCATATATATATATATATATATATATATATATATATATATATATGGCACAGGCAGTTCCAAAGAACTTGCTATACTATATATATTCTCATAGCAGTTAAATGGCCAGAGAGGTTAAACTTCAACTGAATAAGAATAAGGCTAAATACAAAAATAAAGCATTGTCAGACTTTGTGTTTACCTGTTTTTTGTTGCTCCATAGACTATCACAAGTCCCCTAGAGTCATCCCCAGGATGATTTTCAATACCTAAAGTCACAAGGAAGAAGTATTCCCAACCAGGACTGTAGTAAGCTGTGTGACAAACAGATCCTAATCTATTATTGTCTTCCAAATTAAGTCCTGTCTTTGACACATTATAATGTTCTGAATCCATCAGGAAGAGTTCCCAGAGATTAAGAAGTCTGTCCTCTATGCCTCAGAACATAAGGTCAGCCTCTATTGTATCTCTGAGTGTATGTGAAAATAAAAGTTATAATGACACTACAGTGTATACTGTTTCTTCTTTATCTAGTTTGCATGAGATGACCTTAATGAACATTGTGTCATTTGGTCTAATCTTGCATGTTGACAAATAACTTGTCCTTTTATTTAATAGGTATCTGGCCATGAGGAGTCACTTCTAGTTTCAATAGAGAAACTCATGCATTATTCAGGTGAGACAGGTAGAGTTGACTGCAAAGAAACAAGGGTCAAATAAACTATTCACTTAACCTGTTGCTAATACAAAGTATAGCTTTAATAATTGTTAGGAAGCTTCAGGATAGGTCATAAAACCAGGATGTTTAAAGAAAAGAGCCTTTTATGTTCAGAGAAAGCTAAAATTACTGGGGTTCAGATACCTTCATGAATGATAAACAAACCCAAAGAAAATATGTTATGACTCAGAAAAGCCCTAACTAAATAAGCTTGTTTTACTTTTTCTTAATTTAAAAATCCCAAATTCTGGTGTCTCAAAAGGATAAGTTTTTAATTACTTTTCCTAGTTTCTTTCCTATAAATATTACCTATGATGTGTGGGTTACAATAAAAGCTATGAGTTTATTTGGCAAAGACTCAAATGCCAGTTTTTCAAAAACATTGCTTCTTTACTGACACCTAAAGCTTTCTAGTGGATGACTAACATTTAATGAGAAACACGCATCTTTCACTTCGTATTGTGTATATCCACTCCTGATGATCGAATGTGCAGGTAAGATTCAACTAAGTTTAGCATATAAATATGTGTAAAATCTTTAAATTTTCTGAATTAAAAGGGTTAGGGTTGGCTTGGTGCTTGCTCTGGTTTAAAAGAAAATGGTTCTCAAAGGAGTGTTACCTTGTTGTAGTAGGAGTTGTCTTTTTGGAGGAATTATGTCACTATATAGACAGGTTTTGAGGCCATATATATGTCTAAACCATGCCCAGTAAGAGATACCATGTTCTGGAGCCTGCTCAAGATATAGAACTTTCAGTTTCCTCTCCAGTTTCATGCCTGGCTGAATACCATCATACTTGTAGCCTCTATGCTCCCAAACATGATATTAATGAACTTTGAAATTGTAAGCTGCTACTTCAATCAAATGTTTTTCTTTATGAGAGTTGCCACCATGGTCATGGTGTTCTATCAGAGCATTGAACAATCAAATTAAGAAATGACTTGTTAGAGTTATATGCATTTTCTATACCCTACTCTACTAATTTCCTAGCATCTTATAAAAATGCTGTCCCTGATATTTAACCTGAATCCCAAAGCCAACACAGAGTGCAGGACATTTATACTAGTCTATGTGTAACTCAGTTATTCCTGGATTTATTAACCTGTTATCCTGAATACAGCAAAGCCAGGATGCTCGCACAGTGGGGAGTGGTGACATTTGTCTATATTTTTACCTGTCAGTCATGTTTAATTAGCAATATCAATATATTCCATAAAGGATAAAACTAAGTCTTAGGGAAAAAATGAATAGAAATGGAATTTCAACAAGAAGAATAAAAAGAACAAGGAAAGAAAAACAGAACAGGAAGAAGTAAAGGTGGAGGAAAAAGAAGAGGAAGTAGAAGAGAAAATCCTACTGCTCCTTTGTTTAAAGTCAAGAAGATCTCTAGTAGAAGTATCCAAGGAATACCCTGGATCATCTTGCACACAATACAAAGCTTGGACCCATTTCTACTGTTTCTCCTGTTCACTAATTTAGATAGTGTTGTTTCAAGATCAGTGAGGAAACTAGATAGGATTTGTAATTGTTTCTCTAAAAAAGAGAATAAGATTAAACACAGAAGTCAAGGTCCACAAGAATAGCTGCTGTAGAACCATCTTTGTACACTGAATATGTATTATTTTTATTGGTTAATACAAGCTGACAGTCTGTTAACTGGAGAGAAAATTAGGTAAAAGATATAGCTTAGAATGCTGGGAAGGAGAAGGGTGGAGTCTGTAGGCACCAGCTAGGCGCAGAAGGAGGAAGAGATGAACATTCCATGATAATAAAGGTACAACGTAAATAGAAATATGGGTGAACTTAAAATGCAATAGCTAGTAAGTAATAAGCGTGAGCAATTGACTGAATATTTATAAGTAATATTAAGGCTCTGTGTGATTATTTGGGAATGGGCAGGTGAGAAGGAAATGTCCATTTAAAAGTGTTCCTCTTTACACCACTATATTTCATATTGTCTTTTCTATTGAAAGGAATTGTGGCTGGGAGGTAGTTATTTACCTGGATTTCTGCATCTCCAGCCTTTTTTGTATAGGGGTGTTCATGTGACTTATGTTTTTCAAAGAAAGGGAATAAAACAGGAATATTTGCTTCTCCCTAGAGAAGAGCTTGTGATTAAGGATTGCCTACTAGAGCTACCCCTTCTCATCACTACCACTTTTGCCTTGAAAACATTCAATAAAAAAGTTCTGAGAGATGATGGATTTATAAAATGTTTATAAAATGAAGAAGCCTGGGTCACTGACAGATCACTTGGAATTGAGCCATCCCCTGAAGATGAATAATTTCCCAAAGCTGCTATGCGAACATAAAATAGATTCCTATGACATTGTGCCTTAGCATATTTGAGTCTGTTATAACACAATAAAACAGTGTGTATTTTATTGATAGAAAATAAAACAAACATTGCTTATTTCCTTAAATGTATATATTCATTAGTGCTTCTAGGAAAACAGATAAGCCATCTTAATGGCAGAAAGTCCGAAATTGGGTAAAGTTATAAAATATATGGCACATAACAATTGTGTATACCAGAAGAAAACAAATAGAGAGCTGATATCACTCCAAAGATAGAAAGGATTCTGTGAAGGTAACCCTTACACACAGACACTCTCATTTTCCAAAACATTAGTTAGTAACAATGTCGAATGATGAGATAATACAGCTAATTTCAATATTAGGTGTATTTTAATATGTGTGCTATTATAAGTCACCAGCTCATTAGTTCTCACTGAAACATGAGGTTTTAAAATCTTGAATTACAATAAAAGATCTTTGACTCTTTCTTTCTCTCAATAAATAATATGCTTATTAAATATTAAATATTATTTGTGAAAATCACAACAATGAATCCATTTCAGTCTTGCTTCTCATCTATTTAAGACACTTCTGGGTCTCCCTCTGTTTAGTCTTTTTCCAGAAGTAGCATAACCTCTACAGCTCCTTAAAATTATGTTCCTTTAGTCCCTTTGATAATTGACACTCCTCAGCCTCCTGTTGTGGCCATCAGTACTACCTATGATACTGCTACTATCCTCCAAAATTTCATTCTTCTTTAGAGCCATGCATGACTTCTATTGCCAGTGCCTGCCTTGAAAAGATTATTTATTTCTAGGACTTTTATCTTTATGAGTACATAGAAAATGATTAGTGATGTTTTAAGTCACATTGCAGAAAGAATTCTGTGGATAATGGCAATATTGATTTTTTTTTTACTTCTTTCTTATATTTTGAAAATATTGATGCATTTGCATTTGGTTATTTATGAATTTGTGCACAACTGAGTAAGGGGGCTCATAGTTTTCAAAAGAAGGCCTTGGATACACTTGCGTTAAAGTTATGTGTTTGACTGTCAATGTGGGTGTTGAATGTGATGTGTTCACAGCCTCTGAACCATCTATCCAGATACCATGGTTTTAGGGGAAAAAGAAATTTGGAAATTTTGTTATATTGTGCATGTGACCTCTGAGCAGAATGCAAACCTGGTTACTTCCTTTTGACATTTGTTTTAGCCTGAAAATCTATCTCAAAAGCCCTACTCCCTTCACCTTCAATTAACAATTTTTAAAGAATGAATATATCAAGATGATCTTTACATGTCTAATTTTCAGGTAATTTATATCAAGTATTATATTATCATGTATCATATTTGCTACTCCAGGCCTAAAGCAGGACAGAGACTAAGTCCAGAGATTTCTGTGCATGCCAGTTAAGACTATTTTATTTTAACCCACACAGACTTAAATATTATTAAAGAATAAAACATTCAGGATGGCCTCAAAAAGCATACCATTAGCAGAGCTTGTTAAGAGGCTAATATCTCTATATAGTTTTTCTAAACCTAACTGTAAATCTTGCAATTGATAACAACCATATCTGTGTTCTACTGTGTAGAAGGATATGGGTAGTGTTGATTAGGTTGTTATGTTTGACATATATTTGTATATATGACATATATTCACATTTATATGACAAATTTATATATAAATGTATGTGAGTTATTGATTACCCCTTAGTTAATGGATTAAAATAAGTGCCTTATCCCACTATCATTTTTATATTTCACATAATTCCTAGTTTATTTTTTTAATTTTTTATTATTAATAAAGTCACATTTTCTATCCCTGTATATCTTTATTCAAGGTCCCTTCCCCCTCACACCCTTTCAGGTAACTCTCTCTTCTCCACATCTCCCCATCTCCTCCTCAGCAAGGGCAGGAGGTGCGAAGGTTTCATTATTGCTCAGTTCAGCCTCCACTCCTGGCAGATCCAGTTTTTTCCCCCAACATCGAAACTGAGTCAGGTGTTCCTCTAGAGGGAGTGGGATCCAAGGTGTCAGTCCAAGGTGTTTCAGGTCCCAAGCTGTTCAGTGGTTGTGGTTTGCAGCTTGGACATACTTTGCTTTTTACCTGTAATATGTTCCCTGGAACTCAGCTTTAGAACAACTAAAAAAATTATGAATAAATATTGAACTTTATACATTAATTAACTTTTTAAATTTCATATGCAGCATTGAATAACTCCAACTTGATTTTGTTTTACAGTGGCTTTAAAATGTTTAAAATTTTTCTTCAAACTTCAATTATTTAACCCAACTTCATTAAAATTCAGGCAATTAATTTTTATTATTATTGTATTATTTCATATAGTTCTATAGGAAAGAAGAATTTTATATTAACAACAAAAAAAAAAAAAACTCTAACATTCACTAGGTACTGAATTTAAAAAGTCACAATATAGACTTGGCTTTCCGGCACATGCCTGCAATGTAGTACTAATTCATGAAGAAAGGAAATCACAAGTTTAGTGTCATCTGTGACTAGTCACATAAGCCAGCCTTGGCTAAACACTCACACTTTATGGTTTATAAGAAATAATATGCTTAAGACATATGAATGTATATTTAAAAAGCATGATTTTTATAATATGTGTTGCCACAGTATAATCTGTCATATGTGTGTGTGTCTGTGTATATTTATATATATATACATATATATATGTATATGACATTTACATATATATGAATTTAATATAATAACGTGAGTTCTTGACTATCCCTCAACTATAGAATAATGAATATTAGCTCTAAAATCAGAACCTGAACCATCCTGTTTTTCACAATGGACTAGAAACTAGAAATCATCTTTGACCATACCTGACACATAAACTTTGAGATATAATTCACATGTTGGTAGTCTAACATTGTAAGGGGCTGATATTAATAAACTTGCACTTATGTATTTGAATTCAACTACTCATGATTTTGTAGCAAGCACTCTGATCAAGTAAATTATTGTCTAAGTCTAGTCCCTAGTTCTCATTTTGAAAAAAAAATGTCATTAACCTACAACTTCTAAGAAAGAATAGATTAGTTACTATATTAATGATTGCAAATATTTTTCAACTTTTGTTTTATTTTCCATTTCCAAAACTTTTGTCTTTATTCCTGAGAACCCTTTTTAATTTTAAGTAAACAATATATGATTGTGCATACATAGGAAGTACAAAGTATGACTGTAACAGAGTAACACAATATATAAGGCAAACTACTTAATGCACTTATTGCTTCAAACACATATGAATTTGAAATGAAAATGTTTGCTGTATATGCTCTAAGAGGTACTGAAATACACACTAGGCTATTATCGACACTGTGATACACACTGAAAAATATCTCACAAAAAAAAAGAACAGTTCACCTTTCTGGCTGAGGATTCTTCCTCCAGAAGTCATGTATCTGCTATCCTCAAGTCTCGCCCTCTTCTCTCTCCTTCTATGAAATTGATTCTTTAGAATTTCAAATATAGTTGGCAGCAAAAAGCAGTTGTTTTCCTGTGCCTACTCTATTTCTCCAAACATGATGCTATCAAATTTTACCCATGTTGTAAATAGTGAATGTCTGTATTTCTGTATTTTTGTGCATTTTTGTCTACACTGGTATAGAGTATTTTCAGAGAGGTTTTGACATAAAATAGAACACTGGAAATGATGATTCAGCATATACCTACAGTATTTTGTTTATATGCATATATATGTATGTGTGTATATATATATATGTGTGTATATATATTTGCATATACATAATATGACAAAATGGAGGGTGTGTTAACACTACCATGAAGTATATAACAATTTTATTTATCTTAATATTATGATGAAGCAGAGCTATAAAATAAAAGTTAAACTGAATATCAGCAGCCTAAGCAAGGATTAGAAGTTTTGAAACATCTTCCTTAGCAAGTA
This sequence comes from Sigmodon hispidus, assembly GCA_004025045.1. NCBI lineage: Eukaryota > Metazoa > Chordata > Mammalia > Rodentia > Cricetidae > Sigmodon > Sigmodon hispidus. The sequence continues at coordinate 18,992 of PVIH01001277.1, read as the reverse complement.
TAAGAACATGTGAAAGGCAATAGGACTTTTAAAACACAGTATTTGTAAGTGTAATTGAGCAAAACAACAAAAACTTAAAATGAGAAATGTAAATCTTATCAAGTATAGTTGAAACATCAAGATTATGACCAAAATTACTGCTGCTATATTTACAACCAATGGAGCTATGTATGCAAATACCACTTAGAGGTCAACAACCATAGATTATTGTCTAAAATACCTTGAAAATGTTATTATCAAAATAGTAAAAGATCTCTTACAATTCTATAATATTCAGCATATAACACTGAAAATGAATGTACCACTCATAGCTGTACTGGAGAAGCTAAAAAAAGTAGCAAATTAGATGCCAACATGGAAGATCAGCATGTTTGTACAACCTTCCATGAGAAGCAGCATTAAACTATTGGTTTGATGAATATACATGTAGCAGGTACAGTAATAAAGGTAGGCAGCAAGGAACTAGTATGATTGGATATGAAATAAGAGCATATGTATCTGATGTATGATTAGCAATAATATATCCAGCTATAAATTATGGCTTCCAGCAATTTGCTGTTCCATGTTTACCAATACCAATAATAATTATATAGGCATCTACTACATAAATTATTAATTTAAATCTCATTCAACATCTTATTAATTTAACAATAATTTTATACCAAAATAGTTTCAGTTTACCTTTAGTGAACCAAATTAAGAGATAGAATCCCCCCTCCCACAAAGACTTATGTGTTTCATGATTTGAATTCATACAGTCAGGTTTTGCAGTACAAAATTCTTCTCCTTAAAGTAACCAGTAGCATGATATGGTCAAACTACTTCATATTTATTATTTATTTAAAAGAACCACATAAAAGAGATGAAGCATTCTAGTCCTATTTATTTTATTTAATTTTTTAAAATTAGGTTTCAGTCTCAATATTACTATGTGCTCCTACTTAGCGGTAAATGACCTTTGTATAACTATATTTGGGATCTTTTTACCACACAATATAGCCTTTAATAAGCATTTTCTGTTGTATTGTCTCAAAGTATACCTTACTTTTGGCTGCCACAAGAATGGTGACAACACACCAAAGATTATTTCTCTGATGCCTGTAACATCATTGCCTAGTTGCTCTTCCCAGGCTAAATCATTAACTATTCCTACTGCACTCTTTTGAAAGAAAAGTTACAATGTCTTTTAAAGTAGATTGGAACAGCTTCCCTGTTTGGATGCCTTTGATCTCTACTAATGGATGTTATTTTTCTGTCAAATTCAGCATAACAATTTTAGGAGATACCTATGAATTTTTCATATGACAACAATCTGGGGAGTTACTTTTATAACTTTTATTCTGAAATTTTGGCACATAAAGAGAAAAATTCACTTTGATCTCTTTCTTTAGATTATGGTATTAATGAAACCAAGAATACAAGTTTAAACTTTCTATATAAGTTGATTCATTTTTATCTGTTATGAAGAGGAGGATTTGTACAGTGTAGACAAGTAAAAGACTGGAAAGACACAGGTACGGAGAGTGTGCACACAATCCTTCAGTCATAGCAAAGAAGCAGGAACATGAGACAAAAGACTCAATGCCGTATTGAAGAATTTTAATCATTTAATGTTGCTCTACTCCCTCCTTTTTGAGACAGGGTTTTTCTGTGTAGTCCCGGCTGTCTTGGAACACATTCTATTGAGCAAGCTGTCCTCAAACTCAAAGATATGGCTGTATCTGCCTGCCCAAGTTTGGGGATCAAAGGCATGTGCCACTACTGCCTGACTTTATAAAAATATATTTATTTTTATCTAAGAAAGTGATTTCTTTACTTTTTTCTAAGTCCACTAATGAGTAGGTACATTCCCCGCTTATCTTTCTGGGAATACTTCACTCAGGAGGATATTCTCCAATTCCATCCATTTGCCTGTAAATTTTAGGATATATTTTTTTTTCTTACTGCTGTACTAGTAGTATGCTATTTTTTTGATGCATTGATATTTTGCCCTCATGGATGTGTGTGTGAATATTCTGGATTCTATGGAATTGGAGTTACAGGTTATTGTACACCATCATGTAGACATTGCGAATTGATTCTGGATCTCTGGATAAAGTAGTCAGGGCTCTTATTCACTTGGCCAACTCCCCAGCTCCTACATTGCACTATATATAATAATCAAGGTTCATGAATATCAACATTTTTATGAAATCTCCCTGAATACTTGTAGTTTAGTTTTGTTTAAGTGTTTGTGCATGTGAGAACCCATGTGTGCATATTTGTGTGTGTGTGTGTGTGTGTGTGTGTGTGTGTGTGTTTTAAATCACTTTATTCACCCATCAGCTTTCAATGAAATAAGAATGTTTTTGCTTAGAGTCCACTGATGAGTGAGTATATCCCCTACTTATCCTTCTGGGTTTGTGGGTTCTTAATGGACCATTCCAGTTAGGAGCTTGGTAGGCATTGTTAAAAGCAATTTAAACTTTGGAGGCATAGCTTAAGAAATTCAGAGAGGAGATAACGAACAAGTAGGCTAGACCTTGCTCTTAAGTTCTTAAGTGGGCTTTCCCCCCATATTCTAAAATCTTGTCTGAAGATAAATTTAAAAGTAATGAACTAATTTATTTCTCAAAGGAAGTTTCAAACTTCCTTAATATTGAGAGCAAGAAGGCAGGGAAAAATAGAAAATGAACAAATGGAAGAAGAAAGGGACACTAGACAAGCTTAATGTGGCAACAAAGGCAGACAAGTACTGGGATAGAAGCTGCTACTGTTAAGACATTGACATGATTAGGAAAAATCCTGAAATGCACTGAAATAAGGCACAGGAAACATTCAGATCATGATCTCATGAAGTCACACTTAAAACTTGTGAGAGGAAATGCCTAAGAAACTTTGTTTAGACTGAAACAGCAAACATAAGCTGTTTCTGAAGTTCAATGTGGGCAGGGTTCATACCAAGCATGTGAATGAAATGTGCAGTGTGGGTGACAAGGTGTTTATTTTAGAATTATGAAGCATGCAATAGTTAAATGGTCATGGAATCTTTCTTCATGGTACTAGAGAAGCTGGGAGGCCAGGCTTGTTGCAAAGAAGACCCTTTATGGTTGGCAAAAGAGGGTGTTGCATGAAGCTATGAAAGCAAAGCCTGAGTCTTATTGGAGACTACAAGGAATTGGAGATTTCAGAACCATGGAATATTTGTCAAGAAGAGTTGCAGATAATGTGTGGAACCATCCAAAGTTCTATATGAATTTGCAAACAGCAGAGCACATAGACTAGAACCATATAAGCATGTTGATAGCAGACATGGAAGGGACTTCAAGGTTCTATCTCTATATTTTTATCATGTGTTAGATCATTGTTTACTCTCTAGGCTCCCATTTCCCTTCTTTGGAATGGTGATGTATAGTCCATGATTTTTATGGGTATTAGAAAACAAAGATTTGAATTTTAAAAGAATATGGAATGAGGGCTATGTTATTAGATCCTGTCTCAAATAAACAGAATAAAACTAAACAAATAATAACAACAAGAGAATTCAAGTATTATGACTACAAGATATTGAAATTTTTGTTCATCTTGTATTACAATATGGCCAATAGATTTTTGAAGGCCACGGAATGGATGATGGTGTTTACAATGAGATATATACATATTTCCAGGTACCTAAAGTCCACACAGTATAGTACTCTCTGAACAGATTTAGTTGATCTGTTCTTGCTAGAGGATATTGCCCTTGGGGGTAGTCCTGAAGGTTTCAAAAGCTATGCACTGTTTCCAGTGTGTGCTCTTTGCTTCCAGAGAAGGAAATCACCTACTTTCTGCTATGTCTGCTTGGCCATCATGAATTATTGTCTCTCTTAAGCCATAAACAATGTGGAACTGATGAGTTCTGGGCTAGTTATGAGATTCTGTCTCAAATAAACAGAATAAAACTAAACAAATAAATAATAACAACAAAATAATTTAAATATATTTACTTGCAACATCATCCTGACTGTGAATATTTTAATTTACATTTTGCAAGTAAATCATTAAAACTTCTTAGACAGATATTACATTGCTTTGAACCCTGAAATTTTCTGAAAAGACTCACATTTGTGAGAACAGCATAAGAAAGAGCTTTTACTTTTGTCATTTATTTACTTTAACTGTCAAATGTACCACACCTTACCTGTTTTTATGCAAAAAGCATAGGATGATGGTAAAACCTATTATTACAGAATGGGGATATCCAATTGATGGAAATAAACCTACACTACTTGCTTCGTTTTCAGTCATTAATTCTTGAAAGTTTTCATAAAGACTCTGCTGATGTATTAAATTTTACATGTCTTTTTTTCAATTCAAATATTCTAAAAATGTCTTTTAAGTTACATTATTTACAATACCACACATTGTATTAAAAGTCCAAGAATGTATATACATGAGAAAACTTGACACCTTTATCCCCACATTTAACTAGTCCAAAATTAGGCCTAATAATTTAGGGGAGATTTTTTTTTAAAAAAACTACATAAATTAGCATATTACAATTTGTACAACCTTTTACTTAGTGGTTGGGAGTATTTTAGATTTAAATATTATGCTTTAGATAATTTGTCGGTTTTTAAAATGTTATTATTTTTTCTTATAAGCTAGTATATAAAAGAAATAAAATGTTATTTGATGTAAAATATAGATTAATTACATTTATTACACATTTGTAAAACATAAAGAAATAATTTATACATTTTGTGTTTTTGTTTTAAAATATTTTAAAGAATATTTCTTTGCATTTTTGTGTGGTATACAGATATATAAACATATGAATTTACTAGTGGTAACCAGAGATCAATGTGAGCTATCCTACTCTTTGGAGTGCCTAATATATTTTGAACTATCATTTTTCATTTACATTGGAGTTCACTAGTTCTCTTAGACAACCTACATGGTCAGTTCTCCAGGACTTTATTGTCTCCAACTTTCAGTTATGAACTACTAGGTTCCAGGTCACTCAGCTAGTGGCATAGTTGCAGGTAATGTGATCTTATGTCTTCATTCTTGTATAGCATTGAGCCATATTCCTAGATCCCATGAAATAAGTTTGATAAGCAGAATTAGAGGAATAGTATAAGATTCCATAACTGCTGGCTTTCACTTAGGAATATCAAATTTGTAACACTGAAGTACTATTTACTGATGTAATGTTTAGTAATAACCATGTCAGTGAGTGCTGTCAAAAAATAAGTATTTTGGACAGAACATTTATAAAACAATGAAATAAAAACGGTCTTCTTTACTACAACTGTGAAGATTACTTCAATATATATTCATTGCAAGTCATATGGCAAACAATACACATATGTTTTGTTTTGTTTTCTTCTTTATTTTCATCTAGGCTATAACTGTAAGGATTTCTACAGCTTGCATTTACCTGGAATGTAACAGAGTCAACTATGCCCCTGGGTGTGGCTATGCAAACATGGTCCCACCCACACTCTTAAAGAAAATGCTCACACAAGTCCCCTCCCTCTTCCTCTTTCTCTGCTCCCTTCTTCCCTTACCTCTGCCTACTGCTCTAATAAACTCTCTTGAGGTACTCCTGGTGTTGAGATTCCATTCACGTGCCACATGCAAAAAACTAACATTGGTACCGAAACAACAGAGTGGATCAGATAGCCAGAGCAGCAGCCCTTCAGGGCACTGGCCTAAACTCAACATCTTCACCCCAGGGAATGCAGCCACTACAACCCACACTACAACCAACGCAGCCACCCAGTACTAGGGAGATTCTGTCCTGTCTGCATCAGCTTTTCCACCCTAACAGTCAGGCCTTAGCTCACTTCGTTAAGATACATCTCCAACCTTCCTCTGAAGATCTACAATTCTTAAAATCTATCACTGCCTCTTGTGCAATTTGTCAAAAGACTGACCCTATTTCCAAATCCCATAGCAATCCCTTTCACAGCCACCAGGCCAGGGGGTCTATTCTGGGGACTAGGTGGCAGTTAGACTTTTCTCAAATGCCCACCACAGTTAGACAGGTCAAATACCTATTGGTATTCATAGATACATTTTCTGGCTGGGTGGAGGCATTCGGGACACATAATAAAAAGGCTCAAACAGTTTCTGACATTCTTCTTCGAGAAATAATTCCCAGGTTTGGAATTCTTGCTTCTCTTCAATCTGACAATGGTCCCGAGTTTACCTCACAAATTTCCCAAAGATTATCTAGGGCTCTCAACATTCCCTTGCATTTCCATATTCCATATTGCCCTCACTCATCTGGCAAAGTGAAAAAAACTAACCGCTCCTTAAAAGACATCCTTGTTAAGGTGTCATAAGAACTCCATTTAGACTGGAAAAAGTTGCTACCTCTAGCCCTGTTTAGACTTAGAGCTCTCTCCAAAAAAAACTGAATATCTCACCCTTTGAACTTCTATATGGAAGACCTGTTTTACCGCCTGGACTGTCTCCTAAAACCCCATACCTTCCTGACAATCTGCTTCCTCCCCTCCTCCATCACCTGTGATTGCTTTTGTGGGATTTTGCAGACAACTCCCTCCCCAAACCGTGCTCTGATTCATCCTGCCCACCTCGAGTTAACATTAGAGATCAAGTTTTACTTTCCTCTCCAAGCCACTGAACCTTCTCCCCTCACTCTAAAGTGGATGGGACCATATAGCGTAATTCTGACAACTCCCACAACCACTAAACTTGAAGGTTTCCCACTTTGGATTCATTTGTCTAATCTTAAACCTTTATCCCCATTCCTCAAAGTAGCCAGGCAAAAGACCCTAAATCTTATAAAACCAGCTCCAATCCTGTTTGAGCTTCTTTTGTAGCTGGCCAGAGCAGAAACCAAGATGGTAAACAAGGGGCCCCAGGCAGTCTGCTTGAAAAAAACCCATGTAAACAAAAGGTCTGCAGTTGAAGCTGCCACTCCCTGAGGATGCATTGCAGGTAAAACAAAGACCATTCCCCACCCCCCTGCTAGAGTCCAAGTAGGCAAAATACAGGACCCTTTAATCCTTTCCTTTTCCCAGACCATGCAAGGATCTGCAGACCTTAACATGCAGACAGCGGACAATAGAATCCCTTAGCAGAAGAAAAGAACCATTCACACACCCAGCTAACTCAAGGTTTACTTCCAAGCCCCTTTCCTCTTAGCCTGTCACTCCCAAAGCTCTATCACTAATATATATATATTTGAGCTCCAGGAAACAAAAACTCACAGCCCTGTAATCCAAATCTTCAATTCTGCCAGCAAGATGAGCTGAAGACTTCTCCATCCTTTTGTCAGCAGAAAGTAGACAAAGACCATCACAATGACCATGCTCACTATAAGACTTCTCCCTTGCCATAAACCCAGCTTTTTTATATATATATCAAAGGGTGAAATGTGAGGATTTCCAAAGCTTGCATTCTCCTGGAATATAACAGAGTCAACTATGCCCCTGGGTGTGGCTATGCAAACATGGGCCCACCCACCCTCTTAAAGAAAGTGCTCACACAAGTCCCCTCCCTCTTCCTCTTTCTCTGCTCCCTTCTGCCCTTACCTCTGCCTACTGCTCTAATAAACTCTCATGTGATACTCCTGGTGTTTAGCTTCCATTCACATGCCAAGTGCAAAAAACTAACAACAACATTATCACATGTTAATATATATGTTTCTTTAATCTATATTAGTCTGAATTTTTTTCTAAATTTCTATTTTTATTTTCATAAATTTAACTTCTTAAAAAGAGATCAGTTGCTACACTGAATTATTTTTCACCATCCTTGTATTTTTTATTATTATATTATACATTTTTACAAGAATACCACAAGTTAACACTATCTGAGTAATTATAACATCACTTGTTTTTACTGCACAGATCAATTAATAATGTCTGGTATTTTGAATTTTGACATCTTAAATTGATTTTAAATATTATTTATTATGAATTGAGGTGATTCTTTGAGACTATATTTTTACTTTCACTAAAATTTAATTAAGGGCTACAACATTTAGCATATTTTAATTACCAAAATACAATTATGTAATGAAATACTCCTGTAATCTCAGTTCTTATAAAATGGAGGTAGTATAATCAGGAGTCCAAGTTTATCTTTGCCAAATAGGATTTAAGGCCAAACAGAACTATATATTTTGAAAGTTTCAGAAAAATGATATGATAATTAGCACTCAAACTACTTTATTGATAAATTTTTGGTTTCATTTTTTTAAATGCTTTACTGTGAATATGTTTTAAGAAAAATGTCAGATAATTATCTGAAAGTGTTGGCAACTAGAATTTTCAAATTAGCCAGTTTTAAAATAATGAAAACACCATAGTCTCCATTCAAAGTCATATTCTCTTTATATTTCTGTGCTTGACACATTAGTTCCTATAACTATTTCTATAGTAGCTGTACCTATTTTCAAAAAGCTTTAGCAAAATTGTAGTTCTATTATTTTTGATGTTTTAAGAATAAACATTAACTTCTGAACAGTCATGTGAATGCTAGAAGTATGTGACATATTTAAACAAATACTAAAATTCAGACTGGTATGCCTGACAGAATAGAAGTGATCACAAAAACAGTGGATGTTCAAGTGGAAAGGTGTGTACATTGCATTTTACCTAATGTGCCATACCCTAGACCCTGTTTATTAATTTACATTGAGGTATAATAATATTAATAATTATAATAACTATTATTATTATTATGGTGTATTTAACCTAAATTAATTTAAATATTTTTACCAGTAAAGATTATTCATATGGAAACTGTAAGCTATTAATGTTATAAAAATGACTGTAAAGTATTTGTGATTATAAAAATATTCTTATTTCAAAATTATTCTCTAACTCAGAATTGCCAATAATTTAAACATACACACATTTTAAATGTTTTTATACCAGATCTTTGTTTCATGAATTCAATCTTTAATAAAGATGTTTACCATATAATATAAAAATGTTTATTATTTATCAATATATTTATTGTTTTTCCTGTCTACCATTCTATCTACCTTACAGTGTTTATTCAAAAGCATTTCTGTTATATTTATTTTTAGGTGGATAAGCATTTGCTGTATGTATGTAAGTGCACCACCTGAATGCCTAGTACCCACAGAGTTGTGTGAGTCACATTCTTAGAACCAGAGTGATAGACAGTTTTACAACATCATGTGTGTGCTTAGGACCAAACTAGGGTTCTACATTGAAACAGCATATTCCCCTAACCACTATACTATGTATTAGGCTCAGTTCTAATTTTTTTTAAAAAGTATTTGATAATATCACTAACCAGAAATCTCTATATATATTGTCATAGGACCATAACCTGAGTACTTTCCAGTTTTTCAATGTTCAGTTGTATATCTTCTATTTTAGAGCATCTTCATTTGTGATCCACATTTGTCTAATCTTGATGGAAATACGTATTATTCTTTTAAAATTTATATTCCAGATATCTATTGTTATGCATATGTGCTTTCTCAAGTAGTTGCTTATATATCACTCAGTTTGAAAGTCTAGAGAGACAGAGTCTTTGGAGAGGTGATTATGTCACCAGAATGTGTTCTACCAATACTAAGTTTTAAAATAAATTTTACCTGCCGTTTTTACATGAATCATCATCAATGTTCAAAATGGAAAAAAAATCCAATAAAAATAGGTAATTTCTATTTTCATAGGAACATAAAAGCAAGATGTAATCAGATATCAAAGTTTACAGCTACTGTCAAGAATGTAAATCAGCGCAATGAGCACTATTTCTAACATATTATTTCTGTTAATTTACTTTTAATAAGTAGTGGTAAGAGTAGTTGTTATTTACTAATCACATAAATACTTATTGACTTCTTCTTGATGCTAAATACTCATAATTCTTTGAGATAAACATGACTAAGCTAATCAGGTCTCATACCCACAGTCAATCCAGGAGGGTCAGAAAGAGGTAACTCACACCTTTAATCGCAGTAGTAGTAAGAAAGAGTGGTGACTTACACATTTAATCCCATAACTCCAGAGACAGAGATATTTCTGTTTCTGTGATTTCAAGGCCTAACTACCAAACAGTAGTAGCTCACACTTTTAATCTTAACTTTAGAGTTATATGCAGCGTTGAACTCAGAAGTGAAACAACTTCTGGGTGAAAAGGTATTTAAGGAGGCAGACAACAGACCTTGTGGTATTCTGTTAGAAGCAAAGCGTCAGGCTGAGGACTCTGGAAGATAGCTTTTACCCTGAGTAGCTATGTTCACTAACGTCTCATTTGTCATCAGATGCTGCTGTGTTTCTTGTTATTTTACTTCTCTACTTAATGCTCTTTACTCATATTTGTTCTGAGAATAAAAGGCAAACCAGTGATTTGACGCAAATGGCCAAGATGGCATACCTTAGTTGTCCCTTACTATACATCGTGCTAATCATTTTATTCTGTTTACTCTCCTTATTTTAACTTTATAGACATATCATGGTCTTCCTGGAGTTAGAAAATGTGTAATTTGTCTGAATAATCCACATTTTTCTCACCAAAGTAACTGTTCCTTGATAAACCACGTAAAGGACAGAGGCTTAGCTCACAATTTAATTAATTGTTAAAGGCTTTTTTCATCAAAGTTCATAATTCTTCTTTGGAAATATTTTATGCAGTTTTCAAAGAAGCATTAAAGTATGTCTTGAATTTCTAGCTTGAAGGATTATAATAAGATATTACTATATCAATGTTGGTTTGTCCTCTGCTTTTGGTTTTGCTTAGTGCTACCATTACTATACAACGAACAGCCTATCATAGGGTTTATTTTAATAACTGCATATTGAAAAAAATCCTAAATTTATTTTATAATGTAAATATTTATTAAAATTCTAATATTAAAATATTAACCTTGGTTAATATTTCAAGAGTAGAAAATATTTTAAATCAATACAAAATATTTAAAAATGGTTTACGACCAGGTTGATTCTCAGTTATAATAACTCATTCTCATTTTAAATAGCGTTTGCTTATCTCCTTACCTGGCAGTTTAATAGATACAGAGAAAAGTATATTAAATATTTTTTAATTTACTCTATTGTAATTATATGTAATATTTAGTATATATAAATTATATAATTTGATTCACAAATATGCTTCATTCTATAAGCTTTATGTATTTAAACAATCAATGAACTTTAATGAAAATTAACGTGATGAATTTTATCATATTATATCCTCTAAAGATTAATGGACAATTTAACATATATAAGTGGCCTCATCTTTCATATTTCTGATGGGGAAAACTGTAATTTTGACTCAGTTTTCAATTTTATGTACTTGATAATTGGAAGTGTATACTATAGAGTAGCTAGCCTATTATATTCAGATTTTAAACCTGAATTTTTGTCTTTTTGACATTCAAGAGGTGGCCCCTGAATACTGTAATAAGTAGAGATGCTCAAATAAGGGCCTAGGATTTGCAACTTTGTGTCTTCCCTCACACTTTTTGACCACCTAAACTAACTTTCTTCCATTCTTCCTTTCTCCCTCCCTGCCTCCCTCCCACCCTCCCTCCCTCTCTCTCTATCTATCTCTTTCTTTCTTTCTCTCTTTCTTTGTTCTTACTTGGAAACCATCACTCAAAATTAGTACTTTTAAATTAAAATATATACTTTAATCATTTCCTGGAGGCTTTCCTTTTGTTCTTTCTTTCTTTTTTCTGTTTTCACTAATGGTTCATTTGTGAAGATGAAAAGCAGTTGTGTACATGGACATCCTATTTGTGTAAATTGCCAAGGTCACATCCTATTGTGTCTTGCATGAAGTAAAGTTTATGATGCTTCTGAAGCTAGGTCCTTCAGAGAGGACTTGACAAGCCCATGGATACAATGACAAGTAGGGGAGCGATGGTTGGGCTGAGAGAAATAAAGGTACAAGGACTTTGTAATGGTGTAGCTGACTGTCACACTTGTAATTGTTGTCTGTAGACACTGATATATTTCAGATAATGCTATTAGTGGAATAAGAGTTGGGGCTCAAAGACTGTGCCATAGAAATTTTTTTCCCCATTTTTCTTATACATCTTGAGGTTATTCTTAGAAGTGCTTCGTGGATTTTCATGAATGATATCAGGTCTAACTTTAAATGCTCATAATAACTCTACCATTTTTATTAATTTGGAGTTTGTGTAGCCTTGCTTAGTAATATAAATAATGCACCTTAATAATAAACAAGTAGGAAAATTTGGAAGTGATTATTTACTAATGAGTCAATATTAGAGGCAGAACTAAGACTACAAAGAATAGCTCTATTTATATTTTACATATTACATTCTGATGAATTATCTGTGTGCTTAAAAATAAACAATATTATTTATATTAGATAATTAAGAAAGTTGTATTGCCAATCCTCATATTTATTGTGCTAATGTTATGAGGGGCATATAAAAAAGCAAATAAAAGAAAACATATTTGTTATGATAACCAACAAACATTTGGCAAATCCACAGCTTTTCTGAAAGCCTTCTGTGTACAGATTTCCCTTGCAAAGATGCTTAAATGGATTTTAAATAAATACAGCAAAAGACCTGTGCTATTGGTTACTTACTAATTGAAGAGGTTAAACTCACCAAATCTATATCATTGGCTAGGTCTCAAGAATGTGACTCTACTACTGGTCTTTTACAGACACCTGTTACCTATATTTTCTATAATATATAGTCCTGTACAATGGTAATACTAATAAATCTAAAACTTGTATCTCCTTTGGTAACCTAAAATTAATATAAACTTTAGGAAATAAAATTATAAAGTTTGAATACATCTGTCACAGGTCAAATAGAAAAGTTCCAAATATAAAGAAAGATTTTTCTTAATTTCCTAAACTTTAAGACCCTAGTATATTGGCCTCACCAGATTTCCACATGCCTGGCAGAAACATTCAAACATCAGCAAACAACTACCATCTACTAAAAATGACTATGGGCTCTGGATATTCTAAAAGCTGATATGAATCGGTATACCCTGTTTCTATAGCTGGGCTAGAATACCACATGATTCTGATTAATGCTCCATTGTCCAGTCAATGACTCGCCTTTGAGCTTTCCTGGGCCCTGAAACAATCTGTCAGTTTCAGATGGATGTAGTTATAGAAGAGAATATATTATCCATTGCCCACTGTCCTTAATATGCTGAAATGCTACATTGAAGGGAAACTCTCTGACATAGCAAACAAAATGGCTTTCTTTAATGCTTGGTGACATACCAGTATAATGGGCCCAGATTTGTCAATCAGAATATTTATTACCTAAAATTTTTCTACAGTATGATATGGCACTTGACTTTGTTTATACAAGACAGAAGGTTATTATTCTAAGAATAAGAAATATAATTTCTATATAAATAATTAAAGATTATAATCTGACTATACTCAAATCATCTATAAAATAAGAACTTCTTTATTCACATTTCTAGGATCCTTCAATATAAGGAACTTTGTAAAACATCACAGGGCCTTTGGACCTTCTGCTTTTGCTAATTGTTAATGACTCTTACTTCACTGATGCCTTAACTAGATGATAATGCTTGTTTGGGTACCATTAGATTGATAGAGTTTAAGTGCCAATATAAGCCCCTAGACCCATCTCAGGGATTTGAGACGGAGTAAAGCTCAAGGGGGAATAAAGGGATTAAACTCTCCCACCTTGACAACTGAATTTAGGTTTCAGTTTTCTAAAAAGGGCAAATAGGTGGCTCTCCCAACAAAGGAGATTTGGGCATTTGTCCATAATGCCCTTACATTTAGGGATGAGAAGGAAAACAAAAATAAGACCTCACAGTGTCTCAAGGACAAATTCAGCAGCCCCCTATCAAGTCACATCCAGACTTGTCCAACCTTGTGCATATCCAATAATAATAAAGATTAAACCTCAGTCAATTAAAAGATTACTAATGTAATTGCTGCTTGTTTAACCAATCATATTTAATATGACCTAATTGTCCCTGAAACTCCACTTAATTGTGCTTAAAAAAAAGCCTGCAGTCTCATCTCAGGGTCATTGCCACTTTGCACATGTGAATGACTCCACATGCATACTAGAATATTAATAAACATACTTTGGTCTTATATATTATTTGAATCTGGAGTATCCTTCACCATTTCCTGAGACTGTACACTAATAAGTATACATTTGTTCAAATGTTGATTTATTGGTATTTGTCGTTACTTGGTTTTCTATAATTATGAAATAGCATATTTACTTGACTATAGAATCTGTAATTTCTTTTTAAAATATTATTCATAGCAAAACGCAGTGAATGCTAGATGCATAATTAGATAACATAAATAATAGCAAACATAATTTTATGTGCTGCTATCATTCCAACGTACTTAAAATTTTGACCTTCAGCTTCTAATTCATTAAAAACAATTGACACTGGAAAGACAACATAAATTTGAAATAGAACATGTTTGTTGCAAATATTTTCTTGGAAAAGGCCAGATAATAAAAATATATGAAGTAAACTTTGATTTCTGTAAGTGAGATAATCTATATAAAAACACATAAATCAACGGGTGTTACTTTGTTTGTACAGAAAGGTCTTTATAGAAACAGAATGCATTTACCCCTGTCAGTCCCAGGTAGAGAAAATACATTTTTCCACTCAAGTAAACAACAAAAAGCTAAATTTTTCAACATCAGAAATATACATCATACTTTTTCCTTATTTATGTTCTTTCTGCTTTTTTTCTGATTCTGTCTACTCAGGGTCTATTTCTATTCAAAATCACATTACCTGAACATTTTAGTTATGTGTGATACAATTATGCTACAATTTAGGTATGCTATTGCCGTTGGTTTTTTTTTTTTTTTTTTAATATTCTACCCACTAACTCTTCTACAGTAATGTTAGTTTTATATTCTGGCTACAATTAATTTATTATGCATACAAGTTTCTTTTTAAACCTCATTTTAGCTCCACAATCTATGGGATAAAAATAAACCAGCAGATTTCATTGCAAAATGAAAACATAGCAGGCTGGTTATTTTGCTTCAAATTATCAAGGCAATCATCAAGTTCAACATCAGCTTGTCAGTTAAGCTCTTTTTCCCTTTTATCTGAAAGAACCACATGATTTATCTTTGTAGTGACCTGCTTTGTTATTTTCATCTTACTGACTTTCATTTCCTAGATATTCTGCCAGAGGGTACTACTTTTTAATAAAGTTCTGTTTCTAAGATGCCAAACATAATGAAAAATAAAAACTACACTCAAATGAGAAACTCAATGTCAGACAATGATTCTTAGTTACAAAGGCCAGGAACTCTACCCAGCCTTCAGCAAGAGTGACATGGAATGTCTGTTACTTAAAAGAAAAGATATACTATTCCATCATACTATTCAATGCCACTTATTAAAAATACAATGTTGAGTGAATTTTTTTGATATTTTAACACATTAATATCATAAAGCAATTTTTTCATAAAAGCCAGTGTCCTGCTTTACATCATTCCTCTTTCACTGTTATTTATTTTTTCTTTATTTGAAAAAAGAATTTTCTTGCACAATACATACTCATTATGGTTTCCTCTCCTTTTCTTGACATATTTCTTCTAACTTTTGCTTTCCTATAGATCTACCCTCTATATTTCTCTCATTAGAAAACAGGCATCTAAGGGATAATAATAAAATAAAAATAATAAGATAAAATATCAACAAATACATTGGAATTTGGCCAAACAACTGAAGAGAAAGCAAAGACCTTGAAAGAAGGCACAATGTAGAAAGATCTACTCTTCACAAATAGAATCCCATAGAAAAGCTAAACTTAAACACATAGTATAGATGTCAAGAAACAGTATGGTAAAAACAAAAAGAATATAGTGTAATAAATGTTTTTAAAATATATTAAATAAAATAATATTTTTTTAAAAAATTACCAACTTGATGCTATTTGACAAGGAACCTGTAATGATACAGGTGTGTAACTGAGTTTGGTTTTTGTTGATCATCTACTTCTAGGCATGCAGGTTATTATTTTTAAAATTAATTTGTTTCCTCAATGAGACTTTCTTGGAGAAAATTTAATATTCATTTGCCAGTAGTTATTAATTGCATATTGCTTCTGCTTTAAGAATGGATGTATGTGTTACCTTCTGCTTTCAACTCTCTCACCCTGTGGTAGCTTGAATGCAATTGGCCCTCATAAGCTCAGAGAGAGTGGTACTATTAGGTGCTGTGTCATTTTTGAAGTAGGTATGTTGCTGTTGGAGAAAGTGTATCATTGTGGAGGCATGCTTTGACGTTTCTTATTCTCAAGCTATGCCCAGTGTAGACAAAGACTCATTATGAGGCATGCAGGTCA
This sequence comes from Sigmodon hispidus, assembly GCA_004025045.1. Lineage (NCBI taxonomy): Eukaryota > Metazoa > Chordata > Mammalia > Rodentia > Cricetidae > Sigmodon > Sigmodon hispidus. The sequence continues at coordinate 2,690 of PVIH01001277.1, read as the reverse complement.
AGATATAGAACTCTTAGATTCTTCTCCAACACCATATCTACCTTTAAATTGTCATGTTCCACCAAGAAGATAATGTACTAAATCTCTGAAACTACAAGTTAGATACCCTTATTAAATGTTTTTCTTTCTATAACTTTCAGTCATCATGGAGTCTTTTCAGAGCAATCAAAACTCTAACAAAGACAGAACACATTGATAAACATACTGGAAAGCCCTGTAAGTGTTGAATCAGTTTCTGCGAAGTCATGTTTGCAGAATAATATGGATTTAGAAGGGCTTGTTTTCTTGGTATATTCCATTCCCTCTGATTCTTGTACTCATCCTTTTTTTTTTTTTTTTTTTTTTTTTTTTTTTTTTTTTTTTTTTTTTTTTTTTTTTTTTTTTTTTTTTTTTTTTTTTTTTTTTTTTTTTTTTTTTTTTTTTTTTTTTTTTTTTTTTTGCCATCTAAGCGTTATCTGACTCCAGTAGAGAGGAGTTTGCAGAAGACAATTTATTTAGGGCTTAATGTTTTGCTGTCTCTAACTCTCTACATCATGTCAGGCTCAGGGTATCAATATCTATTCCTTTCTTCTATAGGAAGAAGCTTTTCTGATGGTGGTTGAGAAAGGAAAGATAGTTGTATTTGGTTTTTCCCCTGCATCTTTTGGCTATTGAATCTCAGGTTCTTGGTCATACAAGAAGTTAAATGTGGATGGGTGCCGTCGTATGAGTCTTAAGTGAAATCAGATAATAGTTGGTTACTTCAGCAATCTTTGTGTCACCTTTGCACATGTATATAGTGCAACCAAGACATCACTATAGATCAAAGTTATTGCATTCACATTATTTGGTAGCATGTAGAATATCTGATATCAGACTATATCAATATAGGGTTGAAGTCTCTGTGTATGTACCATCTCAACTTTGCTATGTTCAATGTTCAATAAATTTTGCAGGTGTTGTCCTGAGCAATAATTTCATTCCATTAGAATGTTAGAGGAGAGCAATTACATTTTAGAAAACAGCTTCAGTTTCTTGGGTTTCTTGTAGTTTCTCTTTGGTTAATAGCTTCAATAAGTTTAACCCAATCCAGGTATAAAAATATTTATTTGGGAACAAAAGACAGCCAGTAGTACCTCTAAGTTCCCCATTAATTTGGGATTTCACTTTTATCACCTTCACATATGTATATTTTTTGGAACTTTCTACTGTATGATGTTTTTATATTCCCCCATCATCTTGCTCAATAGTATCAGTTTCTTCCCTATAATCCCTCTTTTCCCTGTAGGTAGACTTATCCTGTCTCCCAGCTGCTCTTAAATAAATAAACCAATAATTTAGGTTTGCTACTTGCTAACTCTTACATTTAAATCAATCTGTAATTTGCCACATGCTTTAAGTAAGTCATCCCTATCTTGCTTCTCCCTGTATCTGGTGGTAAAGCCAGTTGTTACTTTTTTTCCTCCATTATTATTTTAGTCTGGACCTCTTGCCTAACTTTACTCTGTTCAGCTATTGAGCACTCATGTTTTTTATTGAATCAATCACCCATTTTATGTATATAAAAATGATTGTTTTAAATTTTACATAGTAAATTTATGTAACAAAATCGATATCCAATAAGAATTACTGTGACAATGTCCAGTCCATTTGTATTTGGCAAAATTAGAGAAAATAATCTATTATCTAGTCTAAAGTTTACATCTAAGTTACTTGTTATTGTAACTATCTAGTCTTCAACTCCATCAAAAACAAAAGTAGATATGTTACTTGAATAAACAAGAATTGTAGAGCAAACAACTTTCAAAACTAAGAAATGACACATTAAGTTGGCTTCTTGAAAAGTCACCCAAAGTTCCTCTAACAGTGGGGTATTTATCTTTGATCTGCGGGCCTAGAATATCTGACAGACTTTTCTGAGAAAAAGGATTTGTGAAGACTGTCCTGCCATGTCTTATCAACATTCGTCAGTTACTTTCTTTCATGTCCTTTTCATCTAATTTGGACAGCATACTATCAGCAGTCAAGGAAAGGTTAAATTCTTACTCAGTGGTTAACTTTTGCTACAAAAAAGTAAATTTCACTGATGCCCATTATCTTCTCTAAAATAAACTGTTACTTCTAGAAGTAGACATTGCTTAAAAACCTTGTTATTAGAACATCTTAAACATACTTTATAAATATCTGAAGTATTTGAATACGATATATCTATCTAAAATATATCTTTGACCTTGAAAACATACCTAACATGGCTACATATTTGATTATAATAGGTGACTAACCAATAAACTGCACTTCATTATTACCCTAAATAGTTTCTGATAATAACTTACAAAGACTAGAAATTTAAATTAGTTTGTTAAATGAGCTGTATACACACAATTCCTTGAAGAAAGGTAGAAACACATATACAATATGTTCTATATTTTAAATCTTTACCAATACACAAATTATCTTAAATATGAGTAAAAGTATATATACGTTTTAACAAAATCATCTTAACTCTGTGTCAATCTAAAAATTCATAACAATGTAAAGCACTTAAGGGTAATAGTTCCCTGTTGTTCAAAAAGTACATTCAATAGTCTCCCTTTATCCTGTTCTTTCTATATACTATCCTTCTGTTTTCTTTTATAAAGAGATTTTTTTTTTTTTTTTTTTTTTTTTTTTTTTTTTTTTTTTTTTTTTTTTTTTTTTTTTTTATAATTTAT
>PVIH01001276.1:163316-247939 GCA_004025045.1 Sigmodon hispidus | reverse complement strand
TATTGCCTAATTAAAAACTTCACATTACCCCTAAAAAAATACAAAAAATTTCTATTAATTATTTAAAATATAAAATAAACTTACAAACAATTAAACCTCAAAAAATACAACTTAAAAAAAACAAATTAAAAACACTTAATAATTTCCAAAAGCTATTAAAAAATATAGCCCACATACATCCAATTATTAATATTAAAAACTATAAACTAATTCATTTATTCAAAACTTTAAATAAAAATAAAAATCTAAATAATCCCAAAAAATTCTCTACTAAAACCAAAAAAAAATTAACATTAATAAAAAAAAATTACACAAAACACATATTAACCATATAAACCCAAACCTCAACTCCATCCTAATTATTTTATCTTCTAAATATTCCCCTACAAAAATCATAATACAAAAAAAATTAGATTAAAATAAATATTTCTGCCCCATAAACCAAATAAAAAACTAAAACATACATTAAAAAAATTTCAAAAACTATACATATAAACGATCGTGTCAAAAGACTAGAGACGAGCGAAGCATAGTTAACTAAAAAAAATTCCAAAAGTAGACCTCCAAAAAAAAAAAACCAAGACAAAAAGCTGACATTCTCTTGTGAGAGTTCCCAACCAGGTACACAGTTCGAGCCAGCGGCACAGAAGTTTAAACATACAACATAAAAATAAAAAGTTTTCCTTAAAAACACTCCAACACACTACAACCTTATTCCTTCATTTCCTCTTAAAATCTTCTCTATTTTATAAGTAATTTTCACAAAATAAACCCCATTTAAAACATATCTCAAGGCAGATTTTTACCGCAATAATATCTAATATACCTTTTAAAATATCTAGGGAAAAACCATACCTATAGTTCTCAAATCTTCAACTACATCTAAGGCCACATAGGGATATATTATTACCCAAGTAAACAGAAAGTGCAAGCAACTTTCAAAACCGAGAAATGACAGAAATGGCACCTGTCTGCCAAGGTTCTTTTGTAAAGTTGGGGCATCCATCTTCAGTCTATAGGCCCAGACTCTCTGGCATTCCTTTCAGTGAAGCAGGAAATTTGAACTGCCCATTCTGGCATAGTTCATCAGTCTCTTCTCCTTGTGTCTTGAAGGATGCCTGGCAGTTTTCTCTGTGAAGCAGGAACCTGAGGGTCCATCTTTGCTTGTTCTGCCAAATTTCAAAGTTCTCTTTTCTATGGAACCTGCATATACATATTGCCAAGCAGTCAATACCAAAACAGTTTCTTGTCCAGTAGCTAACTGTTGCCATAAAATAAATTCCACATAAAGTTTCTTCAGTGTCTATCATTCTCTTGAAATACTTTGGTGCTGCCAGGAGCAGACCTGTCTAACTGTCCAGAAAAGTCTAAATTTTTAAAATATTTTAAATGCCATATTCTGTAGGTCCTTGAAATGTTTAAAGACTACCTATCTAATTGAAATATATGTTTGTATACCTACAAAAAAACCTAACATGGCTATAGGTTTGGTTATCATAGATGGCTATTTATTTGTATTTTAATTATACATTAAGATTTTAAATGAGTTACATAAACATCATACCTTAATCAAGAGTAGAAAAATACGTACAGTGTAACAAAATTGACCTTAAATTTGTATCAATAAACCAAAATCCATCTATCTTTTTAAATCATTCTTGTATCATATCCTCCCCCCTACTTTTTTTAAAGAAAGAGATTGACTCACGGCCAGTGTAGAGCGAGTTCAATGGCTGAGGTGAGTTACCTAGTGGGCCTCATAACCCAATTCAGACTACTCTCCTCCACCTTTTTTTTAAGAAAGAAATTAACTATGACTATAACCATTTATAATGAAAACAAACATTAATAAGCAATATTCTGGGAATCTGGGCATAGCTGTTTTTCTTTTACTACTTCTTCTTGATTAAAGAGTGTTGGCAATTTCATGGAGTCCGAAGGCTTTGGATCATTTTAATTGGCATCCTGAAAGCTGATCTTTCCATCAGAAAATTTTCAAGTGGCCTTGGCAGATGAAACCATATTTGCCTGGAAACAATCTTATCTTCTGTGGAAACCAAAGTAGAAACTCTTTTCCAAAGAAACATATTCCTAGACCCCAATTTCAAAGTCAAGATATCTTTAAAATATATATGTTGGTTTAACTTAGTAGCCTTTACAATTGTCTTTCTGCAGTTAGCTCATTCAAAGTTATAAAATTAAAGAAAACACAATAATAACCACAATCCAGACCCCTTGTGTATTTGCCATCTTTACCTGGCTTTTTATATTTTTATTTATTTGTTTTTCTTTTTTAAGGGTTTTCTGTACCCATTTTCTTTTCTCTTCCAGTCTACATAGTTTTTTTCACACACATTTTAACCCATTTAATGGTTTTTTTCTCCATCTCAATTTGTTTCATTGTGAATCCTTAAATAGCTTTCCAACCAGAAAAGCTTTTAAAATGCTAGCACTGTTATGATTGCTCACTTTATCCGTTTTGGCAGCTTTGCAACATGGTGGAGCTACCGGAGCCATGTTTACTTTTTCAATTCTTAGTGGCACACAGCTCTTAAAGAGCCACAGTTTTGGCTGATAAAACTGAGTAAGGAAGTTTTTTAAAAGAGCCGCATCTCTGCTTGCTGCTAGCAAACAGAGTGTACCCAAGAAAATGCTGTTACCAAAAAAGTCTTTGACTCTGTTTTCCTTTTGTTCAATATAAACAGAAGCTTTAAACCAATCACATGCAGCTTGATGATCATACAAAGTCTTCTGACTTCAGCCTTAAACTGCCTGCCATGGACCCACTATTTTTAAATTCCAGCTTGAATACCATGGCGTCTCTATAACATGACCCAATTCAGATATACAATTCAAAAGCTGCTTTGGGCTCTGTTTCTGTGCTCTAGAATGTTTTTTAAGTTTTCTCAGGTTTTATGTGGGTTTTCAGGGACTCAGGTTGGGACGCCATCTGTTACATGAGGTTTCTGGCCCTTTATGGGCCAGAGGTCAGAGCTGTCTATGACTACCCCCCAAAATGATCCAGACACTTAAATTAGTTTCATCCTGTTTGACCTATGTCTCAGGCACATTGCTACCTAGCTCTTTCATTTTAATTCAACCCATCTTCATTCATCTATCTGGCCATGTGGCCTGTGGCTGGTGGCTCACCTGTATTCCTCCATGCTTCTTCCTTGGCAGCTGGATCGAGTCTGTCTGACTCTGCCCTCCTTCTCCTCAAACCTCAATTTTCCCACCCACTTCTATGGACACAGGCCAACAGTTCCTTTATCTACAGAATGATATTCACAGCATACAGACAAACATTCCCACCACAAATACTTTTAGTTTCTTTACAGATTCACTTCAAGAAAAAGTAGTTTATGGAGAAAGAGTAAAGAAGGCTACTTTATGATTATATTTTAGCTTGGGTTTGTCAATAGTGAGCCAGGCTGGACTCAGTTAAAGCAGAAAAACTTGATTCTAGAATCACTGAGCTATTAAGGAGATAGTCCAGCAGGAGATGAGATGATCAACTGCACAGAAAAATAATGCTACAGAGTATTGACAGGGTTGCACCCCTTTAATGTCCTTGGGTGTTCCCATTGGGGCTCACACAGGGAAGGTAGACCTGGTCTTAGATCAGTGGGCATGATGTAGGTCTAGGTAGAGCTATGTGCTGACTGCACTAGGCCCCATCCCACAGGGGCTAGAGCAGAAGACAGAGAGACAGAGCACTGGATGTCTGCATTTCAAAGAGAACCTTCCAGAAATCCCCTGGAGATAGATTTGAGTGAACCTTCATACCATTAAAGGCAGAGCAAGGGCTGATAATTGTCAGTCTTTACTACAACTATTCTGTTGAGGTGCTTGAGGCTCTGCCTGCTACTAGGTTTTCACTGGAACAAATAGATACATTTGTCTGGGGTAGCTGCATTGACTTATCACACAGTCATTTTAAGGAGGATGTGATCACCATAGCAACATGACCCTGCAAGAATCTGTGCTAGTATTTGGTGAACTCACTCAGTGCAGAACTTCAGATATAATTATTTTATGTGCAGTGTTCTCAGGCTTTATTAGTGAATTCTGTCACTTAGGGATCCAATCAAAAGAAAAGATAATAGATTTTCCTAGAGTTGGCATGATGCTTACAGTGTTTACATGTATGTATATGCATGTGTGTGAATTACAACCAGTGTATCTTTTTCCTATAATACCATGTCTCAGTAAATTAAATACTTTCAAATGAGTTTTCAATAATTTTCTTTCTAATTCTGGGGTTAGCATCAGCAAACTTAAAGAGAAGTTACAAATTTTAAAAGCTTAAATACATGATTATACCCACAGGATCAGATCCTTTCCCTGAGCATTATGTCCTGAAGAATGTCTTCCCTCTGGACAGCTTCCCCTCTATGAGCAAACAGAAGTGACATGGCTATAAATGGGATTGAAACAGCTCTGAGGAGGCTGTTCTGAAGACACCTGTATGTGGTTGCTCTCCCATTTATCATATTGGTAGACTGAGGCAGACTTGAGTACCACAGTTCCCAGAGGTAAAACAAAGCTCAGTGTGGCAGACCTTCTAAGTTCAGTTCTGGGTGTGCCTCTTCCTACAGGAACTTGACAGACCATAGTCTGAAAGCCTGAGGACTCTCATCCTTTGTTACTTGATTTTTGTTCTTAGGTATTGCATATTTAAGTCCCTTTATGCTGTTATTCTTCAAATAACTCAGTTTTTATTTATAGAATGAAGCTAAACTTTTACCAGTGCATCATATTCACTGTGAATGCTCTTAGGACCTCCTTCTGTCTCTCTCTTCCTACCTAGAAAGTGAAGCCATATTTTGGGAGGGTTTTACCTGTCTTCCATGTAACTTAAACTGAGACCAGTGTTGTGGTTGTGGATGTGATGCCTACATACTGATGGTATATTTGGATTCAAAAGAATGTAGGAGGCCTGTGTCCCAGAGACTTACTATGTTTTTTTTTGGGGGGGGGAGGTTGTATTTTTTTTAGAGAGCTTGGAAACATATCTAAGACCATGAGTTCCATGTCCCTGATGTAATTGACCCTAAGCATAATCTATGTTATTAGCCCCAGCTGGCTTGGTTTTAATTAAGATTTTCTATTTATTATCCTCTTTACTTGTTTATTTTCCTAATGATTTACAAATAAAGTAAGAATTAGGAAGCCATGACAGTTACAAAAATGACCATATTAACCTGGGAATATTCCAGAAGCTTGTAGCCTATTGCACCTATATCATATGACTTACCACATTTTAAAACAACTTGGCCCAATTTTCTTAAAACTTATGACATGAAATACAATTTAGGTAAGATCCATTGCCTTTGGTTTCAAAACTATAGAAATCTGAGTTATATTTTAGTATAGAACAATATAAAATATATCAGTCCAAATTGCAGTTTATACAGTTTATAAGTTAAATTTAAAACTGAATTGTGTGGTACATCTTAAATGAAACTTTTGCAGACAGTCTTTCCCTATGCATTACAAGCCAATACATTTTAAAAACTTCAAACACTGTGACTTGAGATAGCTCGTGGTTACTGTTGCATAGCACATATTCATACCAAATGTCTGTCAGCCCCAAGCTTCCTAAACTCCTAGAAGTTAGAAGGTGCTGTTTTTGAGACTGAAAAAAAGCATGCTTGTTAATATCAAGGAGAATTATATTCTCATATAACATTAGAGAACACTTTGCTTGCTGAGGTTGTTGAAATGATGAATCTGAGCTAACTTTTATTCCAATCTCCAATATCCAAGAGGTTCTTTTTGATGGAATCCTCATTTTGGTACAGTCTTTAGCCTCAGAGATTTTAAAGATAATTTTTAGAATGGATAACTGTAAGTGAAAACAGGAAGCCATAAATAAAAATTGAACATGTGCTATCACAATCAAGTGAGGCTTGATAGTACAGGAGTGTGACCCAGCTACTCAGAAAGATGACGAGTTTAGGGCCAGCCTGACCTACAGAGTCAGCTCAGGGCTAACCTAGGCAACTTGCTAAGACCTAGCTCAAAAGTTAAAAGTCAAAAAGAGGGCTGAAGGTAGAGTTCGGTGGTAGAGTGCCTATCTACTCTGCACAGTCTCAGACTCATGGTACAGTGCTTACTCACTATGAACTGACTATGGGTTCCACTTTCAGTATTGCCCAAAATAAAACAAAATGCTTCATGTTCCATATAAAGTACATATTCTTACTACTATTAAATTTGTGTCCACATATGTGGGAAATCTGGCAATTTTTAACTGAATAGTTTCTGTTTCCACTGATGTTTACAAAAGGAATTAAACTTAACTATTTGGAGAGACTGTGCTGGCTGGCTTTCTGTCAACTTGACCCAAGCCAGAGTCATCTGAGAGGAGGAAACTTCAATTGAGAAAATGTCTCCATAAAAATTATAGATCATTTTTTAAATCAGTGGTTGATGGGAAGGTCCAGCCCACTGTGGTGTTATCCCTGGGCTGGTAAGTGATCGTGGGTTCTATAGGAAGGCAGACTGTGCAAACCATTAGAAGCAAGTCAGTAAGCAGCACCCCTCCATGGCCTCTACATCAGTTCCTGCCTCCAGGTACCTGTTTAAGTTCCTGTCATGACTTAACTTCAATGATGAACAGAGAGAGATGTGAAAACATGAGCCAAATAAACCCCCTCCTCCTCAAGTTGCTTTTGGTCCTGGTGTTTCATCACAGCAGTAGTAACCCTAACTAAGACAGAGATAATTCTGAGGTAGAAAGAACAATGCCACATATGATCGATGCATCTGCAAACTTGGATTTAATTTGGTAGATGTGGATGGGCCTCAGTCTATCATATCCTGTAGTCAGCAGATGTTATCATTGTGGGAGCCCACTGGTACCTGGTGTGCTGATACTCCAGTATTTCTGGTAATGCTTTCTGACACTTGAATCACTCTTTAATTTTAGTTTGTGTTCATGGTAGAGATGCTTGCCCACCAAAATTCATGCTCCTGTCTTGCAGTATGTTGAGCTGGACCACATTTCCCAGCCTCTTCTGCAGTCAACATGTAGTAACAGTGTTCATCAGTCTCAACGAAGGGAATGTAGCCACTTTAAAGTATCATCTACCAACATTTCCCTAGAAGTGTCTCATTCTCTTTCCCAGCTGTTGGATGGGCAGAATAGACAGAGGGTCACATAAAGGGTAGAGCTGGGCCCAACCTAGATGTTCCCTGGGTTGAGGTTAAGATCAACCTCAGCAGCCTAGTCTTCAGAGTTTATAAGCTGTGACATCATAGTCCCAAAGACACAATGTCTGACGTTGGACTTCTGGGATCACATTGCTCACAGAGAAGACAGTTACCTAACCTAATGGAATCCTACTCTGCCTCTACATACCTACCTAGGCAGTGAGCTTCTTCTCATCTTCCAAATACCACCTTCTTCTGGAGCTTCCTTTCTGTTGCTTCCACCAAAGTGGGCAGATGTATCATGCCTGCTTGTTCCTGGCTCCTGCTCCAGGCTCAAGATAAGAATCTCACCAGGAGTACTTTAAAGAACTCTGAAGAGAGTGTTCCAGGCTCACACTAATACACAGGTCAGGTTTGTACATGAGAAACTAAGCAAAGCAGGCTTTTCCATGGAAAGGAATACTGGAATGAAGAAGATTGGTGTATTAATTAATTTTCTGTTTCTGTGTCTTTAAGAAAAACCTGGTCAAAAGCCACTTATCGAAGCAAGAGTTTATTTGAATTTATGGTTCCAGAAGGATAAGAGTTCATCATGGCTGGTGGCAGGACATTAGACATGGTGACTAAAGCAGGAAGCTGAGTGGTCACACCTTTAACTTTAGTCACAATGAAGGGAGAGAACATTAGAAGTAGGGTAGCTTATAAACTCTCACATCTTTCTTTCTCGAGCAAAGCTACACCACCTACACTTTGCAAACTGAACCACCAGCTGGGGACCACGTGGTCAAAGGACAGCCTATGGGAAATGATTCTTTCTCAAACTAGCACAACTGGTTTTTACAATCTCCCATTTTTTTAAAAAGGCTTTTTATTTTTGTTTTTTGTTTTAGTGGAAGTAGTGTAAACTAGCAAAGCCATGATGGAAATCTTCATGGAGGTTCCTCAACAAAGGGAAAATAAAACTACCATATGACCCAGTTACACTTCTGGGATTATACCCCAAGACATCAAGACAGCTCTTGCTCACTAGGTTATTATGGGAATTAACCTAGGTACCCATGAAGAGATGAGTGAATGAAGACAGTTGCTGGGATCTGCAGAAATATGAAGTAGAAATTTCATATTTGAAGTTGACACCAACAGGGCTGACCCATCAGAGCCAAGAGCCCTTGTGGAGGTAAAGTCAAAACTCAAGGAGTTTTGGTATTAATAACCATTGAACGTGTTAGCAGTTTCCTGCAAAGAATTTCTTGTATGTGATTATTAATTTCACATTTGTTCTTTCTTTGGAGTTTATTTCTCAGGAAATTTTAGTACTGTGATTGATCATTTATTGGGTACAATTTTCCTCATACATCTGGAAGAATAGGGGTAACTTCTCCTAGCTGTGTGTAAAAAGTCACACAGACAAGGTATCTTTTTTCACAAATCAGGACTTTGTTCCTTTGCCCAGAGAAAACTCAATGTCTGTACCCTCCCCAGAATTATCTTTACTAGTAAACATCTGGGCAAAGTCAGCCTGCGAACAAAGTAACTCATTTGAAACATTTCTTAGACAGCCAAGGACAGCTACAGACAGATGACACCCTGGTATGTCCTAAGCTCACCACCCCTAGAGATAAAAGAACTATAAGGAACTAACACCACTAAACATTTTTTTCAATTGCTTTTGACATTCATTTTTATTTAATTTTTTGTTTTTTTAATTTATTTTTATTTTATTATTATGAACAAAGAAGTCACACTTTCTACCCTTGTATATCCTTATTCAAGGTCCCTTTCCCCTCCCACCACATCAGGTCATTCTCTCTTCTCCACAAATCCCCATCCCCTCTCTGGGCAGGCAGCAGGCAGTCCCAAGGTTCTGTTGTCCCAATATTGCTTAGTTCAGCCTCCACTCCTGGCAGATCCAGTTTTCTCCCCACATCCTCAAGACTGAGTCAGGTGTTCCTCTAGGGGGAGTGGGATCCATGGAGTCAGTCCAAGGTATTTCTGATCCCAAGCTGTCAGTAGTTGTGGCTTGCAGCTTGGGCATGCTTTGTTTTATTCTTGTTTGTTTGTTTGTTTGTTTAGAGTCCACTAATGAGTGAGTACATCCCCTGCTTGTATTTCTGGGTTTGTGATAACTGGCTCAGGAGGATATTCTCCAAATCCATCCATTTGCCTGCAAATTTTAGGATATCATTTTTTCTTACTGCTGAGTAGTACTCCATTGTGTAGATGTACCACAGTTTGTTAATACATTCTTCAGTTGAGGGGCATCTAGGTTGTTTTCAGGTTCTTGCTATTACAAATAATGCTGCTATGAACATAGTTGAGTTAATGCCTTTGGAGTGTGACTGTGCATCTTTAGGGTATATACCCAGAAGTGGTATTGCTGAGTCCATGTGAAGATTGATTCTCAGTTTTCTGAGAAACCGCCATACTGTATTTCAAAGTGGCTGAACAAGCTTACACTCCCACCAACAATGGAGGAGTGTTCCCCTTGCTCCGCATCCTCTCCACCATAGGTTGTTCTCTGTGTCTTTTATCTTAGCCAATCTAACAGGTGTCAGGTGGTATCTCGAAGTTGTTTTGATTTGCATTTCTCTGATGGCTAAAGATGATGAGCACTTTTTCAGGTACTTTTCAGCCATTCATAATTCTTCTGTTGAGAATTCTTTTTTTAGATCTGAACCTCATTTTTTGATTGGGTTATTCAAGGTTTTGGGCTCTAGATTCGTGAGTTCTTTATATATCTTAGAGATCGGTCCTCTATCACTTGTAGGGTTGGTGAAAATCTTTTCCCATTGTGTAGGCTGTCGTTTTGTCCTATTGACAGTGTCCTTGGCTTTACAGAAGTTTCTCAGTTTGAGGGAGATCCCACTTATTGATTGTTGATTTTAGTGTCTGTGCCACTGGTGTTATATTTAGGAAGTGGTCGCCTGAGCCAATTCGTAGAAGTGTATTTCCCACTTTCTTTTCTATCAAGTTTAAAGTGGCTGGGTTTATGTTGAGGTCTTTGATCCACTTGGATTTGAGTTTTGTGCAGGGTGACAGGCTTGGAACTATTTGCATTTTTCTGCACACTACCATCCAGCTATGCCAACACCATTTGTTAAACATACTATCCTTTTTCCATTGACTATTTTGGGCCTCTTTGACGAAGATCAGGTGTTCATAGGTTTTTGGGTTAATGTCTGGATCCTCAATTCTATTCCATTGGTCCACAAGTCTGTTTTTATGCCAGTACCAGACTGTTTTTATTACTGTCACTCTATAGTATAACTTGAAGTTGGGGATGGTGATGCCTCCTGAGGTTTTTTGTTGAACAAAACTGTTTTGACAATCCTGGCTTTCCTGTTATTCCAAATGAAATTGAGTATTGTCCTTTCAAGGTCCAAAAAGTATAGTTTTGGGATTTTGATGGGCAGTGCATTGAATCTGTAGATTGCTTTTGGTAGAATTGCCATTTTTACTATGTTGATCCTACCTATCCAGGAACATGGTAGAGCTTTTTATTTTCTGATATCCTCTTCAATTTCTTTCTTCAGTGATTTAAAATTTTTGTCAAATAGGTCTGTTACTTCTTTGGTTATAGTTACTCCAAGGTATTTAATACTATTTGCAACTGTTATGAAGGGTAATGCTTCCCTTATTTCTTTTTCAGCTCTTCTATCTTTAGTGCATAGAAGGGCTACTGATTTCTTTGAGTTAATCTTGTATCTTGCTACATTGCTGAAGGTCTTTATCAGTCGTAGCAGCTCCTTGGAAGAACTTTGTGGGTCACTTTTGTATACAATCATATCATCTGCAAATAGAGATAGTTTCACTTCTTTTCCAATTTGTATCCCCTTAATGTACGTTCGTTCTCTTATTGCTTTAGCTAAAACTTCGGGAACTATATTGAATAGATAAGGGTAGAGAGTACATCCTTGTCTAGTTCCTGATTTTAGTGGGATTGCTTTGAGTTTTTCTCCATTAAGTTTGATACTGTCTTTTGGCTTCTTGTAAATCATCTTTATTATATTTAGGAATTCTCCCTGTATTCCTGATCTCTCCAGGGCTTTAATCATAAAGGAGTGTTGGATTTTGTCAAAGGCTTTTTCAGCATCTAAGGATATGATCATGTGGTTTTGTTCCTTTAGTTTGTTAATATGATGGATCACGTTTACAGCTTTTCTTATGTTAAACCAGCCTCGCATTTCTGGAAGAAACCTACTTGGTCATGGTGGATGATATTTTTTATACATTGTTGTAAACGATTTTCTACAATTTTGTTGAGAATTTTAGCATCAATATTCCTGAGGGAAATTGGTCTGTAGTTCTCCTTCTTTGTTGTGTCTTTGAGTGGCTTGGATATTAGGGTAATTGTGGCCTCATAAAAGGAATTTGGCAATATTCCTTCAGTTTCCACTCTGGGAAATAGTTTGAGGAGTAATGGTAGTAATTATTCTTTGAATGTCTGGTAGAATTCAGCACTGAAACCATCTTTACCAGGGCTTTTATTTTTGGGGAGGCTTTTAATGACAGCTTCAATTTCCTTAAAGGTTATAGGCCTATTTAGGTAATTAATCTGATCATCATTTAATTTTGGTAGATGGTACCTGTCCAGAAAGCTGTCCATTTCTTCTAGGTTTTCCATTTTTGTTGGAATACAGATTTTCAAAATATGATCTGATAATTCTCTGGATTTCCTGGGGGTCTGTTGTTATATCCCCCTTTTCATTTCTGATTTTGTTGATTTGGACAATCTCTCTCTGTTTTTTGATTAGTTTGGATAAGGGCTTATCTATCTTGTTGACTTTCTCAAAGAACCACCTCTTAGATTCATTGATTCTTTGTATTGTTCTTTTTGTTTCAATTTTATTAATTTCAGCTCTAAGTTTGATTATTTCCTTCTAGGTGAGTTTGCTTCTAATTTTTCTAAGGTTTTCAGCTGAGCTGTTAGGTCTCTAGTGTGGGATTTCTCTAGGTTTTTCATATAGGCATCTAGTACTATGAATTTTCCTCTTAAGACTGCTTTCATTGTGTCCCACAAGTTTGAGTGTGTCGTGAATTAATTTTCATTAAATTCTAGGAAGACTTTGATTTTTTTCTTAATTTCTTCCTTGACCCAGAAGTCATAAAGGAGTGTTGGATTTTGTCAAAGGCTTTTTCAGCATCTAAGGATATGATCATGTGGTTTTGTTTTTTTAGTTTGTTAATATGATAGATCACGTTTACAGTTTTTCTTATGTTCAGCTGAGTGATGTTTAGTTTCCATGAGTTGGTAGGCTTTCTGTGATTTTTGATGTTGTTGAACTCTAACTTTAGGCCCTGGTGGTCCGATGTGTTACAAAGGGTTATTTCCATTTTTTTTGTAATTGTTGATATTTGCTTTATGATCAATTATGTGGTCAGTTTTGGAGAATGTTTCATGAGGAACTGAGAAATATGTATATTTGTTTGCATTTGGGTGGAAGCTTCTGTAGATATCTATTAAATCCATTTGCCTCATAACCTTTTAGATTCCTTATTTCTCTGTTGAGTCTCTGTCTGGTTGACCTATCCAGGGTTGAAAGTGGGGTATTGAAGTCTCCCACTATGAGGGTGTGAGAATTGATGTGGGATTCGTGCTTTAACAGTGTTTCTTTTACATAAGTAGGTGCCCTTATATTAGGGGCATAAATATTCAGGATTCAAATCTCCTCTTGACCAATTTTTCCTGTGATGAATAAGTAATGACCATCTTGGTCCCTTTTAATTGCTTTTAGCTTAAAGTCTACTTTGTTAGATAGTAGGATGACAACCCCAGTTTGTTTCTTAGGACCATTTGATTGGAAAAACTTTTCCCAACCCTTTACTCTAAGCCTGTGTCTATCTTTGTAGTTGAGGTGTGTTTCTCGTAGGCAACAGAAGGCTGGCTTCTATTGTTGTATCCATCTTGTTAGTGTGTGTTGTTTTATAGGAGAGTTGAGTCCATTGATATTGAGGGATATTAGTGAACACTGTTTGATATTTCCTGCTATTTTTGGTGGTAACTTTTTTGTATTTCCTTTCTCTGGAGTATTCTTCAGTGGAGCTATTGATTGTTTGGGTTTCATAGGTGTACCTGGGGTCCTTATGTTGGAGTTTTCCCTCTAATACTTTATGTGGCGCTGGATTGGTAGATCGATATTGTTTCAGGTGACTTTGTCCTGAAATATCTTGTTACTCCATGTATGGCGATTGATAGTTTTTCAGGGTATAGTATTCTAGTTTGGCAGCCATGCTGTTTTAGCGTCTGTATAACTTCTGACTAAGCCCTTCTAGCTTTCATCGTTTCCATTGAATAGTCAGGCGTTATTCTGATGGGTCTGCCTTTATGGGTATGTTGGCCCTTTTCTTTTGCAGCTCTTAAAATTTTTTCTTTGTTCTGTATGTTTTGTGGCTTGATTATTATGTGGCACTGACTTTGTTTTTGGGTCATATCTATTTGGTGTTCTGTAAGCTTCTTGTATCTTTATAGGCATTTACTTCTTCAAGTCAGGAAAGTTTTCTTCTATGATTTTATTGAAAACATTATCTGTGCCTTTGAGCTGGTATTCTTCTCCTTCTTCTGTTCCTATCATTCTCAAATTAGGTTTTTTCATGATGTCTCAGATTTCCTGAACATTTTGTGTTATTGCTTTTTTGGTTTTACTATTTTCTTTGACTGATATATCTATTTGAGCTATTGAATCTTCCACTTCAGAGATTCTCTTTCATCTCTTGGATTCTGTTTGTTATGCTTGTATCTGTGTTTCCAGCTTTTTTCTTCAGGATTTCTATTTCCATCTTTGCCTCATTTTGTGCCTTTTTTATTGCTTCCATTTTAGTTTTTAGTTCCTCGCATGTTTCTTTCATTTTTTGGTTTACCTTTTCATGGTTTTCTTTCAAGGATTTGTTCATCTCTTCCAATTTTTAGTTAGTATTTTCTTCTATTTCCTTAAGGGAACTTTTCATATCTTCTTTGAGAGCTTCAATGATCATCATAAAGGTATTTTTGGTTTTGCCTCCTTCTGTTTCCTCTTCATTGCTCAGTTCATGTCTTGTAGTTGTAGGACTGCCACTTTCTTCTGGAGTTACCTTGTTGTTCTTTATGTTATTTATATATATTTTTGCACTGGCATCTGCCCATGGCTTCAGTGGTTCACGATTAGGTGGCTCCTGGTCAGTTGTGGCAAGCGGGCTTGTATGTCTCCTGTCACCTCTGAACAAGGGGTCTCCTCAATCTCTGCTGTGGGCAGAGGACTGAATTTCAAGTCCTCAGTCCTTATCTGTTTGAGCAGTTGGAGTTAGGGTGGCCGTGTGAGTTCCCTTAGCAGCAGCTGGGGGGACCCTGACAGCCAAAGTTTATCTCTGTCTGCTACAGAGCGTGTGGGGACATGCTCCCCAGACAGCACCTGGTCCTGGAATCAGAATTGGACTGGAACACAATTTTCCCTGACAGGGATTCAGGCGCTGGGGCCTGCTGAGCCCACCTCACCTTTGGGTGGCGTCTGAGTCTGGCTTTCAGAGCCCTCAGTCCTCTGTTTGAGTAGTTGGAGGTGGGTTGGCTGTGCACGTTCCCTTGTTTTAGCAGCTGCTGGGCTGGGGATCCTGACAGCCGAAGATTATCTGTGTCTGCTATGGAGTGTGTGGGGAGAAGCTCCACAGACAGCACTTGGTCCTGGAACTGGAGCCCGATCGGAAACACAATTTTCCCTCTAACACCACTAATCTTAAACTCTTATTCCCCATACTTACTTTTGACTAGATTCATTCATACAAGATCCCAACTAAAAGGTTTATTGTTTGTGATATAAGGAAAAGGGTAATCAACCAACTCCTAGTTGCAGATATTAAAAAGATATTTATTCTAAAGTGCTGCACCACAAGGACAGAGCAGCTAAAAGGTGACAGGTTTCATTTCTTGTGCAAATTTAGACTTAACAGTAAAAGATCCCCTAGGAGTAAAAGTGCTCCAGCAGAAAAGCCACAGGCTTTCCTTCATTGTTTACTCAAGTCACCCAGCAACTGAGAACACTCACCCCTCCTGTCTGAAAAGGAATTCGGAGAAGAACTTATAGAAACAGCACAGGACTTTGTCCATTTTTTTTTTTTTCTGAGCAATAAACTTTTAACTTTATTAGGGCACATGATTTTCCTCCTTTTGATTGCCTTGTTGCTCTAATCTTTAGTTGGCCCAGCCAGAAAAGCCTTGACTAGCCACTCCCATGTCTGTGTCATTAACCAACGTTGACAGTTACTGTGTGCAAGCCATATCACCCCTCTTTATGACCCTGAGGATTCAAGCCCTGTATTTCCTTTAAGGAATGTCTGCCTGCTAAGTGTTTAAGCCTATGCCTTCATTGTTGTTGTCACACCAATAAAGAAAAATGAGAAAAGTGAGTACTGTGAGATTATATCCTATAAATTTCCTTGTGGGTAGCTGAGTATCTTGAACTCTGAAAAGAAAATTTTTGGGGCTGGTTTCTCAAAGGTTTTTGTTACATAGTAGTATCTATACACAATAGACTTTTGTCTAGTAGTAAAGAAGAAGAAAACTGTTTATTGCAGGAAAGGGGATAGAATTGAACATCTCCATATTGATTGAAATGAGCCAGACACAAAATGATAAACACTACCTAATTTTATTTCATATGTGACAGTTAGAATTCACACAGACACACACACAGAGACACACAGACACACAGATACACACACACACAAACACACACACCCTAAAAATACAAGGAGAACTTACAACTACAGGAAAGGAGAAATGAATTATTGGACAGGGGAGACGAAAGGGAAGGGCTATGTTTAGTGAATATGTCAGAGTGCAGACCCATCCAATCAAAAATGTTGTTATAAAGGCCATAACTTTTTTCAGTAAATTTATGCCATAAAATACTTTGATAGTGAAAAGGAAAGAAATAAAGATGAAAAAAGGGAGTGTCCTAGCAATTTGGTGGTCCTCTTTTTTCTAAGTGACCCTTGGTTAATGCTTACTTTCCTTTGCTGCTTATTTCTCTTTATCTTTATTTCTATTCCATTGGGTTGAAACTATTTTTATTAGATAATACGACTTATCTGATTGGAAAGTCTGGACGTATTCATATGCCATTTATCAGATTAGACATTGATATTTAAACCTTTGCCACCAACAAAAACATTCATTTCTATGTGTTTAAAAAAGTCTATGAGAACATCTGAAAAGCTGGCTTTACCACCTGAAGAGACATTTGATGTGTTATCTCTCCCATAGCCTATGGTGTCTCTTTGCAAGTATATTCATGGCTATGATGCAGGATAGGCAAAGTCTTATATGGAAGACTTTAAATTCTTCATTTGTTTTAAAGGACAAGATCATTCAGTGTCCATTCAAGGATATAGAGGGTTCAGTACAATGAACCTAATACCAGGTGGATGGCTGATGCCTCCAAGAAAGACACATATTAACATACCATGACTTCTTCTTCGTCCCAAGGACTGGTCATGTGAACTAAATCTATTGTATTTGGATGGTGCATTACACCACCTAGCTCTGTTCCTTTGGGGTATTATGAGACACACCCAAACTAGAGATGCTGAGTGCCATTTCCTACTGTTATCCCTGTCACAGTAATTGGCTGGGTTTCTCTCACTATATGACTTTCTTAGTCTCCAGGTGAGAGGTATATCCTTGACCTCTGCCCACACTCAGATGGCACACATACTAGTCATACTGATTTATCCATTCTGACATGCTCACTGTCCAGAGGTTTGGAATTCTTCCTTTATACTGTATCACAAAATTGCTGAGTTCTGATGTCACTGTAGGTGCTGACATTCCTTGTTAAGTGTCTCATAAAATTAACTATTAATTTTTTTAGTCATTTATAAATAATTAGTCATACCAGCTCTAGAGCTCACCCTTTCTCATTTCTGCACCCTTAAAATAGATTTCTAGATCTATCCTTAGGCTACTACCTCTTCAGATTGACTGCTGCTTTCTGGGGTATAAGTCTTGGGCATGTCATTCTGTACTGGGTATTATGCAAATTTTCTTCAGGCATGAGATAAGTAAGGGGTGGTACTATTATGGGGATACTGTACCTTCTCGAAAATCTATGGCTTCAGAGAAATTCACTGAAGAATTTTCAGAAAAGATAAGACAACAGGATATTGGGGCAAAATTCCATTTTTTCCTTGGTTCTTTGTGAAGTTTCTCCTTTTCATCAGCATTTCCAGGCTGTGGGAATTATATGGGATCACTGCCATTTTGCTTCTGAGCAAGAGAAAGTGTGTTCCTAATTCACAGGTCAAACCATCAAGCAAGAGAACAGCCAAATGCCCCATTTTTGGTTTGTTGTGGGGTTTGCCTTGTTTTGTTTGGAGTAGTTGTTTTTGACTTATGTAGGTCCCTACAATGCACAGGCAATCTCAGACTGACATTTTGAAACATTTAAAAGATACTTTGTGGCAAGTGAATTCTCTTAGAAATAAGTGATTTTAAAATAATGTAAATGTCTACATAGAAGAATTGCCTCTATGGTCTACTCCATGCTCCGTGTTATAGAGAGGCTAATTGGAGAGGGTCAAGTCACATCTACAGCTTTTAGACTATTTTTTGTTTCTGTTTGCAATTTTCTAAGTGTGTCAAGACCCAGGTATTTTCTGGATAAACTGGTGACAGAGCCATGACCTCTATGACCAGGTGCTTTAAGGAGTGAATGGCTGAGCGTATGCAGTTTGTCCTTAAGAAATGTCAGTTATTCTGATGTTCCTGTTTTGATAACAAACAGCCAGACCAGAACTCTCTAAAAAGTTAATGAGCATGGCATGTTCTTCATTGCTTGGGCAAAGGATCAGTTCCAAAGTTAACATCAATAGCAGTGACATAAGTCTTAGGGTATTGTTCTGCATGAGAAGTGGCCTGAGCTGACAATGTCTCATATTCTCCACTGTTCTTCACTGCTTCTGTACAATGCTCATCCAGGAAGGGCAAAACTAATATATAAAGTCCCAGTGCCCACCCTGGGTTTGTTCTGCTTAGAAACATGCCTCATCCATATAGATCAAAGTGTGATGTAGAAGCTTCTCATATTAACTGAACCCCACAGTAGTAGCTTTTCTGTTTGATTTTGTTGTAATGATACTATATCAATTTTATGCTTTTTTCTTTTATTGTTTTTGTTTGGGAGGAAGCATTTACCCATCTACCTATGTATCCCAACTGGATTGTCCTAAATTGCCCAATTAATAATGACTGGAATTACTATTGTATGCCATAACCAGCAGCTGTGACTTATTTGGGCAAGAGTCCCTATGTCGAGTGTTAGTTTTTTTGCGCGTGGGAGAGACACACATACTCACTGCTAGGTGTCACATGAGAGTTTATTTTAGGGAGTTGGATACCCAGAGACGAGAGATGAGAAAGGGAAAGAAGGAAGGAAGAAAAGAAGGAAGGAAAACTGGCTGCTACGTGGTGGGTTTTTTTTTTAAGAGAAGGGATGGGCACAGATTTACATAGTCATGCCTGGGGGCGTGCCCTTTGTTCAGCTCACTCTGCCAGCACCATGTTGGATCCACCATCGCGGCATGTCAGAAACGCCTACAAAGAGGACCAATGTTTGACCTTCAGATAGTCTCAGATCCTAGCCACTGATGGTGCCAGAGTAGGACTTGCTCCCCCCAACTAATTTTTGGTGCTAATATAATTACAATTGTTCTTCCTTTCCATTATTCCCTCAAACCCTTCCCATATACCCTTCCTTGTTCTCTTTAAAATTTATGGTGTCTTTTGTTCATTAATTGTTATTGCACACACACATATATAGAGATATAACCTGGTCAGTCTGTATAATGTTACTTGTGCATACATTTTTGGGGCCTAGCCATTTGGTGTTTGGTAAAAGGTTGGTGCGCTCTTCCCAGGGGAAGACTATCTCTCCCACTCTCAGTATTCCTTATCTGTATTTCTCTGTATAGAGTTGAGGCCTCATGTGATTTCTCCTGCCACGTTGTCATGCTTATTAGTGTCATCCTTGTCCAACTCTTGTTGGTGAGACTTTTGGGTGTACCTTGCTACTGATCACCTAGCTAACTGCTCAGTGTTAATGAAGTCATGGATACTGGAGGAGGACCTACAATTTAACTAGACAGCATAATCCCTGACAAGAATCTATAAACAATTTATCCTTGTACCCACACATAAGTTACCCATCAAGGAAATGTCTCCTTGCAACAGAAAGAGATCACTACGGAAAATTACAACCAATCACAACTTTGAGCTGTGGAGCCCAGTCCCAATGGACACATCTATAAAGCACTACTCAGGGAACACATTGTGGAAGGGAGCAGATGGATTGTAAGAGCCAGATGATCAGGGAGCTTGCTGTGAGATCCTGTCTCCTTGCAAAGTCAGGCCATTTCCGGTTGAATCCACTCCTGTGCTGCAGGTAAGACCTGGGGGCTGGCAAAGCTGTCTTATCTTGACTGGATTGAAGTCTTCTTCCCGTGGTTGGCTTTAAGGTCTCTTTGTATGTGATCTTTGGCAGGAATGGAGGGAGGAGCGTCCTTCAGAGCTAATCCTTTTAATTTTGCTGTCATAACCATCCTGACCTACCCCTCCCCCCATGTAGAATCTGCTAAGACATCTGGCTCCCAAGAGATGTGCATCTGATAGGGGCAGTTGGTGTCTTTCATCCTCCATGCTGGTAGTACCCACTCAGTTGCCACTCAAACTAGAAGGACGTGCAGTCCAGTATTTCGAACAACATGTGCATTTATTTGTATCAGAAGTACAAACATAGGAATACAAATACAAATACAGAGGGCGACCCAGCCATGAGGCTCAGGTAGCTTCTGGCTGGGCTTGGCCCTGAGGGCTCGGCGGGGTCGCGACGTGCAAGGCAGGGCGCGGTGCCGCCGGGGTCGCCAAGGCACGTTGGGCACAAGGGCGCCCTCGCTTCACTAGGACACCACGAAATGCAGGGTACAGGGAGTCACATTTTATGGTGGAGAGGAGGGCCCTTGGGGACAGCAGAGCACCCAGGACTCTTGAGAGCCACTGGAGAGGGGCCATCCTTTGACCCTGGCCACTTCTCTGAGGAACTACCACTTAAGCAGGATAGGTCGCCCCTCTTCTCTACACTCATCCCTGGCTGTGGGATTCTGTAAACAACCCACTGTAGGCTCCACAGGCTGCAAGGACTCCAAGCCCAGGGCCATGAAAGTTTTACTTCACAGAACTGCCCTGCATACTGTATGTCTGATTCCTAGGCTTTGAAGGTTCAAGGCAGGCTTGATCCTACCTAGGTTTATCTGTGCACAACTATGTGACTTTCCAAATATGCACTGCAATGTTGATGTAGCATCTAAATATTGAGGTGCTTTCACCTTATCAGATAAACCTGGCCACAGTATACAAGGAATCAAGGCACCCCAGTAATTTAATGGTGCTTACATGTTCTCCACATCAGCTTCTGGTCAGGCACGTCATCTTGATTTATTTTTAAGGATGTGGTCCCATGTTTTGGGAAAATACAATGATTGATTGTCTCTTCCTATCGGGGCCCCCTCTCTCTCTTTCCCCTTCTTCCTGTTTCCTATTTGCCTTAACCAGAGACTCACTAGACTAACATGCTATCACTAGGAAGCTGTGCTCCTTAGTGTTTCAACTAAATTTGGGGTGATGGGTAGAGGAACGACACATTAATAAGTTGTTCAGTTTTACCACTGTACATACAAACACGAGAACACACGTCACTGCATGTAAACACAAGATACCCCATCACCTCAAACAAGATACAGGGTCAGTCCCTGAAATTAGTCCCACTTCTAGAGTCTTTCATGGAAAACACAAACAAGCAAAACTTTTGCTGAGTCCAGGGGCTGCTTATAAAGAAATCACGTATCTATACATAATGTGTCAGTATGTAAATGTGGCTCACTAGCACAGTTGGCCATTGTGCCATTTGGGCTGTTTCCACCATTACTCTATGCTGGAAAAAAGAAGAGAAAACAATAGTAAACACTTCACTACTATATATTTAAAGTGACTATAATGAAAGAAAACGACAATATGAACTGCTGGGCATTAACTCCTGGTGGATGGACTTCTGAGGAAAGAACAAAATTTGAATTCTGTAATAATATTAAAATTAAATGTTAAAAAAACTTGTCATAATTTTTCTTAATAAATGACCTAACTTTGTTATAGCTTAGAAAAGACACAAAATCTTTGCACTGCATCAATAGTATAGTACAGGCTAGAACATGGACAAGAACCATGATGACATCATCATAATATACTCTTTCTTCATATCTGATGGACAAGCTGAAACTTCTGTCATCAAGATTATGTGCATTTTCTGATTTTAATCATAGGGATAGTTTCTTATCTTTCTTCTTCACTTTTATTTTTAAATTTCCAGACTACTCTGAAAGTGCCAGGATACAATGTTGTAGCCAGTTTACTGAATGTCATCTGTGACTGTCAAGGCTAGGCAGAGGGTTGAGTAGTTGGATCTTCCCAATATGGGGTTCTGTGTGTTGGGAAATTTCACACAAACATAAAGTTAATAATAATAAAAAACTTCCCAGTTATGAATCTAAAAAATTCTTGATAAAAATCTGTTGCAGTAGATTATTTCAAAGTCCTCATCACTTGCCCCTGACAATCCCAATTCACAGAGGGAGGACTTTTAGAGTATGTCTACAGACACTTTCTAGCAGATTCCTGTGAGCCAGGACATCAGCTTGACATTTAAGAAAATGATGTAGGCAGGTCTGGGCTCCCATGACAACTGACAGAGAGGCTTATGGTCGCCTATCCAGACAGTTGTCCTGAGAGATTATTTAGTAGGTACAGGCACATCCTTGCCTCTAGGATCCACCTGACTCTGACAGGCATCAGACTTATACATTGAGAACTCAGCCTGTTTGGGGAGAAAAATCAGACCATGGATCTATGTCACCTTTGCTTCAGCCATGCATGACCTTTTCTAGCTTCCACATTGAGTCTCACAATGTTCATAGAAGTATAGCTTAGGGTCAAAGGTTTTTTTTTTTTCCATAAAATGATTCTAGGGATCACTATATAAAGTCTTCTGTATTAAAAAGTGACTGGTGGTAAATGTGAACTTTCTTTTGTGAATGGAAGCTAATGATAATATCATAATGTTGAGATGTCTAGTATTATGGGGACTAAAATAGCCATGTTGCAAGCACCTGATCTAAGAAATGCATATTTAAGAAAATGACCATTGGCTTTGTTATGTACACTTACTTAGATGGACTTCAATGGGCATGGCAACCAGGAGATAGCTGGATCTAAGTCTGTTATAGAACATTACAGTCACTCCTTCAAATTTGTAGGAGGCTGGTCCAGGGACCCCTCAGGATAACATGTTCCTCAGGTACACAAGTCCTTTGAAAAAATGGTACTTTTTATGCCTAGACACTATGCACAGTCTTCCTTATGCATTCAATCATCATGGCTTACTCTACTTAAGACATTATAAATTCTACATCTTTCCATTACTCTGTTATATTTAGGGAAATAATAACGAGAAGAAATGCCTGCTCATGCTAGGTATAGAGACAAATGTGTTTGACATTCTTGATGATGGTTAAAAATTTAGATTCAGAATACATGGATACAGAAGGCAGACTGTACATGTTTGCAAAAATATGAAGACACATCTTTAAATATTTAGAAAAGAACACAACAAAGCAGGGGCCACCTCATTTTAAGAGGTTTGTTGTTGAAAATCATCCCCCTACAAACTGTCCAATTTAAACTATCCAGAAGACAGAAAGGCCTTTCTTTCCCACAGTAACTATTATTGGCACATCCTGTGCAGCCTGTTCCTTGGGCCGAGACAGTCCTGTACTGTTTACAGATGTGAAAAATGAAGTGATTAAGTAATCTGAACTTTGATCTTAACTTAAGAGACCAAGCAAAGCAGTTTACATTTGCCTTGATTACCATGCATGATATTTCTAGCTTCCTTTTAGCTGTAGTTTCTAGCTTTGCCTTTTAGCTTCCAGCCCAAACAACATTCAAACTCTCCTTATTTGGGATGTGAAGTGTGTGTGTGTGTGTGTGTGTGTGTGTGTGTGTGTGTGTGTGTGTGTGTGAATATTTACCAGCTCACATGACATAATCTAAAACAAAAACTTTTTAACTCAAAATATGGGAAACTTTTTAATGATCAATAAGAATTTGATTCTATTTTCAGTATTGACTTATGTAAGCTGGTTCAAGACTGGGATTTTACCACAGGAAAAGTAGCAAGGTGGTTTAAAAGTCTTACTGGGAATATTAGAAAAAAAAGCGTCATTCAACTAAATGACAGGTTGGAAGCAAATAAACAGAATTATTTTCTTTTTTCAACCTTAACAGATATAGAAAGAGCTTTTTCTCATGGGGTTATTATCTTATAAACTGAAGAAATATTAGAAAAGGAGAAACATCCTAAATTTCAGGCTTCAAAGCCATAATATATTTTAAAAACAAACCAAATTCTTATTCTGGGACTGTGTTAGCAGTTACCTTATCATTTCAGGTCACAGGCCTTCCCTTCTCTGCATTAGGTTAGAATCCATGCTTATAATAGAAGATCAGACAATGAGGAATCAGAGATAGGCTTCTCCATTCTAAATGCTTTATTAGCATTCAGTTCCTGGACCATGTTTACATGGAGAGCACAGATTCTTGGGTACTGCATACCCTTAGACCAAATGTTTACCATGAGCAACTCGTAACCATTTGAAGGGAGCTCAGAGAAAATTGTGAATAAGACACTTACTGTGTGTTAGTAGTCTGTTTCTCTTCTTCCTATTCCTAAACACCTTTCCATATACTTGTGTTCTAACGCTCCAAAATCAATAATCCATAAGTGTAAATGGAATTCAATTTCAATTTATACTTAGTTATATACGATGTTATCTCTAGTAATGTTACTATTTTTAAGATGGAAACTCATAT
Organism: Sigmodon hispidus; assembly: GCA_004025045.1. Lineage (NCBI taxonomy): Eukaryota > Metazoa > Chordata > Mammalia > Rodentia > Cricetidae > Sigmodon > Sigmodon hispidus. The sequence goes on along the minus strand of PVIH01001276.1, from coordinate 223,839 downwards.
GTTTTTGAATTTTAAAAGAGAGTAAAATACTCAACACAGTCACCAAACCACAAACAGATTCAAAACGCTTGATGCCTCAAAGGCACTGATGTATAGAATAGAACTATGGCATCTGTGGACCAGTTGCAATCCTTCAAGTTTAAAATAAAGATTTCAGTTTGGTATCTGAGATAACGATGACTAAGGAGGCAGAGGTGTTGTTTGCTTTGTTTCCTAGCCCTTTGGATAGAGCGGACCACTGCTTCTTAGCTGTGTTAAGACAAATTGATGTGAAATGGGATTACTGGTCCCCTGCTTCCATTGTTTTCAGATGTGGCAATTTATTTCCAGGTCAGAAAGTCTAGAACAATGCTGCTCTATGGATGCTTGCCCTCAGGTTCCCACATAAAACAAGAAAATGACTTGTGGTCAAGTACAAGCATTTTCAAGTTTGAGGAATCCATAAAAATCTGCAATTAACTAAGCTGATGAAAAGTCAAGATGCCTGGTTGTTATATAAAAAATGAAATCCTATTTTCATCCATGCATAAAAAAACTCAGTAAAATTTAGTATGAAATACAGGTTACTGCAGGAAATGAAAGCGTCTGGAAAATGGAAACATCGGGGGCTTCTTATTTTAAGGCATATGTTAGATAAATTGGGGGCAGTGTTGGCTGGGTCTATAGCAAATGTATTAACACTGTCCTTCCCACCCTGTATCTGGGACAATCATGGTGAAACTGTCTAGATTTTGAATAGACATTTTGCTTTAATTCCACTAGTATGTAAAACACCTTTTCAAAATTTTCTCCGTCAACCAAGATGCAGTTTAAAGAAGAGACAGTCACAGTTTTCAGCCTGATCCACAGTGGTCGGAATTCTGGAATCTGTCCAAACAGCGTCTACTCATTTGGAACTCTTCCAAGAGTGAGGGACACAGTAGCACCTTTGAAATGCAGGTTGTTCAGACCACTACCCAAGCATCCCACTGTCTTACATGCAAAAACAGCCGAGTAGGCTGGGACAGGCTAGATTGAGTTCATGTACTGCACATGGCCCTCATCAAATAAGGAGAGCTGGTGTCTGCGGAGGGGTGCATTCCTCACTCTTCTCCAGGTGCACCAGACTCTCCTCAAAGTTAATGTTTTAGAACCCCTGGCTTTGTCCCCTGAGCAATGGGCAGGCATCTCTCCTGTTTCATGAAATAGAGTGGGTTATCCTGGAAATTAAGACTGACATAGATGGCTCAATTTTACTGAGAAACTGCATATTCCTGGAATGTGTGCTTCCTCTTTAAGTGTTTTGATCAGCATGGCCGAGGTTGGGCATAAGATAATGACTGTGAACTGGTATGTATGTCTTAAATGGAAAAGTCTAAATATTGAGAAGTTTTGAGAGACAGGCAACTATGGAGTTGTTCTAGGATGGCAGGGGTCAGTTCTGCTACAGTAAATCCTTGTAGGGTTTAATTCTTGAAAAATAATTACTAGAAAATTTAGTTTTCTCCACAACTTTTGAAATGTAACCTGTTAAAATTCTTAACTTTTAGTGTCAAGTTAAGTAAAAAACTTAAACTTATAGTGTTTGCAATTGTTTGTGTTGCTTTCTCTTTGTCTTCAGTACTGTGGGGACCTCCAGAGTGGGCCTGCCGAAGGTGAGAGTGCTGGGGACACCAGTGCACTATATGCAAAACTCCCCCCAACAGAGGGGAAATTTTATTTAAGCCATTACCTTCAACTTATTTTCTACAGGTATTTATTACTTTAAATTTAAACTGAATTTTCTAACTAGAGGTCAGTTAGCTTGAGCCTTATGTAATAACTATCAAACTAGTAGTTTGTTAGTTGAAACTCAGGAGAAAAGACCAGATATCTCTCACACACAAACAGCCATTGTTACCCTTTAAATTCAGCAGGGTATTTTCACACTCACTTCACTTGCAACAGTATTAGAAAGAATTAGCAAAAACACCTAGTTCCAGTTTTTCTGGTGTCTGCCACAGCCATCATCTTTTCTGAAATAAATCTAAGAAACTATGCAAAATCAGTACTTTTATATATTCTGTTTGTATAATGTTTTGCCTTTTCTAAGTCATCATATAGTATATATAATAGAAATTGAAAATTAATGACTTCCAATAAAAGTAGCTTAGCTTTGTGAGGGCAGAACACACAGGGATCTACAGAGACCGCTGTGATAATGCCAAGACACTGCTGCAGAATAACAAGGTCTGTGTGTGGCCAACAGAAAGCACTTCAAATATGGCCGTGGACCTGAAGTGCACAACAGCATCTTTCATAGCAAAGAACTCCTATCAAGAAGCAAATTTGTTTTGTGTTATAAAAATATCAAAAGAGAATTGATTTTTCTTGGAGGGAATCTTTGGGATTTTGCTATATATCCATATTTCAAAGTATAAAATAATTTTTGCTCATCAAAATGTGTAATTGAAAATAACAATTACCCATTTTTTGCATCTAAACTTGGTTTGGCTTGAGTGTTAATATCCATAATTAAATAGTCATCTACATTATTTTACACTCTGGAATACAGTTTCAAAACAAAGGCTTTATCCATATTGTATGTGTCTGTTTCCAGGATGAAGATGGTTACTGAACCCCTAACAATAATATACGCTACACTCATCATCTGAGAATGAGACTTGGTCCTATAAAACACAGCTCTTCCAGAGACATTGAATTGAAATGCAACTAGTTCAGGAACCCAGCATACAAATACAACTGATGTAATAAAGTTACTATTTTGTGAGATTTAGAGACAAACAGCACTTGTGGTCTCAGCAACAAGTTTTAAGAGACACATTTTTCCACAGATGGAAACTTGTGGCTGATACATATGAGCACCTCCTCCCAGGCAGGAAGGAAGGATGCTGGGAGGAGGGGGCTACTAGCTGAGCACAGCAGTGCCTGAGCAAACAGACCTCACAGAAAGGACCAAAGCTGATTGCAGTTCAAGCTGGATCTTGGAGTGAGGTCAGCACAAGTACATCTCCACTAAGGGAGATGCTATCCACACAGGCACTGGTGCCAAGGAGCAGGAAGGGGAGATACAGGAGGGTGAGGGCCTGGGAGAACCTCTGGATATTTGTTTGCATGTTTTACAGGTGTCTTTGCATGGTAACTGACAGCTTCTAGTGTCCAAGGCCATTCATAAATATCAAACTACAGGTTGAAGAGGGGATTAGCAAGAATATCACTTTAAAATGCAATTGCTGTGTGTGTATGTGTGTGTATGTGTGTGTGTGTGTGTGTGTGTGAAATATCTATAAGGAATACTTTCCAGGTACTTTCTATGCTGCTGAAAGGTAACATAACAAACTTGAGTAGTGTCCTTTCCTGCTACTTTTTGGTTGGTCACTACCTGTCTGGGGATGGAGAAGGAAAAGAAAAATGGCAATCAAGTACTCTTCAGTCATCCTTCAGAGCAGCACTTAAAGATAGAGGTATCCAACCCAATAGACCAGGTTGAACAGCAGGAAGGATGTTGGGAAGAAGACCCGGGAGTATGAGTCCAGCTCTGAAACATCGATGTGGATGCGGCCTCTCCTCCAAGAGCCTGACTTGCACTCTTCGTAGCAGCAGAAGAAGCTCTGGCAGTCTTTGCCATCCAGACACTCATAGACACAGGTCTCCTCAAACTCCTGCCAGTACGTGGAATTGTTTAACGTGATCATTACAGGTGCTGGAGGTCTCATATCCAGGAGAGAATAGTTCTGTAGGCACAGGAAGAGGATAGCAATCAGGAAATGCAGACACAGCCTGAGGAGCATTGAGCTGCAAGTACATCTGACATCTTCTACTAGAGAAGAGGGATGCAGGCCATGCTCACCCCACACCTTCCCAACACTGGGCACAACCTGTAGCTCAGCAAACAAGAAAAACCATGTGGCAGTTTTAAGACTTTCTGTCCCAGATTTTGGAGGAGAGAGGGCAACACATTTTCAAAATGTTTTAGCCGTTCAGCTCTCAATTCTACAGCCAATATGTGCATATCATAGATCTGTTCCTTAAAATTTAAAACCCATACCACCTGTTCTGATCAACAAGCAGTAACAGGCATGTTATGTGCTGAAATGGTGAGGGAGCCCAGTTACTGCATGTAATCGAGGCAAAGAGAGCTTGAACACTTGTGCCTGGAATAGTCTATTCCAAGCTGCTCTCCTGCCTTGGAAAAGTCCTTGTGGGAGAAAAAGGGAGAGTTAGAGACTCACTGTTCTTTTAGAACTGGGAGGAACCATGAAGCTTGTGAAGAAGCTTCTAATAGAATTCTCAGGTTTTCAGATCTGTCAGTCCCTCAAGAGCTATTCTGCACACTCTCCACTGAGTTCCATTATGGAGAGGTACTACAAAGTCCACATAGTGGAAGGTAACTGGAAGGACTTACTTGTCTGATTTACCTGTCTTTTTTTTTTTGTTAAGAAATGTTTGTTCTTCTTAAAAAATAGATCCCCCCCATACACACAAGAAACCCTCTTCTAGGTTGTTGACCTGGTTGTTTAAGAGACTGACAAAAACAAACTGCTGATTGCTATTGGACTTTGTTACCCACAAGAGGTGGGAAGTAATCCTGAAGACAGGGCACTTCAGACACATGGCCCAGAGGCTCCTGAGCTAGAACTGACCTGAAAGTCCTCCCTGTGGACTAGCTTTCGCTTTCCAAAGAGAGAATTAATAAATGTGTCTACCTAGCTATAATGCCTCTGAGCCATGTGTATGACCATCATGGCACCATGACCCTAATGGTGCAGTGGTGCCACACTTCTGTGGAGTTCTGCTTAAAACAGGGAAGCCAGGCCTGGTATTAGAATTCTAGTCTGTTACCCAGGGTTGAGAAGTCATGGATCTTGGAAGAAAACTCACAACTACCACTTTACAAAACCAGAATAATCACTAACAATCTTCTAAATATTTGTCCTTAGACCCACATACAAGTCAGTGTAGTCCTCACCCTTCATGAAGGAAACTTCTTTTTGCAACAGGTGGAGCCAGTATAGAAAACCCCAACCAATCAAAATGTAGAGTCATGGAGCCTAAAACAGATATATCTACAAAACAACGTCTGCATCTAAAGCTTGGGGATCATTGGGAAATTGGGGGCAAAATAAATGTAAGAGGCAGAGGATCAGAGAGTTTGCTGTGGGACTGTGTCTCCAGGTCCTGCAGACTGTATTCCCTAAAGGCTTGCCAACATAACTACCCAAACGTGAGATGAACACAACAACACCAACAGGCATGCCAGAGTGGATGGTAGAAATCTGTAAGGCCTTTACTCTACACAAAGGACTACTGGCAAACAAGGGGTTCTGAGACTGGAAGAAATAGTTTCCTTCAGAGAAGAGCACACACACCAGTTGGTTATCCAATACCAATGGTCAGCCCTGAAAAGATACATACAAGTTACATTAGTTAGACTAAGCAGAATATATTTAAAAATATGCTGTGGGATTATGCTTTTGTACACTGTAAATATTTGTCATTGAAATATTGGCTTAATAAAATGCTGTCAAGTAGCTAGACAGAAAGTAAAGGCAGAGCAAAGAGACTAGGAGAATTCTGGTAAGAAGAGTGGAGGCAACAGATACAGCCAAACGTAGAGGAAAAAAATGAGAATGCTGTACTGAGCAAAAAGGTACCAAGCCATGTGGCAAAACATAAATAGAAATATGGGTTGATTTAAAGTCTAAGAATTAGCAAATAATAAACCTGAGACATAGACTAACCAGCTTGTAATTAATATAAGCCCTTATGTGATTATTTTGGATTAAAGATCCAGACTACAGGAGTGTGTGTGTGTATATATATACATATATGATATAACAATAACTAATGACAAAAGAAATTATGAGTTTCAAAAACAGAAAGGAGGGATATATGGGGAGAATTTTAAAGGAGGAAGAGAAGGGAAAATAATGGAATTATATTGTAATCTCAAACATTAAAAGGACTAGCCTAGGATGGATCTTATTGTGTATCCCAGGCTAGCCTTCCTGTCTCACTCTCAGACCACAGGCCTATCCCATTGTACCCAGCTCTAGAAGCCTGGTTTCTTTGGTCATTGTTGCCACAGTGCTGAGAATGAAGTCATTCTGAATTGCTAAGAATCTGGGCCAAGCAACATAGAATGCACTCATCCTTGTCAGATTCCCTAGAAAGGTTTCTTACAGAGGTACTGTTACATTTATTTGTGTTTTTGGAATTTAATTTGGATGGCTAGATTTATGGCTTTTTAGCATTATAAATGGGATAAACGCACAGAAGTGCTGAGATTCCTTTACTCTACTCTAGCACATGGGAAGCGTGTGTGAACATGTATGTAGGGGAGACTCTGGTGTTGGTAGGATGCCTTGTACTCAGCATTCACTCGGAGCCTTCAAAGCACCACTGTGTAACAGCTTCCATAAGCAGAGATGAAAGACTTGCTATAGTCAGTTCTTGTGACTATGTGCACCATCTAGCCTCATGATTCAGAAGCCCAAGTGTATGTCAAAACCACTGAAATCATCTCTGCCAATTATCTTGTGTCTTTGAAGAAACATATGCCTTTCTGACAAGCTCCCATTAGGAAAACCTATCTTTATAAGATAATAAATATTAAGTTTTCTTACATGTGTGCTTTGTTATTTTTCAGACAAGCATTCATCCACTTACTTCTTCAACTCTATGTATCATGAAGTCCCTTGGTAATTATATGAATGTGGGCTCTAGGCAGAGGAGACAATGGAAATTCACTGAGCCAGGCTGGTCACCAGAACTGTTCCTAGGGATAGAGATAAACCTCCAGAGGTGATGACTTCTGAAGATACAGGAAAAGCAGCAGGGAGGGTTATTGGGCTATGAGAAATCTTTCTTATTATAATTTAGGGAAGTGAAGATCTGGGTTGCTGAAGCCCAGTGCTACTTAAAATACTAAAGAAGTTTGGAGAGATGTCTTGGCAAACATTATTTAGTGATTTAGTGTTCATGAATATAGAACTTGGATGTCTACAGTCCAGCCAGAAGCACACATGCTTTAGCAAGATCCCCATGTGGAAAAGTTAGGATGTAGGGATCATGTGTGTGTGGTGCATATGTACGGGTTTTAACTAAGTAGTCAAATGAAAAACTGTGTCCTCATGAGGCTGTGTTGAACATTACAGAAGTTTGTAGAAAGGACATTTCTATTACACTAGATGCCCAAAAATAGATTGGCACACACTCTGCAATAAGTAAAAACTAACCAAAATAAAAAATAACAAAAAGAAATGTTAGGATGTTTCCCCTGCTGTGCAAGTGTTCTAATTTGGTTTTTTAAAGTAAAAAGCAACATTTTAACAAATCCAATGCAGCACTCATTTGAACCCAATGCATACATTTATGAAGAACATATCTTCTAGGGTAAGCTTAGTTTAGTCAAAGTTCTCAAAAATATTGGCATCTGTAAATCTATACATACAGAGGGTGCTTGTAGGCTTATTCGATCAGGAATCCATCTTGTGGAATCTGGATGTAACAACTGCAGAGGGGAAAAAAGAAAGCAGAGTTAGAAAGTGGCCAGAGAGCTCTCTTTGCCCCATCTACTGAGAGAATGAAGACCATTCATTCACAGCAACCAGACTGTGGACATTCCACACAATGTGGCCATCACTCTGAAGGGGCACATGGTCATTGGGAAGGGCCCCAGAGGAACCCACTGCAGGGACTTCAATCATATCAATGTAGAGCTGAGTCTCTTCGGAAAAAAGAAGAAGAGGCTTTGGGTTGACAAATGGTGGGGTAACAGAAAGGAACTGGCCACCGTCCGAACCATCTGCAGTCATGTTCAGAACATGATCAAGGGTGTTACACTGGGCTTCCACTAAAAGATGAGGTCTGTGTATGCTCTCTTTCCTATCAGCGTCATTATTCAGGAGAATGGGTCTTTGGTCGAAATCGGAACCTTTTTGGGGGAAAAATGTATCTGCAGAGTTTGGATGAGGACAGGCATTGCTTGTTCTGTCTCTCAAGCCCAGAAGGATGAATTAATTCTTGAAGGAAATGACATTGAACTTGTTTCAAATTCAGCAGCTCTGATTCAGGAAGCCACAACAGTTAAAAACAAGGATGTCAGAAAGTTTTTGGATGGCATCTATGTGTCAGAAAAGGGAACAGTGCAGCAGCCTGATGAGTAAGACCTGAGTTTCCCAGCTCCAAAAGCAAGATCCTGAATTTAAGTGATTTGTGGTGTTTTGGGAGACAATAAAAGACTTATATTGAAAAAAAAAAAAAAAGTGGCCAGAGAAATGTACAGTCTTGAAGATAAGCCCATTCCTAGCTCCGTCAATAGCAGGCGCTGACACTGGAGAAGTGAAGTGAAAGGCATCTCTACCATATTGCCCCATTCACAATTTTATCTCACTTTCTAAGATCCTTAAGGAAATAACAGCATCTCAGTACACATTTACCTTGAACTGAGAAAATCTTGGCTATCCTAGTCACTCACCGATGTCTTCTTCTTCCTGATGGTTGGCTTTCGACAGCTAGAGTAGTAGTTGAGGGTGGCATACTCCATCAGTGCAGCAAAGACAAACAAGAAGCACACGGTCACAAAGAGGTCCATGGCAGTGACGTAGGATACCCGAGGCAGGGACTTCCTGGCAATGGTGCTGAGTGTGGTCATGGTCAACACTGTGGTGATGCCTGCAGAGGGTTCAATTGTCACAGTAAGAGGACAGCACACCAGACCACAAAGCCAAAAGTGATACAAATTAAGAAACAGCAGAGTTTGACTTTTGACTCTGAGTGTTGTCCCAGGCAGGCGATGTAGGGCTGTTGCCCTATGACACTTGCAGTGGTAGAGCAGCCCACAGTCAGTTACAATCAGGAGAGAAGTAACTAGCACCACAATGTGCTTTGTGCTTTGGAGAGTTGGGAGGTGAGGCATGTTCAGTGTATTTCCCACTTGTATTTCAAACTTCTGACAGGTCGTGGGAATATGATACAATCAAACATCAAGGAACACTCCTATGATAGATTTTAGCAATTTACATTTTTGGCATTTCACCTTTTAAATAGTTTCAGATAAAGACCCAGACTATAACCTTTCTGGATGACCTATGTTGTTCTGCACTCCAGGCTTGTTTCCTGCTTTATGCTTTCTGCCTGCTCGCTGTGTAAACCTGAGCCCCCCCTTTTTTATTTTACATTGATTTGATTTTTTTTATTATAAATAAGGTCATATTTTCTTTTATCCATGTGTACCCTTGTTCAAACTCCCTTCTGCCTCCCACCCCTCCCAGTCACCCTCCCTTCTCCCCATGTCTTCATCTCCTCCCCAGCAAGGTCAGGAGGTCTCAAGGTCCCAAGGTGGCTTAGTTCTATACTCAGTCCCAGGATCACACTTCCCGAGATGCCTTATCTGAAAATACCCGTGGGCCAGTTTCCACATTGCTACTCTTAATGTCTCTGTTGTAATTGTTTTACTTTGGCAGTGCACAGCACACATAATTATAACTATCTAGAACACATGGTCATGTCTCATTGTTCAATTTGTCTTGTGTCTTACTTTACTTCCTGCTGTTCTGTAAGTTCCCTCTATTATTTGTAGAATTCTTTCTTGATGATTTTTTTTTCAGATTTTTTAAGACCCTTGTTGGCACCTGCAGTCTCTGTGATGTTGTTGAGTGCACATTACTCTGTATATCATGCCAAGGGGTCTTCCAACTAGTGTGCCCACAGGATTTACCATCATTTCAACAAAATGTAGACAACTTATTGTTCTTTTTTATAGTTATAATGTAGTTGTCCTAAACATTTTCTTCAATTAGTTAAGGCTTATGTCAGGCTATCTTAGATTCTCAATGGTTGTAGAATCCATGTTGAGAGTCTGCTTTATTTGGGCCTATTTGGCTTCAGCGGAGCCCACTGTCGTTCAGTCTTCAATGTGCTGTAGTAAGGATCATGCCGTTTTTTCCTCTACTACTTTCAAGGATTTTTTTCCCCCATTTTCCAGTTCGTTTATAATCTGTCTTGGCACGAAATTTTGGGGATTTAGCATGTGGAATTTGCTCAGCTTCATGCATATGCACACTTGTCTGCTTTTTGAAAAATCAGAGCCACTATTTGAAAATTTAGCCACTATTTCTTTGAATACTTTTCAGCCTTATTGTCTTCTTCTGGGACATCTATGGCAGAAATATTATACTTTATTCTTTGGTATTTCACAAGCCCTAGGGTCAATGTTTTTGTATTTTTTTCACTCTTGTAGCACAAATTTTTCTTGATTTACACTGAAGTCTACAGATCTTTCCTCTGGCATGCTTCATTTTGTGAGTTATTTCTTTAGGTACAGTATTTTCTGCCTACTGCACTGATGCTGTCTTGTTGGTCTGTGCATCGTATGAACACACCTCAAGTGTATTCATCAGAGGTGTCCTCATCAAGGCATGTTCTTGTTCATAGTTCAGAAGCCTACACAGAAAAGGATAACATCTCCACTTCCAAATTGACTTGTTTCATGATCTGTGACTTTTGATCTATTTTGGATATTTGGGGAAATAGCTTCTGTGATTAAAATATTCTATAAAAATTAAAAGTTGTCATAACTACATTTTGTCACAAATAATTTTTGTTGATGGTGTAGGGAGTATTAGTACATCATGGCAGAAATGGTGTGGCAGCCAGGGCTAGGTTCATGGAGGTGGGAACTTGTTACATTGTCTCTTCACACCTTAACAGATGAGGACATCCACAGCTCTAAGAAGCTAGGCTAAGCTAGGCTAAGCCCTCAAATACCTGCCCTAGCTAAGATTCATGCCCATTCACTACCATGTGGACATTAGACCCTGTTGGGGACCTTCCACATTGGAATCACAACAGGAAGTATGGTGTAGTGTTCCTCACATGGAAACTGAACAGTAAAGCAGAGAACAAGTCTCGAACTAGAATTGAGTGTATTCTTCAGGGTCCCATTCCTGGCAACATACTTCTAGAAGTCATACCAGTTGGTTAGTATTTCACACATGAAAAGAACTCGCCAGCACGATGCCAAGGGAGCCATATTAGGTTTATTAAGGAGGGGAGGGGGAAGGGAAGAGAGTGGAGGGAGAGAAAGAGAGTAGGGAGCAGAGACCAAGAGAAAAAGAGAATGTCTTTCACGCGGGTGGAAATTTTACAGGATAGGTACGTCTACGTCAGAGGCTTTGGAGCAAGCCCCAGCAGGTGGGGGAGTGACCACAGCAAAACAACCTAACAATACCTCTCCTTCTAAAGGTTCCATAACAGCAGCACTAGAGAGAGAACACTTAAATCATAAACCACAAGCAACATTTCAGATTCAACCCAGAGCACATGAAGAGCATTTCTATCTATCTATCTATCTATCTATCTATCTATCTATCTATAAAATGTGTATCTGTATAATAAATATGTGTATTTGCACTCCATACTTTTGCTAGGTTTTATGTTTTTAATTTGCGTACATTACTTGTGATGGTTTAAATAAGAATGACCCCAATCTTCCATATGTTTGGACACTTCATTCCCAGTTGGTGGAACCATTTGTGAAGGATTAGGATGTGTGGCAGTGTGTCACTAGAGGCAGGCTTCGAGGCATGCTATTTCCAGTTAGCTTTCTCTGCTTCATGCTTATGAATCAGGATGTAAGCTGTCACCTACTCACTAAATTGCCTAGTTTTCCCTGAACTCATCTGTAGCTCAGACTAGCCTTGAACTTATGATTCTGCTGCCACTATGGACATAAAGGCCTATGCTTCCAGGGATGGCCAAGGAGGTAATTATTTTCATATTAATTATATCACATCATTACTATTTCTACTGATTTCTATTCTTTCTTACAGATCCCATTTTGTATCTGTTTCCATTAGCCTATTTAATCTGAATATTTTTCCTTTTAGTTTCAGATCTCCTGAAACAAGTTTTTCAGCTTTTGTTTCTTTCAGAGCATTTTTATCCCTGCAAGGTTTTGTGAATGTCTTTTCTATGGACTCAGGATTTGAAGGGATAGGTTTTCTGATTTTAACTTTCAAGGATGACAATCCTTTAGCCTTCGCACTTGCATGTAAGAGATAAGCCACATATTTGAGGTCATGTTTTTCTTTTTGACATTGTAGCCCAAGATTATCTGAAGCCTTCTTCTAATCTCTTTGGGAATCTACATATATCTACACACACACACACACACACACACACACACACACAATTCTAATAAAATATATCTTTTAAAGGATATGGATGTTTTGGGGAACTGTCACATAAAGCTTCTCTTGAATGAAAGAAGACAGAACTGGACACAAACTGTCATGAAACAGAAGACACAGTGTTGGTCCAAACATTCTCTCAGTCAAAGCTGTTTTGCTTAGGTGCCCTATGGTAACCAGAGCTCTGCGGGAACTCTGTGTTCCCTTCTGAATAGGTTTGCTGAATTGGGATTTTGATATTTTACCCTATTTGTTTAACAAACCCACAAACATCATTTAGCTTTTCTTTATTAATATTCCATTACTAGTATAAATTTTGTACAAATTTACTAGTACAAATTTACCATCTTTAATTATGGTAAGGTATGTCAGTGCCTTACAAACATTTATGAGTAAATATTACTTATTATTCAACATAAAAGTAAATGCCACTTGCTTCAAAATAATATAGGACAAATGCAGGTAGAGCTTAGTTAAAATAATTTTTAAATGTATATTTCAATACTGAATTTTAGGCTGTATCATTTTAAACATTTACTTCAAAAACTATTAAAAATCAATTTAACTTGTTTTCCGTACATGCTATAGATAGATATACATATACATAGAGGAAGCATATATTCTAGATAGTTAAAAAGCCAAATAGACTATGACACCAGATTTCTTAAATGGTAGGATTTTTGCTTTTATTTATTTTTAAAATTTATTCTTTGTTTTTCACATCATACATCCTGATTCCATTTCATCTCCCCATCTTCTTATCTCTCTATATGCACCCTGAGCCCTAACAACTTTCTCTCCCAAAATAATATGTAATAAAATTTAGGAGAAGAGAAACAAAGAAATAAAAGAAAAATCTCGTTGTGGAAGCCATGGTATTGAAGAATTCCTGGCATTCCACGTAGCTGAGCCCCTCGGCTCAAGTGGGATGCACTTTGCACAGAGGCACGCCCCTGGGCAAGGCTGCATAAACCCTGTGGCACTGGGTATGGAAGCACCTCCCTGGACCCATGACACATACCCGTGCACGCCCCTTCCCTTAAAAGTGGCTGCGAGCATGTGCTTCGGTCCTTTTCTTCTCTGTCCCCTGACTTCTTTCTCGCTCCTCTGTTTCTTTACCCACCTGGGACTCTTCTCTTAAATAAACTCTAGTGTGTTGCCTTGCTCTCACTCGCGGAACTAACAAGTATGACATGGTGATTCATGCAGTAAATTCTTTCTTCCATAATCTTTACTGGCAAGTCATTGCAAAGAGTCATTGGTCTGCTTCGGAGGCCTCTGGCTTCTGCTACACCATTGATTCCCTCAGTGGGACTGCTCTCGGGTATCCTGTTGTTTTCCTGTGTTGTGGAGACTGCAGTTTTGGATCTGCAGGACTGGCCCTTTCACATGTTCCACCAACTCATAATCCTGGTTTGGGCCTGAGTAGTTGCAGATTGATCAGCGCACCAGCTATCCCCCGTCCCCACTACCAGGGTGAGCTCCTCAGCTCTTCAGCAGTGTTGTCCCACTTGTTCACCCTAAGCATTAAGGAGCAATGGGTGGGACCAGTTCTCCTGTTTTCCTACCCCAAGGGCCAGCTCACTCACGCCCACACCACCAGGGCCAGTTCTACTGGGTTGCCCAGGAGAGGTGCAGGGGTCACTCTCTCAAGTGGTACAGCTGCTGAAGGACAGAAACAGCTCTCCCACTCTTAATAATATCAGGATGAGCTCTTCCAACTACCATGGCACCCGAGGAGCATGAGGGCATCTTTCTCTCACACAGGCCACCATATGCAGATGAGGAATGAGGCCAGAGCTCCCATGTCCATATTGTCAGTAATAGGCTCACCCAGGCCAGTCCACAGGGTCAGCTCTACTGGGATGCCCAGGTGAGGTGTAGGACCAGCTACCCGAGTGCTGCAGCCGGTAAGGAGGGTCAGCTGCCTCATCTGCTGCAGGTGGTAAGGAGTGTGTGTGTGTGTGTGAGGGGTCATCTTGCTTTCGCCAATGCTGCCACATAACAGATTTGCAGTGGGGCCAGCTTCCCACGTTTATACCCTTGGAGCTAGCTCACCCCCACCCCCACCAACAGGGCCAGCTCTCCTGAGCTACCAAGGCAAGGTGCATGGCACCCAAGATCTTTGATTAGTTGGTTCCATGCTTTCAATCAGGTATGGGACCATGAGAGAACTTGTTATGTAGTGGAGTCTCAAAAAAAAAAGAATAATGTTCTAAGAAGTTGTAAACGCTTTACTGTTATTTTATTTTAGACTGGGGCATATTGCAAATAAGAATGGTAGATGCTCATGACCGGCTTAGGTGTGCTTTTAGCCAGAGAGCTCCTTGGTCATGGTGTGAAACTCTTGTTCTTGGAATCTCAATTTCCAAAACCTTCAAAGACAAATTAAGAAGTAGAGTGTATCTGAGGCATGAAGCAGGCTTCAGAGTTTATGCTGGCCCTAAGACCACTGTGAAAGCAAACCTGCGAGTCTTCTTCAGAGGCAGGGCAGAGGGAAAGTTAGAAGCATTTGCTCTAAGATTCCAAATTGGATCAGATTGCATCCTGTGGCTAAAACCCCCCACAAAACCTTGAATAAATAGCTGTTCCTATGTGACAGATGAGATCAACATTCCCTTGGTGGACACTGAAAATGCCTTCTACTATACAGGACCATTACCATTGCAACTAAGCATTCTGATGACTAGGCAGTCTATGAAGATTAGTGCAGTTGCATGACATGCATTTATCTCCCATGCCACAAACCTAAAACAAAGTTAACTTGGTTGGGCTGAGAGATTATGTTCCATCTACCACTGACTTTGACTATTTAGCTAATGCACTACATATTGTTTCTTATCTGAAGTCAATTCTAAGAAACAATAAAAACAGGAAACTTCTCTAATAGTGAATCAGTAATGAGGATTTGAACAACTTACACATTCTACCAAATGAATTTTGTAAAAATCAAATATTTAAAATCTCCTTGGAAGAAAACTGCCTATTTTTCTGGTGTATACTTTGATAGAATAAAACTGAAAGAGAGAGAGAGAGAGAGAGAGAGAGAGAGAGAGAGAGAGAGAGAGAGAGAGAGAGAGAGAAAGAGAGAGAGAACTTTGGTACTGGGAAAAATTCTAAGTCTTGTTCACACAGCTCTCAAATCAATTATAGTTGAATTCTCTTTAACTGAAGGTTTCTGTATTAAAACTGCACAAAGGGGTAGATAGAATTTCTTTGCAACTTACCTAATGTTGTTCTTGCTGGAGTTGCATCTTTTTTGATCCAGAATGACACCCAGGACAAAACAACAGTCAGTATGCATGGGATATATGTCTGGATAGTGAAGTACCCCATTCTTCTACTCAGTTCAAAGTAGATAGTCATGACAACATAATCACCTGTAATAAAATATTTCTCAAATAAAAATGATGTTCACAAGTTAAAATAGTGTAGGGAATTAATTTATAGTGTATGTTTCAAACTTAATTACTTGAATGAAAACAAGTACTGCAACACCAATGGGAAAAAGCATCAAATGCTGGAGCTGTTGAACGGTATCATGCCTGTGACTTTGTAAAAGTTTTACTGTGCAGTGTAAAGGGTACACCAAAACATATTTATAGGTAATAGGACAGGCATGTACATTTACTCAATGTCAGGTAATTTGATAAAGGATAGTTGCTAGAGACCATATATATGCTGCATAATTACATCAAGAGTCACAAGAAACTTTAGCCCCCCAAAATCCAGGTCATTCTAAAGCGTTTTGATTTAATAACAACAGAGATTAAACTTCTCCTTTTTCATTTGGAATCATTCCATTACATTTAGAGAGTAGTTAAATGTTGGTTCTGCCTTACTGTGCCACTGCAAGGGGAATACACATGAATCTCTATATGAACTGTGCATCCCTACCCATGTGTTCACCATCTGGTCTTCAAAGCATTAGCTCAACTATGTTCATAGCAGCATTATTGGTAATAGCAAGAACCTGGAAACAACCTAGATGCCCTTTAACTGAAGAATGGATTTACAAATTGTGATGCATTGTGTAATGCAGTACTACTCAGCAGTAAGAAAAAAAATGATATTCTAAAATTTGCCAACAAATGGATGGATTTGGAGAATATCCTCCTGAGAGAGGTATCACAATCCCAGAAAGAGAATCAGGGGATGTACTCAGTCATTAGTGGACTTAAAAAAAAAAGAAGATGTCATTGTACACAAGAGCTCAAGGCTAGAACATAGCTAAATGACACAGTGCTTCACTCCTGCATTGATGGCCTCTGGCAGGGTGTGGGTGAGGAAGGACTTGTTTTCTTTAAGGGTCTGGCCACAGGGAGTTTGATTACGCTCCAGTAAGTAAATGAGCAGCATGAACGGGCTTTTTTTGTAAATAGGGGGATCATAAAAGTGGGTATAAATCTGAGAGGACTGATAACTGAGTTTGATGGGGTGCATGATGTAAAATCACCAAATATTAAATATATATAAAACTCACAAACTCTAAAAAAAAATTTACATTGTGTCACATGCATGCTCCCTACAACCAATAAAGAAAATGTAATAAAAAACAAATAAACAAACAAATGAACACAAAAAAACAAAGGCCCTGCATATCTTATAAGAAAAGCATTCAATAACTATATTAAAGATCTGGTTTTACTTTATGCCAGAAGCCACTTTTAATCTTAAAGTAATAGTTATTAGAATAAGTAAAATATGGGAACATTTTAGTATATTTAAGTATATAAAAAGTTAATTAGCTAATATGATTATATTAAGATTAAGTTCTAGAAAATCTGTAGAATAATTATTTGGATTACTAAGTAGCTATTACTGAATTATCTTTTAAATAAATTTTAATGTTTAAATAATGGTGGGATCTTTTTATTTCAGATACAACAATTTACTTACATGTTTAGACTGCACACGCTTGTGTTTAGAACTGTACTTCTACCAGATGTAGAGAGCCTGTGTTAGTTCCTAACTGGATGAAGGGTCAAGAGAATGGAATGAAGTTACATAAAAATAGAATCAAAATCTGACTTCAGCTCCAGGGACTTGTACTCTTATTTTAAAAACAAGAAATAGGTAGTCAATACACACACTGAAAATAATCATATGGTTTCAAAAGAAAAATGAGATTACAGAAGAGGCCGCCTCCCCAGAATCTCAATGATTGATTGAGGACATCCAGAAAAATGGAGAAGAAGGTGTCAGAGACTTGAGGTCAGTTAGAAACTAGTTACTGAAGAAAATTTGTGGAGCTTAATGAAGAATAGCAAGAATGAGAAGCTCCCCAGGGCAATAGACATGTTGACATTTGTTCCCAAGATCCTTTCTTTTTCCACTTGGTTTCAGATGACTGCAGGATCTGAGGAAGCTCCCAGCATGCACTGTTTGTCAGAAGTGTGATCATCATGAAACCTTCCCAGTACTCTTCAACCTATCAAGTTTACTCAAATAAACCGGGAGAGGCTTTCACAGCTGATAAAACCTAGGAAGATTGGATGACTAAATGCAGTGTGACATTGTCGTTGGTAAGAGAAAGACTGTGGAGAAAACTGAGCAAACCAGGTTTTACTCAATAATGCTGAATCTGGTTTTCACATATGCCACAGTAATTTAGAGAAGTATAGAAACTTGAGTGTGAGGTGCCGAAGAACCCTACGTTATCGGCACAATTTTTCTATAAATCAGAGAGATACAATCTCTTTACTAAGGGTTTTTCAAAACTCCAAGATTTTATAAAAATTTTCAATTTGGTTGAGACCAATCCTTTCATGATTGATGTGGCTGATAAAGCATCTGCTGCAATGATGATGGTGAAGTGGGTCAGATGATGATGTAATCTGTTCCTGTCCCACTCTTAGTTGAAACAACCTATTCACCTGTCTATAGTGATTGCACAACTTTTATTGAAGTCGCCGGAGACATAAGCTTCAGGACAAACACCTAATCTAAATTATGAAGGGTGAAACTGGTGGCAAATGCTTCCTCTAAGCATTGCTTACCTAGAAAAAACACAACCAAACATGATATTATCTGTAAGTATAAGCAGTATAAATTTGCATCTAACTTGCTAGTTGTGAATTGTCATGAGGGTCTGAAGTCCCCTTTTGGCCAGTGTTTCCTTTTCCTCCCTCCTATCATTTTTTCAAGAGAAATATCAGATTTTTCTAATGAAAGACTATGGACATTTTGAAGAGAGCTATCCCATGGGGTACTGTGGGAGAGCAAGAAAACCTATACCAGTACCTCTACATGAAACATATTTCCACATATAGGAGTAGGAACAGCAAATCTCATTTACTGAGACAGAGGTGGAAACCTACCACAATTATAGTCTATGGGTAGGGCATCTGGAAAAGATAGTGATTGGAGAGAAGCAGTTACACCTGGCAAGCTCAGAATTACATCTCAAAGAGGACCAGGAGTGATTTCAAGCACTAGAACTACAGCCACAAATCTTCCCTAAGACTGGGTCTTAGTTAAAGCATCAGATGAAATCTCATGTCTTCCTCACTCCAACATCCAGCATAGCAAATACTGTCAAGGATAGTAGTGAGATCAAGATCAAGGCAGAGACAATGTAAATGATGCTGTCCAAGAAGAGCAGAAAGGAAGATCCAGTGGCAAGTGGGAAGCAGAGTACAAAGCTGGGCTGATATTTTAAAAAGAGTTTTATTTTACTTATTCAAATGGTTTATGGCTAAAGGCAGTCAGTCATAAGCTGTGCAACAGGCGTGTTGGGAATTGAAGTCAGGGCCTATGTAAGAGCAGCATGCAGTCTCAATGGCTGAGTCATCCATGCAGCCTGTGGCATGACTTTTGACTGAATGTGCTAAAATCTCTCACACTGAAGGCCATTTCTTTCCAAGCATATGACATGCTCTTCTCACTATCTGCTTTAGTATAAAATATGCCTATCTTACAAATGAAGTTATAGTATATACAACAAATCAAGAATAGCAGTTTGAAGAGACAAATCCATCAGCTGAACCAGAACTAGGTATGTAAAACATTATTAAAATAAATACTTCATATGGTAAACATTCCAATGGAGAAGGTAGATGTCATGAAAGAAAAAAATACAGATCAGGAAAAAAATTTAAAAAACAATAAAAAATGAAAAATGAAGCAAGCCCTTGACTGACCATGGCCAAACAAACAAACAAACAAACAAAACCAAAACAAAACAAAACAAAAACCAGAACTGTCCACTGTGAAACACAAAATGGAATTCGAGTTTAAAGTCTGAACAGAGTGAAAAGGTACCATAGGAAAAGAGCAAAGAGCCCAGTAAATCTAGAGTTCCACAAGAGACAGAGAGAGCATGAGATTATTTGACTAATCCAAAAAGCTCCAACACCAGGCAGAAGACAATTACAAAACACACAAAGCAACAATAACAATGTAACACACATAAATACACTAAAACCTGGAGAGTTGGGGAGTTCAGGTAGCAAGACGGTGTTGTAAGTCTGTTTGCAGAAAAGAGAAACATACTTCTTGCAGAAGAACAAGGGAAAGGCTTGTAGTAGACTTAGCTTCTGAAATAGTGCAGGTATAGTATCTATATTTCTATTACTATGATAAAACACCATAACTAGGTGTCTTATAGAAGAAGGAGTTTATTTGAGCATGTGGTTTCAGATAGTTAAGGCTATGAAGGTACAGTGATCCCATCTTTAATCACAAGGTCAAAGCAGATAAAATAAGCTAGAAATGGCACAAGTCGTTAAAATGCTTGGTGTTTCTCTGATTCCATACAGCATCTAACAAGAACCATACCTCCCAAGCCTTCCTAAACAGCATCACCATCTGGGGATAAAGTATTCAAATTCCCAAGACTATGAGAGTCATGTAATTTAAACCACCACAGAAGGGGTTAGACAAAAAAAGACCTTCTTGGAGTCATTAGAGAAAATCAAAACAAAGAATCCCAAAATGAACTTTAGTGAGGATATTTTTCTAAAGGTGAAGATAACATAAAAACCTCAAGTCCAGACCATCTAAGGGAGTTCTTCAACATTCAGTTTATTCATGAAAAATTGACAAATGAAGCAATTCTATTGGATTTATTGGGACATTTGTGTGGGAATAGTGTTAGAAATCCAATTACAGTACTATCTATTCTTTTTATTTGCTGATTTAAAAGGTAACAGCCAAGGCAAAATTGTGGCTCTACCTTTTATGGTGACAGCATAAGAAAAACTATAAGGAGCAGCAGCAACTCTAGGAGCCACAAGGAAGACACTGGGAATGTGCTGATCAGAGGCTTTTATAGCAGTTTCACATTAACAAAATGAAATCTGAAAATCAACCGAGAAGGTCAATATGTATCATAAGTCTTAGATCAATTGTTAAGCGCTTCTAGAATCATTATAAACAGTAAGTCAGTGAAAAAGACACAATGGACGCACAAAGCTGCTTCATTTAATTTTGAAACAGAGAAAGAAAACAGAGTTAATGGAATACAAAAATTAGGACAGTACATTGTATTTGATTCTATCACTATTCAGTTTGTACACACACAGAGAAAAAGAATTTAAGACTGGATTATATAAGACATGAAAACCAATTCAGATAAAAAACGTAATTCAGTTAAGTTTTTAAACTAGGAAATAGCTACAATACCAATTAAGAGCTAGTGTTGTTATTCTGAAGACAGCAAGCTTCAGAACATGAACTGTGGTAGGAATAAACAGAAGTGTTACTGACTACAAAGGCACAGATCCCCCAGTAAAGCATGATACTCCACAATTCTAATCCACAGAGATTCAAAACATTTGAGTCAAAATAATATGGAAAGAGAGAGAAGAAAATATATGTATATATATAATTTAGCAAGTCTAAATTGTTAGAACAAATAATTAGAAAATATGATATCTGAATGATATTAGCAATAACAATGACAATATGATACCATTTAAAATTACACAACAGGAATTTCCAGGAAAATGACAGACTTGAAGGTGATCTCTGTGATCCAATACAAGAGAAGAGTCAAAGAGCACATACTCTATTACAAAGAGATAAAGAACTTTGGAAAAATCACAAAAACAGTGACTGAAGAACATTTGAAAAGTTTGGAGAGTGAGCTGGACAATGAACCAAAAAGTAGTAAGCAAAGTTGAACGTAACTCTAGCCATGGCTGCTCATGGTTGGGAGAAAGTAAGCCCCGAGGCTGGTTGCAAAGAGATTGACAGAAACCATCAGCTCGTGCAAGTGTCAGATCCAATTTCAAGTCTTGGTAAGAGAATCATTCTTCCAGCAGAAGTATGGAACAGCAAAAAATAAATAAACAAACTCAAGAACAATCTTGATCAAAAATCATTCTGTGAGAGTCACCATGTCTGACAAATTATAGAACAGAGACATAGTATAGGATCCAGGTGACACTGGTAGAAAATCAGACATGTGACCTGTGGAACAGAGTTGAAGACCCAAATGTAAACCTATGCAACTATAGTTACATGAGTTTTGACAAAGTTGTGGCAATACACAGTGAAGGAAAGACAATGTGTATCACCAGTAAGTTGTGTCAGGTAAGATGGATTTCAGCATATAGAAAAGATGAACGTGAACATTTATCTGTTACTGTACACTACTCTCAGCTCCAAATAGATTAACACCCTTATTGTAAGAACTTATACTCTTAAACTGCTAGAGGAAAAATAGGGAGTAAGCTTTGACTTAAAAGCACAGGTATGGACTTTCTGAATAGAATGCTAGAAGCAGAAGAATAAGGCCAGAAAGTAATAAATGGGCTCTCAGGAAATAAAAACATCTATACAGAAAAGGAAAAGTTCATGTGAAGAGGAATCACAAAGATTGGAAGAAAGTGTTCGTGAGCTATGGCATTTGATAGAGGATTCATGTCTAGTATGAATAAAAGCTCAAGAAAACTAATATCAAAACAACAAGCCATCTACTTAAATAGTGGCTGTGTCTTTAGTGTTATCTGTCTTTCATTCCTCCCTCTCACTTTACATTATCTTTCTTCTTCCAGTCCATTAAAGAAGTCTCCCCTCAGTCCCTTTACAGAACCTGTGTCCTATCCTGTATCTACATAGAACTACTTTCTCCCAACCCACATGGCTATGTTCTACTTTCCTGGCTTCTATAGTGACTTAGGTCTTTAAGAATTCAGGGATATAGATAAGGTTATTTTAAAATACATGCATAATACATATAAGAATATAGCTATATTTAAATGGAATTATGCCACATAGGGTGATAATTCTCCTTGCAAGAGCCATAGCCCATTTAATAAAATCCCATGTGCTAAGCATGAAAACCTCTCTTGAAATTTTTGTCAAGGGTCACAAATTCCCCAAACAAAAGAAGATGTTGCCTCTACTAATAGTTGCAACCCAGGAGTTGAAGGTAAAAGCATGTTTCTGAAATCACTGCGTATTTTGGACATAGGACTTGAGGGAATCAAGATGGAACTGAACTTGAGGCCTCTTCCCCAAGGCCTGATACTCATAGTATCAGCACTGGCAAAAATATATATGGAGTCTAGTCACCTAGGCCCCTCAAAACAAACAGCACAACTTTTCTCATAACTTGCATGTATTAAAGAAGATTCTACACTTAAAGTATTCATCTCCCCAAACAATACTCTAATCACAGAGGTTCTTATGAACAACGCAACATCTAACAAAGAAACAGCACCATTATGTACATGTTAACAGAAAATAGTAACAAGAAAGTTTAATCTAAATTATTTTAGTTCTGCCATACCTAAGAGTAAAATCAGACATTTATTTTTCTGAAAACTACAGGATACTATGCTTCATTTATGTAAACAGAAAAATCACAAGCAGAGGAAGCACAAATGTACTTTGCCTCTCTACACTATATTTAAATATAGAAAGGGTTGCAGAAGTTGACACATTAAAAATCAGTTGATATGATTCAGTATATCAACCTATAAATAGGAAACATTGTATGATCAATTAGAGATTCCAGAAAAAAGATACATTGAAACAACATTTTTAATTAAAATTTCTCAAAAAAATGAGAAATTTGAAGGCACTTTATTATCCTGCAGAAGGTATCTTTAAAAATACTATAGTTAACATCACCCCTAAGAATTATAGGTCAGGCTAACAAGAAATAAAAGGGAACAAGATGTAATTTCACAGTGGGAAATTTTGGTAGAGAGCATATAATTCAATAGTTAAGGAGTGCCACTGAAGTGACTTAGAATTGATGCTGATAAGGATAACCAAACTACAACCTGAAGCTCCAGAGAAGCTACTTAATAAGGGGGAGCCTAAGAGGAATTTGTGGATTGCCTTAGGGTCAAGAGTGGGCAATAGAGGGGAGGGGAGGGGAGGGAGGATGAGAACATAAGGAAACAGGATGGTGGAGCTGGAACAGGGATAGGGTGGGAGAGCAATGGGAGAGATATCTTGACAGAGAGAGAAACCTGGTGCTAGGGAAGTTCCCAGGAAAACACAAGGATGACCCCAGCTTAGACTACTAGCAATAGTGGAGAGGGTGTCTGAGCTGGCCTACCCTGGTAATCAGATTAGTAAACACCCTAAGAGTCATCATAGAGCCTTCATCCCAGTAACTGATGAAAACAGATGCAAAGATCCAGAGCCAAGCACCAGGCTGAGTTCCAGGAATTCAGTCAAAGAGAGGAAAAAAGGACTATATGAGCAAGGGATGTGTGTGTCTAGATCATGATGGAAAAATCTACAGAGCTAGTGGGATCTTATAAACTTTAGACTGACAACTGTGGAGCCTGCGTGGGACCATTCTAGGTCCTCTGCATGTGGAAGACAGTAGTGTATTTGGGCCCCTATGAGGTCAGAATCTATCTCTGGTGCATGAGCTGGCTTTTTGGAGTCCACTACCTATGGTGAGACACTTTGATGCAGAGGGAAGGGGCTTGGTCCCGCCTCAACTGAATGTATCAGGCTTTGTTGACTTCCCATGGGAGACCTTATCATTTAGGAGGTGAAATGAGAGAGTGGTTTCTGGTTGGTATGTAAAATAAATAAAAAATTTCTTAAATAAAAAATTAAAAAAGAAGTGATGCTGAGGTATAATCTATATAATGGGATAAGAAGTATCTATTATATAAAAAAATAAGATCCAAATTGAGTACATTAGTGACAATATTTCAAATATTACATTACTTAATATTCTGAGGTGTCATGGAAGTGTTCAAAAGTATGATGACTATGAAAAACAGATTATCTCAGATTTGAAGAAAATATACTGCTATTAGAGAGTTATTTTTAAAAGTTATTTTATATCTTGTCACCTGTGGAGGCCTGCTGGGAACAGGACTTCCAAAGGCAAATATATCGGGAAGGCTGTGGTGTAAGCCCAGTTTTGCTGGCTGTAAGCGAAGTCTCAAGAACCGAAGAGAGCACACAACTCTTCTTAAAACTGAAGAGTTTATGCCTGAGATACAACTAAATTCTACTCAGGCAAGAGATGTGCTTATGTGTACAAAGCAAAAAAAAAAAAAAAAAAAAAAAAAAAAAAAAAAAAAAAAAAAAAAAAAAAAAAAAAAAAAAAAAAAAAAAAAAAAAAAAAAAAAAAAAAAAAAAAAAAAAAAAAAAAACCACAGTGACTCCTGGAGGAAATGCAAAAAAAAACCGTAGTGATCTGGGGGAAAGGTAGCTAGAGCCCATAGAAGCAGCTGCAGGGTTCATGCCCAGTGCCAAAACAATCACTTTGCAAAGGCCACTGGATACAGATTCTGTGAAATGCTGCACTCTTGTAAAATTTAAACTAATTTTTTAAAGAGCTATTTTGTACCTCAATTATGAAAATAAAATAAAATATGTTCAATTAATTAAAAGTCCAGACTGAAGAGAAAAATGTGAACAAGAGCCAGATTGTACAAATAATCCTCATGTGATTATAGATTGACAGGTGATGTTTCTGTCTAGGCAGATAACCCCAAGCATCTGTCAAAAAACTGGAACCAACCTGGGGTTGGGCCCATGTAGGATTTGCTCTGTCCAATGTGATATGCCAACTGCTGTCATTTATGCTCTTCTTGTTGAGTCAACCATATCATGAAGAGCTCATGAGTGTATTTTCCTTATCATGCCTAGGGGACTATCTAGAAAGAAGCTTACTGGGACTCTACCTCTTACAATGTTTCTGCCCCATCTTCCATAATTTTTTTCCTTATATGGGAAAGTTACATTATACATGCATCAGTTAGGGATAGGAATCCCATGGTCTCTTGTTCTCTGTGTTTTGACTAGTTGTGTTTGTCTGTAACATCTTTATCTCTGTAAAAAGAAACTTCTCTGATGATGGGTGAGAACCCCACATATCAGTGGGTATGAGGATATAGTTAGAAATTATATTGGTTTAGTACATGGCAGTAGTATATAAAAAGACCAGAACCAAGAAATTAGCACAATGAGCTCTCATAGCATTAAGGACATGCAAGCATCATTCATGTAAAACAGTTACACTTCTATACAATAGAAATGAAGTGTGGAGCCAGAGATGATGCTTCTGTCTTTAAAAATACAGTACCATTTACAGTTTAGAATGTGTGATGGTGTACATATAATTACATATGGTGTAAATATAACTAGATATGTGCAGGACAGTCATCCATAAAGTTATAAATGCATGATAGAAGGAATCAAAGGCAATTTACATGCCCACAGATAACTTCAAGTATTTATGGACTAGCGATTCATCACATAAGGGATCAGATCACCTTCAATTTACACAGCTTTACAAGAATATTTAGTAATCAAAATCCTGGAGACGGTCTTTGTACAACTATATGAGATTATAAAAATCTTAAATTTGAAGATAAATGGAACAGAATAAATAATTATAAACATAAAGCTTAAAAAAGGACAATGCAATAAACTTGTTTTTGAGACTACATTAATAGTCTGGGCAGTAATATGTGACAAGATGCCAATAGATTAGTGTGATGGGATAGAGGCTCAAATACATAGAGCTGACAGGTTTGTCTTTTTCACTTTTAAGTGAACAACAAGTTGGATATGTGTATGGAGTAAAGGGCATGTTTTTAATGCATACAAATAATGTATAATAATCAAATTTAATAACTGGAACACTATAAATGTTTTTATTATTAAACTCAAGTGGAAGAAAGACACTCAACAAAGGGTGCTGATCATACACTCAATTCGCTTCTGATCATACAAGGAACTCAAATTCAACCGCAAAGAAGTAAGCATTGAAGTTATAATAGTCAAAAATAGTATGTGTGAAGATACTATCATTAGCTAAAAGGGGAATTATATTCATAATAATTGAGAGACGAAGGAGAGCATCAAATGCTAGTGAGGCTGTGGAGGAACTGGGTTGTTCACACAGGACAGTCTTTTAATAGCACAACAGGCAAGGGCATATATAAGAGATGACTCAGAACTGCATTTCAAGGCGGGAAAATTAAAGCATGTTAACAGAAAATGTATACATTTATGTTTGTAGGAGCTTTAACTCTAACAGCAAAATGGAAAACCATCCCTGATTCCTCTCAGTGAGTGAGTAAAAGAGACTGGTATGTTTATTCTAAGAACTACTACTCAGTAAAAAATAAAAGGGTGTGTGTGATTATTTTATACTGTGATTATTTTATACTTATATTTAAATAAGGCTCCAGAAAGTTATGCTGAGTGACTATAAAAAATACCTTACCTTGAAGTTCTGTTTTCCAATAATTCACTTATAGAGTATTCTTTGGGTGACAGTTAGAAATGGGAACATAATGATGACTGCTGGCTGAGCAGAGAGGCAGGACATGGGAGAGAAAGATGTACCAGCAGAGCTCTTGTGGTAGAAATGCTTTACGTGTTGTCTGGCTTTCTTCCCTAAGGCTGTGATGACCTTTCTTCCCCCAGAAAACCGTCATTGAACAACTGGGCAAAAGATCTCTGTATTTTAATTAATTATTTATTGTTTACTTGTTTGAGAATTTAATGCATGCATATGATGTGTTTTGATCAAAACTACCTCGTTCCCTATCCCTCAGTTTCCCCCCATCTCTCCCTCTTTTCTGCACAAATTTTCCATCCCATATTAATATGCTCATGAAAAATAGGGGCACTAATAGTTACCTATATGAGCTTCAATATAAGAAGTTATAGGCATTCACTAAGGGGGCATATCCCTAAAGAAAACAGATTTGCCAATCCTAGCAGCCTCCAATCACCAATAACTCTTTGGCTAGAGATGGAACTTTGCGAGGCTCTCTGCATCTGCACTAGGATTGTGCTTGCCTTGACCCTGTGAAGATGTGTACATATAGTCCTGGACTCTGTGAGTATACTTTGGCAGTGGCCCTCATGATCCCTGAAACTGAGAGTCGGAGATGTGATGCTAACTTCCCATTTAGAGCTGAGCATACCACAGTGAATTATTTCCAGTTCTATCCAGTTACCTTCAAATTTCATTTTTCTTTATAGATAAATAATAATCTATTGTGTATATGTACCACACTGTCATTATCAGTTATCAGTTGATCAAAAGTTAGACTGTTTCCATTTACAACAGTGAGCATGTGTAAAAGTATCTCTGTGGTAGGGAGTAGATTCCTTTGTTGTTTTCAGGAGTGGTATAGGTGGACCATGTGGAAGATCTATTCTTAGCTTTTCCAGAAACATTCACACTGAGTTCTATAGGGGATGGAGCAGATTGCACTCCCATCAATAGTACAGTTTATTCCTTACTTTCATTTTAGCTTTATGTGGTTATTTATTTTTTCTTAAAACTACATTTCAGTCAATAATCCTTTTTACATAAAATAATCTTTTGGAAAACACTACATGAATCAAATCAAGATGTAAGTTTACAGTACAGTCAATTGGATGCTATGCCCTTGAATATAAATACCATATGAAAATGAACACAGAATAAACAATGGTTGTAATTCAGAGTTTATGGCAAATTAAGTTAGCTTCTTTGATTCAAATCATCTAATTTTGTACAAGTTCTAAGTTCTCCTACCTCGAGTTTGCCATGGTGTGGAGAGTTTGTAACTGATGTCTGTCTATGGCCTTGCACTGCCCCTCTTGTTACTTGGCTTCCATAGAGCCAGTTCACTGAAATAAAGCCTTTATATGCTTCTGGGAATGTGCAGGAAAGCAAGAGTCTTCCCCAGCGCTGCCATCTTCTTAACACAGTCCCACTCTCATTTACTTGAAGATGTTACACATGTGCTGTCTATAAAATGAATTAGAACACAGCCATTGAAAGTGTCCAAAAGTGCTTCATACATCTCACACAGGTTTTATTCATAGCTACAAATACTATTCAATACAAATGGAGAGGGCAGGGTTGGAGAATCTGTCTAAGTTGGAATGTCACTCAGTGGTAAAGCATATATGTGTGATATGCATATCTAGGTTTAATTCCAGGACCAAAACCAAACAAAGAGTAACAAAATATGTTTAAGTTATAACAGTGAGATTTTTCATAGGTGACAGAAAAGCTGTTCAACTTCACTGCCAGGAAAGCCTGTCAAGACACTCAACAGATTGTAGAAGGATGCATGAGTGTCTTTGGGGGTAGATCTCACTCCATGGACAATGGCAGGGGTTTAAAATGTCTTTGAAGTGCCTGAAATTGAGTTGAAGAAACAGCCTAAGGATTAGCCTGATAATCACTGCACAGCTGCTGACAGAGGACACGAAGAGGTGATGGATGAGCCTGCTTTGGAAAAGACCATCTCAGTTCCCATCATGATTGATGCCTGCAACTTTCAGGGCCCAACATGCTAACTTATTTATCTCCTCCTCCTCTTCTTCTTCTTCTTCTTCTTTTTTTAAACAGAACAAAAATGGTCTGCTTTATTTACAGCACTCAGTGCATCTTACACATGACATATTTTCATTCCCCATGTCTTTTGAAAACATTTCCAATTCCTTTGTGCAATTAGTTTACAGAAAAACCTTAAAACAGCTATTAGACACCTAGAACCTAAATTTCTATTTTTTCACACTATATTAAAGGAGAACTGTTTTTAATTAAGAAAAAGTAGACTCTGATATTAATTACTACCCTCTGGAATCTTTAACTCAAATACAAACCGGATTAGCCTATGAAATAATACCATTAGATTTGGATAAATTATTCTAAGCTCCCACCCCAATAAAATACATGCACGAATTAAACATGGTAATTTATATTAATGATATTTTATTTCAGTACTTTCTTTTTGGACTCTCTCAACTGTTCATTTCTTAATTTAGGGTACAGATGGTGAGGATTCACTATATTGTTCTCTTTCTGGTCCCTCTCTGGTCTGCTCACAGAGTTGGCATGCAAATTATGCTTCCTGGTCATGTTCCGCTTTCTGTGTCTCTCTGCTCTGCATTGAAGACATCAGCCTTATTTCCATGCCAACTACACATCATACATCCTCCTGCCAGTGGCTTTCCAGATGTGCAGACTTTCCAGAGTTATTGCCACACAGACCCAGTGGGGCCCTATGCCTGGTGAGTTTCCTGGTATTGACCAGATCCCAGAGAAGGGTGAGGTCAGATGCCCAGATTCATATTCACTTACAGAAAATCAGGCCATGCACTGACTTCCAGGTAGTACAGCCATAATTTCCACCTTATGTGCTATGCCAGGCAATTCAGGGCCATCCTCCTTGAGACTAGACTCCATGGAAGTCAGATATGTAAGTTTATAATTCCTTATTCAGTATTCTGTCTCCAGTGTTAACAAGCACTGCCATACCAATGCTGGCTGATTTGCTGGCCAATGGGTAAGAAAATCAGGGTTCTTCTTTTAGACTATGGTCAAGTCATTCATTTACATTGATTTGTTTTGAGGTGTGTGTGTGTGTGTGTGTGTGTGTGTGTGTGTGTGTGTGTGTACATCATTTTAATATAAAAGAAAACTTATCTTACAAGAAGAAGCTCTAACCTGCTGGCTAAAATAGCAATACTCTTTTGAATGCTAAAGTATTGTCTTATTTAATCTTTTTAAAAATAAAAAAGAAGACATGAAAGTTAGGATGGATCTTGGAGGAGCTTAAGGGTAAATGTTATCAAAATGTATCATACAAAATTCTCAAATGATTAATAAAATATTTTTAAAAGTACAAGGAAGTCACTCAGTCTAGAAATTACCTTCAGAGCACAGTTCTCTGACTTATTCATTAGAACAAAATTTACTTATTGAGTTGTTATAAAAAAGATGAGGATGCCAGCAATCTCTTCACAGAGGCACACATCTTCACAGCTTTAGTACAAACACTGATAATAATACAAGTAAAATATATAGAGTACAATAAAAATGTGAACTTGTTTCATTTTTGAATTTATAGACCTGTTATGACTGAAACTTGTCTTTAGGTTGTTAGAGTTACCGAAACAATGGTAGAGGCGATACAAAAATAGACCATGCCCATGAGCTAATGAGCTTCAGGAAGTATATAGCATTTTAACTAGCAGATCACATAGCTTGTATTTGAAGTAAACTTTCTTGTATTATATTTTTTTCATGTGTTAACTATTTCATGTTGGAGTTTCCTGTCTTTTGGATAGCAGTTAAAAAATTATAAGTTCCGAGGGAAAGAAACTGTAGTTCAGTCAAGACACAAACAAACAAACAAACAAAAAGAAAGAAAAAAAAACAAACCCAGATTGATGAAGACATTCTCAAACCAAAGAAAATAATGGGATACAAGACTTGATGCTCTCCATGAAAGAGATCAGTGTAACAGTAAAAGCATGTAATTAACTACTAGCACATCACTGAATTATTAAATTCCTCTCCCTAAAACACAGTACAAAACAACTTAGGAAAAGAAACTTTGAAAAGATAATGTGGCATTCACAGAATTTAATAATGAAAAAAAGAACAGTGTAAATAATACTTTTACAGGAGGCAGACTGTGAATGAGGAAGTCTAAAAGTCTGTGTTTCTGAGAGCTGGCTGGTGTGACTGGGGGAATTGATGTCATTTCCTTCTATTATAAATGCTCTACAGCACATTAGTCCTAGACAAGGATCTTCTATGAGCACCACACAACAATAAAAGACAGCTTACTAAAAGGCAGATAAAGCATAAACAATGTCTATACCACAAGAGCATTTTCTGTCCCATATGAGTAGCTGCTATTTTCTACTAACAGTAGGACACTCCAACAAAAGTGATGGTGCCCAGTGATGCAGTTATAATCTCTTCATCTACAAGTAAAATTTATAGGTATTACTTGCAGTTACAAATTACCTTACAATGGATGGGTGCACAGTCTAAAACAATTTACACACCATGTTGATCAAAATAAGTACTAGAAAGATTTGAACTTGAGTGAAGAAAGATAATTAGCAGCAAATATTGATATTAAAATGACAAGAATATGGCAGCTTCACATGGATTTTGAACACACAACCAAAAACAGGATCAAGTGATCATAGGGTTCCTAGAAACTAAAGAAAAGAGAAAGCCTGGGCAAATCAATAGAAGACAGAAGAATCAAATGATAATTAAAAACTGAAATGTACAAGAAAGTTAAAGTTCTGTGGACAAATGAGAGGTCAGTGGGAAGAACTAGGGTAAACATGAAGACTTTCCTTCTTTTCCACGGTTTTCTAAGTTATAGTTGGATGCCAGAGGCAAATGCAATGGCAGTGCCCTATATCTGGCCACAGCGTAGCCAAAAGAGGTCAGAAGTACTGGACACCTAAGCACTTATCATCCCCGGTCCAGATGCTGGACACGGAGACAAATAACTTGAGGTTTTCTCTGATGAATTTTGGTCTTGTTTATGTCTGACTACAGCCTTATTCTTCCATCATGAAAGGGGAATGTTTATCCTATGTCATTGTATGTTGGAAGCATGTCACTTGTTTTTTTATTTTTCTTATAGAGGAGCTCATAGTTGAAAGATCTCTTTGAATCTCAGATGAGAATTGAACTTCAGACTTCTAAAGTATTGTAATAGTTACACACTATAGGAATTTTTGAAATTGGATTGTATCTTGAAAACAAGGGGTGAAAGGTAATAATTTAAAACAGTATGTTGTGATGTCAAGTTGACAAGAGGTAGAGTGTGATAGTTTAACTTCCATTGTCCCCTTGACGATTATAATTCCTTAGGGGATGGGACTTTGGGGGTGCCTCTGTAGGATTATCTTGATTAAGTTAATTGAGAAAGGAAGCCTTGACAATTGTGACCAGTGAAGAATCTTGGGTTGGGATCCTGTACTGTATAAAATAACTAAGTAAGTTGCATGCAAGCATTGCTTGGCTCTCTCCACTTCCTGATTATAGCTGTTATGTGTCTACCAGCTTCAAAATCTTGCTATTTTGACTTTCCTGCTATAATTGAGTGTGCCCTTGAACTCTGAGCCAAAACAAGCCCTTCTCCATTAAGGTGCTCACATTCATCAGTTTTTCACAGAGATGAGGAAAGTCGCTAAGATAATGCAATGTATCGCCATACAAACATGCAAATAATAGCATAACAAAACCTGAAGGTAAGAATGAGAATGAGGATTTAGAGTCATTGTAGTCAAAATGTTCATTATATGCTTAGTTATCTCTCTATTTTTAACCTCTTTAAAGCAAATAAACCATATAAAATGATAATACTTTATTGTTTGTTTGTGCCTTAAATAGATGTAATATGAAAGATCACAATGGGCCTAAAGGCTTTAAAGAATATGGAGATATACAAAATCAAGTCTTACATCACAGTGGATATAAGTTATTATAAAACTAATACTGTCAAATTCAAGTTTATATGGAAATTCCATCCAGCTACCCCTGACAAAGTAACTTAAAAGGGTCAGAAAGGCCACTCTATCTTAAGAACACTTGCTCTTCCAAAGGGCCCAGTTGAGGACTCATAACCGACTCCAGCGATACTGACTCTCTCTTCTGGTCTCTGTGGGTACCGGTACACTCAGAATACTCACAGACACATATCTACATGAATAAAAATAAATCTTAAAATATCTCTAAAACAATATGAGAGAATGATGAAAGACAGTGAAAGGTTCAGTAGAATGTGATAAGGTGGGAAAAAGAAAGAAAAGGACACATGACTTATGGCAGCAAAGGAAAAGAGGCAGGCATGGACACCACGACATGGATAGCACTAAATGGAAATGATTTAAGCAATACAATTAGAGACAAATTTCCGATTTCTAATTTATATCTTGATACGAAATTTACATTGAAGACTGTAATGGAAAAAGAGATGAAGTTAAAATTATGGTTAAAGGGGAGATGAACAAACTAGTGATTTAAATGTATATTGGCCAGATACCAGCACAACAAAATTGATGAAGAAAATCTGATGGAAGATGAAGAGAAACAATCTACTATTATAGTTGGAGAGGTCACTATTCCTCTACCAGCAACTGACAGAACACACAGACAAAGAAAAGTCAGCGAGGGAAGAAAGAGAACATGGGCCTCCTCAGCCTTTGGAAAGCTGTTCAGGGACAATAACACTTATGCTTTCCAAGGGTCTAGAGACTGGGAAAGCCTCAATCAAAATGGGGAATTGTTGTCACAGAAGTCTCAGATCACAATAAATCTAAGTAGAAATCAATGAAGAAAGGTTACTGAAAATTTTCCAAGTACTTGTCAATGTCCATGTGAGTGACTCAAATGAAGTAAAAAAGACATCAAACTAAATAAAAATAAGATATATAAAATCTATAAATAATCTTAGAGTTAGAAAACTGTCCAAAATTAATAATCTAAGCTTCCACTTCAAGACACCTCAAAAAGAACAGAATGAAATAGGAGGTAGGAAATATTAAGACAGAAATCAGTGATTTTGACAAAGAGATGGATTGGTGAAAATGCAAACACGCAAGTCAAGGACTCACTGGAAAGTTGAAAGATGGATGAAAGCAAAAATCAAAATATCTTCATCCTTTGGGTATATGACCAAGAGCGGTAAAGCTGGGTCTTGAGGTAGATCAATTCCCAATTTTCTGAGCAATTGTCGTATTGATTTCCATAGTGGCTGTACAAGTTTGCACTCCCTCCATCAAGGGAGGAGATGTCCAAAGGACCCTCCTTCCTACTATAAGAACACTTGTTCAACTGTGTTTACTGCAGCTTTATTCATAATAGCCAGAAATTGAAAACAACCTAGATATCTTTCAACTAAAAAAACAAGAAAGGAGAATGTGGAACATTTACACAATGGAATGTTTTACTCGCTACTTTTTAAAAAAAATGACACCATGAAATTTGCAGGCAAGGGGATAAAACTAGAAAAAAAAAATCATCCTGAATGAGGAAATCCAGACTCAGAAAGACAAATATGGTACGTGTTCACTTTTAAGTGGATATTAGCTATTAACTAAATGACAATCAAGCTGAAATCCACAAACCCAGAGAGGCCAGGTGAAGTGAAAGGCTTGAGGCGTGGGGCGGGGAAACACATGGACTTCCCTGGAAGGAGAGAAATTGAATAAATTTTATGAGTTGACTGTGGGGATGGATGGGAACAGGAATGACTAGATGTGTGGAAGGAAGGGATGTAGAAAGAGAGTGTGGGGAGACACAGCTGGAATTGGGGAGCATGGAGGGGTCATGTGAAATCTATGAGGGTGACCCTAGTGAGGACTCCTAGTAATGGAAGATACAGAGTCTGAACTGACCACCTTTTGGAATTAGGCAACACTTCCAGTGGTGACACTCAGTTGCATTTAGTTGAGTTTGTTGGCTGAAGAAGTCACATAAAGATCACTAAACAACCCAGGTTTATGGTAGGACAGAGGGTCACTCTCTGAAAACTGACAGTGGAGCCCCATTGCTGAGGACAGCATCCATACAGATCATTGATGCACCCATGGAGCCTTCTCCTGTACATGCTAGTCTCTTTGGCATGAGACAGTACTCTGCAGGTTATAGAAATAGAAATGTGGACATCAACCCAGCCACAAAAGCCTCAGCCTATACTCTGTCCTTTATGCAAGGTGTGTTGGGGCAATGGTGGAGCAGAACGTGTGGGAGTGGCCAACCTATGTTTGATTTAACTTGAGATCCACATCATAAAAGGGACCCTTTTATGGATGGCCAGGAACTGAAGACTGGATAGCCCAAGAACACAGGGTAAAACTGACAGAAAAAAAATCAATGAAATGATTCCTAATAATAATCTGCTATATTCAAAGATTAGTGCCATATCTAGTCTTTCTTCCCTTTGGCAGCAGATGGGAATAGGTTCAGAGATCCACAGCCAGATGTTATGTAGAAAGAGAGTCTAAGCTGGAGATCTCTATTAGGTCTCTTCCCTTCTCTTCCCACACAGAAGTGGGGTGGAAAGACTGTAGGAGTCAGAGGGATGGAGGACCCCGGGGTAACATGGTTACCAAATCATCTAAACATGGCTCACAGAGACTGAAGTGGCAGGCAGGCACAGGGCCTGCATGGGCCTGCGCCAAGTCCTCTGAGTATATCCTATGGCTGTTAGCTTGGTGTTTTGTGGGGCTCTGAACAGTGGGAGAAGGCATATCTTTTATTCCTTTGTCTGCTCTTGGGGAATCCTTTTCCTCATATTCAATTGCCTTGTCCAGACTGCAGGTGACAGCTTTTGCCTTGTCATATTGTGCCTTGTTTTTGTCCTGTTAGGTCATAGTCTATGGAGGCCTGCTCTTTTCTGAAGAGGAAACAAAGGGGGAGCAGATCTGGAGGACAGGGAGGTAGGGGGAGCTGGGAGAAGTCGGGGGTGGGGGTGGGGTGGGGGGAGAATCTGGTCGGGATGTACTGTATGAGAGAAGAATCTATTTCAATTAAAAACAAATAAACAAAAATTAAAAATTATCTACATCATAAAGAAAGAATTTTATGATTCAACGATATAATTAATTAGGTGAACACCTTTTCAAACAAGAAGTGAACATTTCAATGAAATCAACCAGGAAGCATAAACTCAATCTGAAATAAATCATTTAAATTGTCCTATAAGAATTAAAATAAACTGTTTATAATTAAAAAAAAAAAACAATTCCACGAAGGTATCTTTAGTGTAAGCCTATCTCACAGATGAACCTGATAAATATTCAAAGAAAAATAATTTCTACAATTTTAATGGCTGTGGTTTTCTGTAGTGGTCTCCACCTGTTGCAAAGAGAAGTTTAATTGATGAGGTGTGAAAACTGCATTATCTATGGGTATACAGACAAACATTTATAGGTTGTTGTTAGGGATTATGCTGGTGTAATAAACTAATGACTTCACCGGCACTGAGTAATTAGCTAGGCTTCCAATACGGAAAACGCAGCTGCGGAGCTCTGACCTAATGGATGTTTCCTCAGACACTCTCACACCTAAGGCTCAGGGAATATTACAAATAAGAGAGAGGGGAATTTGTAAGGGTATTTGAGAAAACTAAATAGTTAATTCACAGTACTAGAAAAGTCACTGTGCCCTGGTAGCATCTAAACTAGAAAAATCCTCCTTCCTCAATCTTCTCACCACACAGGCCATAAACAAGCCCTTTCTACCCTCTTCCAGAGACACCAATGTTTTCTAGAAACAACTGTTCTAACTGGAAGAGTAAGAACCCCTAAGACTCAGTTGCTGATGTGCCCCAGCTCCAGCTGGAGGGGACTGATTCCTAGGTCATTTCGCAGTGCTGACTATGTTGATAGAGCCTGATTAAATAGATAGCTAAAAAATTATCTCTGAATCTTCAAAAACATATTCTAAACTGAGAGGGGCGGCTTAGAAAATTATTAAAAAATATTTGCTAAAAAGATGTTTTTTATTCTGAAGTAATCAAGAAAAACATCCTATATTTTTTGCAAGGAGAATCAATAATACAAGGTTTCATGAAAGCACTCACACTAAAGTAATATTAAGCATATGTGTGTTAATCTAAAACAATGTTTGAATAGCTCAGACACTTAAATATTACTGTGGTTTTTAGTATGAGGAGGAGTAGATGAACACTGTCTTGTAGTAAAAACTCATTTTTATACTTTTTTCCACTTTGGAGTCTGTGAAAACAAAGCATTAAATTTCTTATCTCAATATACCTTATAGCTGAAGGAAACAAAACTTGACAAACATATATATCAAGATTTTAACAAGGGTTTAGAGAAGGTTAAAGTATTTTATATGATTATAGATCTTAGAAATCTCAAATATTAAACTTTAGAATGTGATTTTAGAAGGTGATTATCAGAGATATCAGGAGATGACCTGTGGTGATTTGCTTGATTTCAGCAAATCCATGGCTAACACACAACTGGGAAAAGTGTAGTGTCTTTCACTTGCAGCACAGTGGAAGCATTTTCCTTGGTTCCTACTGGCTGACTTATTCTTTCTTATGAAATAAAAGTGCATTTTGGGGGGATCTGTTGTACAGTCGCAAGATTGAAGACACAGAATCTCATGGCTAGCAGATATGTCAGGGTGCCTGCTGTACAGGACCAAGGTGTGTGCAGATAATATTGTCAGTGGCCCAGTCATCAATATGAGAGTAACATAAACAGAGGCCTGAAACACAGTCTGTCCTACATCAAGAAAACAAGCTTATTTAGAAGGAACAAACATGGTGTTCTGAAACCCCTTCCCCAAAACATATTTTGGCCTCAGTAAAACAAACAAACAAATAAAATTAGGAAAAGAAATCTATAGGTTTATGAGTTGGCTCAGCTAATGAAGATATTTGTTACCAGGTTTGGTTACCACATTTGGCAAGGTGGTTTGAATGCCAGAAACTTACATGATAGAAGTTGGACTCTGATTTTTATATGCACACCATGGCATATTTTCACTCGTATACATGCACACATACACCAACACAAACATGTTGAAGAACCTTGCATTAAAGGTTGTATTTCACTATGTCAGACCCCTCTGCAGGAGGACCTCCTCTCTATCTTATGTGGATAGTGTCACTGGGCTGGATGCCTGATCTTAATTGGAGCTTGGATGCCTGACTTACCTTAAGGGTGACCTTTGACAGTTTCCTGCACATGCTCCCCTTTCTCCATATGATAATTAGGTATTGTGTTCCAGCTGTATGATTGCACCTACTGACAAATGCAAAGTAAGTGATGCTCCACTGTCTCCATCCTGTATGTTCTTCTTACTCAGAAATAAAATTGAGCTGTAACACTGAAACTGTCTCTCAGAAAGCTCTTGCTACTATATTTTACATTCTGAACCCTGCTTCTGCTCCTTCTTCCCTCATGGGCAGGTGACTCATAATTCACACAGAAGGAGACCCCCACACACAGGTAAATAAATGTATCAAAACTGTGAGAGGTCTATTCTAGGAATGGACTAGGCTCCATATACAGCTATTTTGTCTCATAGACTTATACCTTTCCACAACAATGTTGATGGGTTGGTGGGCAGTTGCCAAGACTGATCATTTTCCACTGTTCTAGAAGCCAGTGGTACTAACTTCACACCATCCTCAGACCAGAAAGTGTATCATTCTGTTAACTCCCTTTATCTGCAAATTTATTACAGAAGAAAGAACAAGCTGTTTCAATGTGCAGGATGCCTCTACCTAAGGCACATTTAAGGAGCCTTGTAGCATTCCTAGTTAAGGCTGTAAGTTTCATTAAAATTGTGGGCTTGCTAGCTACTTTTCATGAAAGAAATTTTGTTCTAAGTTCAGCATAATTAGTCCTGATAAAATGGTTTAATCACAACACTGTGCAGCTCTGGATAAAACTTCTACTTTGAGAGCTTCATGTATTGATTTAAGAATGCTTTGGAGTGGAGGCTGAACTAAGCAATATTGAGACAGTGGGACCTTGGGACCGCCTGCCCAGAGCAGGGGTGGGGGGGTGGGGATGGGGAGTTGTGGAGTAGAGAGAATGACCTGATGTGGTGGGAGGGGGAAGGGACCTTGAATAAGGATATACAAGGATAGAAAATGTGACTTCTTTGTTCATAATAAAAAAAAGCAAAAAACAAAAAAGAATGCTTTGAGTACCAAGGAACAATAGATAAGACCAACATGGTTTGATAGCAAACCTTTGAAAAACGAAAATTATACAAATCTTATCCCACTTTGTGTGTGTGGGGGGCGGTTGTTAAAAGAAGAAAATGTCTGTCTGGTCTGGGCTTGTCAGAGTGATAAGAAGGAAACCTATAGGTTCAAGGCTCAACATTGCTGCCCACACATTTGAAGTAGAAGCCTGCAGCAGGGGAAAACTTACCATCCTTGGGGTCTCATATCCAAGTGTTTTTGCTGGGTTAATTACTTTGCTAGGTTCTCTGAAAACTGAGGGTTGGGTTCATTAAGTGAAATGAACTCTTTCAGGCAGTGATATCATAGTAAAAACTATTGGCATAACAGTGGAGCCTAAACTCAGCCAAGGCCCATAGGGAATGTACTGCTGAGGCTATGCCTGTGAACTGCCAGGCCTTCCTTC
Source organism: Sigmodon hispidus (assembly GCA_004025045.1). Taxonomy (NCBI): domain Eukaryota; kingdom Metazoa; phylum Chordata; class Mammalia; order Rodentia; family Cricetidae; genus Sigmodon; species Sigmodon hispidus. Next base: position 184,315 of record PVIH01001276.1, on the reverse strand, counting down.
TTCTGTGAATAAAGAAATTGACAGGCCAGGCTGGTCAAAGGGCCCAGCAAGGACTAAACAAAAAGCACAAAATGTGACAAGCAAATATTCTTTTCTTTGTATTAAATACAAAAATTAAGAAAAATTGATTACAGATTATTTTAAATGAACATGTATTAATTTATAAATTCAATCAAGAATTTTCGTCTTTTAGTGGAGTTCTTTAGACCAAGCAGAGGTTTTCCACTTTCCTCTGTGTGCTGCAGAAGTCAGATGATTTGGTAGGTTTTGAAGGTATTTATTTATTTATTTATTTATTTATTTATTTATTTATTTTCCACTCAATCTTGTAGCCAAAAACACTATCACTACTTTTGGAATGATAACTGTTAACCTAGTCTGGTTTATTTCCCACACTCCATAAAGGTAAAATGTGAAGAGAGTGAGGTTCACTTTGTTCTGTGAGAGATATTTAAACCCACATTTCCATTCTCATTCAAGTTAAAGATCTCACATAGACCCTCATTACAATATGTCTCACTGAATTAAATGCTAACAGCTAAATTAATGGAGTATTTACTAAAGAAAGCTAATGCATAAATATTTTTATTCTCTCTTATAGGAAGTACATTCAGGCAATAATAATAGACATTATTTCTGTTTATGGATAGCAACTCTATGCCCTTGACATATGTTAGTTTACTTAAGTTCACAAGGCTACAAGAAAGAGAAAGCAATTTCCTTCTCATTTGTTATGGTCAGAGGAAGTGTCCAAGGCTGAATTCTGAGGCAGAAATCCCCACCTCCATCCCTGGGAGAATTCACTCCACATACTGTAGAAAACAAAACAAAATACTTAAATGATAATGAATTTACATCTCAGGTCAATGTTCAAAGAAAATCCAGCTACAAATAGATTTTACTAACATATATACAATTTAGGCCTTATATGTATTCCATATATGCTGTCACCCTTAAATCTCTTTCAGATCCTGGCCCCAAGTTACATTTTCAGCAATTTAAATAGACACAGGACTTGTATGCCTGTGCAGATGGGAGATTCATACTGCAAAAATATTGTCAGAATTATTTTTTAAGGATACTAGTGTTGTTTTCTTGCCCAATTGATAGGACCTGGGTTTTTAAAAAGAGAACCAAGGGCTTTTTAGCAGTCAAGGACTCTATAGTTGTCACCCTGAACAGCCCCCTTGAACTGTCCCTTTATGGCATATTCTTTGGTAAGGGAATAAATCTAACGGCTTATTGTATGAGAGAGTTGCCTAATTTTGTTATGGGCATAGAACCTAACTGGAGGTCAATCTTGGTGACCATGCATTAGCCAAACTATCTCATCAAGCCTAAACATAAATTATGGTACCAATTTTCCCTCCTCAGTTTCTAACAATCCTGGTCAGTGTTTTACTTATTTCTAGTCATATAGGAGTTAGTGCTCCTCAGGTAACAAGTGTTTTCAGTGTTCTACTAATCGCCTAGGCATATTGGAAGCAGTGCTCCTAAATTCAACTTTATGTCACTTAATGTTTCCTAAGCAAGTTGACTAGTACATTCTTTATTGTATCAATTTTATTGCTTCTACTTCCTCCAGAGAAGTACCAGAGAACTCATTTGTGAGGGTCACAGTAACTGCCCAGGGCCAAATACCAGGTAAATGGCACAGTGCAGTTAGACAACACAGGACCATCTGGTCCCACGGTGCAGCACCTGTCCTCTGTGATTACAGTGGGGAGCTGGGGAATCATTTTAAAGCTTTGTCTTCAGTATTAAGCACTGGTAACATCTAAAACTTCATACACACATGGGATGATGTTATTGAACTTTGTGGAATTTAAATCATGGATCAACAACAGAAGTATCAGCTATGCATATTGAACATTGTAATGCTTTACAAAGGGCAGCCTTCCCTTTGACCAACAACTGGACTCTCCCTGGAACCCTACTGGAGCCTGTCAATGAAATTCATGCCAAAAGAAAAGGTACTAATTAATTAATCAGCAGTTAATTTTGGGTCCCAGGATTCTATTTGATCTCATCATCTGATGTAAGAATGTGTTTGAAAGCCCTGTTACTACAATCTAGCCACTTCTGAGATGGCTTTGAGTCTTCAGAAGATGGCTCACATCCCAGCTCTCTGCAGGACCTGTACTGTGTGTCTGAGCCTGTCCTGCACAGCTTCCTGTAGCTTGCACCACATCCAATAAATGATCACACATTATGATAAAACAAAAACAAAAACAAAAACCCCAACCTACCCCACATATCCTGACTGTATTATCAGCTAAGGTTCATGGTCATCTAGGAAAATTTTGATACAGCCAAGGAATGGATTAGCTCACCAAGGAATGGATTAGGTCACCAAGGCGATGGTAGCTCATTATGAAGCTCTCGGTATCAAACTCTTCTTTCCTGCTTTCTTTCTTTATTTTATTAATAAAGTCATATTTTTTATCCATGTATCCCCTTGTTCAGACTCCATTCCCCCTCCCACCTGTCCCTGTCACTCACTCTTCTCCCCATCACTTTATATCCTCCCCTGCAAGGGCAGGAGGTCCCAAGGTCCCAAGGTCCCAAGGTGGCTTAGTTCAGCATCCACTCCAGGCAGATCCGCTTTCCTCATCCCAACATCAAGACTGGGTCAGATGTTCCTCTGGAGGGCATGGGCTCCAAGGTGCTTTTCCAAGGTGTTTCAGATCCCAAGCTGTACAGTGATTGTGGTTTGCAGCTTGGACATTCTTAATTTTTTGTTAAAAGTCCACTAATGAGTGAGTACATCCCTTTCTTATCTTTCTGCATTTGTGATACCTTGCTCAGGAGGATATTCTCCAAATTCATGCATTTGCCTGCAAATTTTAGGATGCCATTGCTTTCTTACCACTAAGTAGTACTCCATTGTGTAGATGTACCACAGCCTGTCACCCTGCACAAAATTCAAGTCCAAGTGGAGCAAAGACCTCAACATAAACCCAGCCATACTGAACCTGATAGAAAAGAAAGTGGGAAATACCCTCCAATGAATTGGCACAGGCAACCACTTCCTACATATAATACCAGTAGCACAGACACTAAGAAAAACAATCAATAAATGGGACCTTCTAAAACTGAGAAGCTTCTGTAAAGCTAAGGAAACAGTTATTAGGACAAAATGACAACCTACAGATTGGGAAAAGATTTTCACCAACCCTACAAGTGACAGAGGACTGCTCTCTAAAATATATAGAGAACTCAAGAAACTAGAGCCCAAAACTTTGAATAACCCAATCAAAACATGGGGTTCAAAACTAAAAAGGGAATTCTCAGCAGAAGAATTACAAATGGTTGAAAGGCACTTGAAAAAGTGCTCAACATCTTTAGCCATCAGAGAAATGCAAATCAAAACAACTTTGAGATACCACCTTACACTTGTCAGATTGGCTAAGAAAAAAAGTCACAGATGACAGCCTATGCTGGAGAGGATATGGAGCAAGGGGAACACTCTTCCATTGTTGGTGGGAATGTAACCTTGTTCAGCCACTCTAGAATGCAATATGGTGGTTTCTCAGAAAACTGGGAATCAATGTCCCCAAAGATCCAGCAATACCACTACTGGGCATATACCCAAAAGAAGCACTTTCACACTCCAAAGGCAGTAGCTCAACTATGTTCATAGCAGCATTATTCATAATAGCAAGAACCTGGAAACAACCTAGATGCCCTTCAACTGAAGAATGGATTAATAGACTGTGTTAATCTTCTGCTTTCTTTAAATCTGAAAAGATTATTTTCTCTTTATTTCTATTGGCAATTTGCTATTGCTAAGATTTCCTGATTTTTTTCCATTCTTAGAATTTCAATATTCAATTTTCATGCATACTGGTACAACATTAAAGATCTGTATTAGTTGTGTTTCTGCCTTTTCCTCTCGATGCTTAAAGATAGATACACTTCTAGTCTGCCATTCAATAGTCTGGTGTCATCCTTTGTATTCAACTTTTAGATTGGACAGTGTTACTAAACATGCAAATTCAATTTAGGATATTTCTTTCCATTCTTAAACTCATTGTAAGCTCCATTCCTGGGAATCTAATTACCTTTATTTATTTTTTTTAAAAAAAATAAGAATGAAGACATTTGCATGGAAAGTTCAGATGTCACCTCTCCCACTTATATTTGTTTATCTCTAAATTACTGTTGTTTAGATCTGATGTTCCCTTCAATCAGCTTCAGTGTTCACACCCATATGTTCTTCTTTTAGCTGACCTCTTTACATTCTTAATTTTAAAAATTGTGGAGCTTTCTTTCTTAAATTTTTAAATGCTTGTAATATTTATTATTTATAAAGTTAGTGTTCTTTCATGAAACTATCCCTTTTGGGAAAATGTCTCCCTATGCAGACTATTCTGGCCTTTAACTCTTAGGGATATACCTGCCTCTTGAGAACTGGGATTAAGGATATATGCCACCATATATACAGCCCATCTTCTGATGCCTAAAAATAAGTTATTTATATCAAAAAGTTGTTGATGGGTAACTTCAATATCTTAATGATTTCTTGGTCTCTATCTGTCCTTATTTGTTTTTTTTTCTCCCTTGGGTTTTGCTCACAGATAATATATTCATTTTTGGGAAATCTGGGCAATGTTGGAACTGGGAAGACATTTCTTCAAATATTTCCCTTCACATTGTCTCCACAGTCTACTTAAAGAACTCATGGTTCTTCATTCTTCCAATGTTTATCCCTCACTGTCCCACAGTGACACCTGTATAAGAACCTCCCTTTGATCTTCATTTTATTTTGTTCTTCTCTCATATATAACATCCTGATCACTGACCCAGTCACTAAACATCTCCCAACCAAAAATAAAAATAGATAAATTAAGAAATCCCAGGACCAGAAGGTTTTAATGCAGAATTCTATCAGACTTTTAAAGAAGAGCTAATGCCATACCCTTTAATGTTCCACAATAGAAGAAACTTTTCCAACTTCATTTTATGAGGCCACAGTCACCCTGATATCCAAACCACGCAAAAATATAACAAAGAAAATTACAGACTAATTTCTCTCATGAATATAGATGTAAAACACTCAAAAATACTCTCAAATGAAAACACATCAAGATCATCCACCATGGTTCAATAGTCTTCATTCTAGAGATGTGGGGATAGTTCAACATTTAAAAAAATGTTAATATAATCCACCATATAAACAAACTGAGAGAAAAAAACATTATCATCTAAGATTATGGAGAAAGCCATGACAAAATTCAGCACTCCTTCATGATCAAAGAGGTTAGAAAAACAAGGAACATAGCTAAATATAATAAACAAAATTTACCACAAGCCAATAGTCAACATCAAATTAAATGGAGAGAAACTCAAAGCAATTCTGTTAAAATCAGGAACAAGACAAGGCTGTCCACTCTCCTCATATCTATTCAATATAGTAACTGAAGTGCTATCTGGAGAAACAAGACAACTGAAGGAGATCAAGGGGATAGAAATTGGGAAGGAAGAAGTCAAAGTATTGTCATTTGTAGATGATACAATAGTATATGTAAGTGACCCCAAATATTCTACCAGGAAACTTCTACAGCTGATAAACCCTTTTTGTAAAGTGGATAGATACAAGATTAACCAAAAGTGAGTTTTCACTGTTTGCCAGAAAGCTGACCTCTTTAAGTGTTCCTACCTGCAGATGTTGTCACAATTTCTGTGGTGTTTCTGAGGCCCATGAAGTCAAACTGATAAAGCCGCCATGATTTCTGATCAGCTGCCTCAACTGAGTTTTTCCTCCAACGATATATCATTTCTTCTTTGGGGTAGCCATCTAAAAGCAGAACAGATATGAGCACCTGAAAATTTAGATTTATAAACATATTATGTCAAAATTTGTTTCTGATTACCTAGTAGTAATTACAATTTTAGGGCTTGTTTCTTCTCTAATTTTTTTTTTGGGACACTGGAACTCCAAAAGTCAAAGGGCAGACCAATCCTTCACACTACCACCTGCCTTCAGGATGAATAAAGGATTACTTAGCCAGAAGGCTGGCCATATCTCTGTGGATTCAGTAAGTAGGAGATTACTGTCTACAGTTCTTTAACTTTGAAGCACAGTGGTGATTTGACCATCCAAGAGAGGAGGTATCTTTCAGTGACAGCATACACAGCAGCTCTGTCATCCTGGCCTACATTTGTATTTCTCATAAAACCATGGGTGTGAAACATTTCGCTGGAGTGTGGTTGACCTACTAGGATCTACACCTTTAAGGAAAACACAGTCTTCCTCTTCCCGAAACCGACAAATATTAGCCACTTCTGGGATAGGAATAGGAGCTTTTAACCACCCCCACCTCATGTGGGAATGTTGATTGGTTTGATTTTGTGTAGGTCTTGTGCAAGCAAGCACAGCTGTTGTGAGCTCATGAGTAGCATTGGTTATGTCATGTTGAGAAGATACTGTCTCACTCTAGACCTCCGCTCTTACAACTTTTCTACCCTCTCTTCTGAGGTGGTGCAGAGATAGCATGTAGGGCAGAGCTTCCAGACGTATGGCTCAGTTTCTGCACTCACCATTGTACTCACTGGTCCCCCATGATTCCCAGCTTCAAATTCTTCAACTTAAGCATGCCTAATAGCTGCATTCATATCATAGGAGGCCAAACCTAGTTCTTTAGTCATTGATCAACTTCTGAAGGCTTCACTGCCTTGATCTCCATAGAAATGCAGGTGACCACAGCTTTTCAACAAGCAAGAGTTGCTGGTGCTTTACAAATCATCCTGTCAGCTATGCCTTCCTGAAGGCCTTACAGTTACTCTTTGGTAGAACATTTTTTAAGATCCCACTTCCTCTGAAGTAGGCTCTGTAGCCAGTGATCAACCATCAAACCAAAGTCATTCAGGCTTTGCAGCCAGTCAATGGAGAGGAAGCCATAACAAGCTGGAGCCAGAACCTCCTTCCAAAGCCCTGATGCAGTGTGGCAGCTCACTTGCAGAGAACAGAACCTCGTGGCTTGGATTGTGAGCCTAGCCTTTGACAGCTGAGTCACTCCAGCCCCTAAACCAAACCTTTGTGGAGACTTCTCCTTTATATGTCTTTTATCCCCTCTTTATGCATGATATACTGAATTAAAAATTTTTTACATAAAACTCACCATTCATATCTATGCTTATTTTTGTTTGTGTGTACCCTCCCCCTCACCTGCAGCTGTTTTATAGTTAAGGACTGTGTAGGACAGCCTTGCTTTTGATTCAGGCTATGCTCAGCCTACCACTCTGAGTAAAGATATTCTGCTCAGAGGTACCAAATTTGTGAAATCAATTGCTGGACTGAGGACTCTGAGTCACAGGCATCCCCTTACATTATTCATGACCATCAGAGCTCACCACTATGAGTCAGAGGCTAGGCTATTGTCCTGTTCTTCCCTCTTGTGTTACCACTCCCAGGAATATCTTCTCTTTGAAGACTAGACTCTGAATCTTATTGTATTAATCTCAAAGAGTGAGAATGCCACCTCTGGTGGCCACAGGTTTTTCATCATGATTGAAGCCAATTGGCTAGCTGGTTTCAATTTGATTTTTTTCTTAAGGTGGGTGTTGCTGTGTTGTTAACAAACTGACTCCAAGTTCCCCATCTTGTCTACTCAGGGATGCTCAGTACCCTGCTGTGCTCTATTTTTCTCTTTAATTCTATTATTCCTCCTAAGATTCTTTTGGTCAGAGCCTTTCCTTTTGACTGACTCTGTGCATGCTATTCACATAGTTTGACAATGCTTTGAATTTTCTTTACTGGTTTCTCTTTTTGAATTTTGTTGTAAATGTTTTAAAAAGAATATGTCTGTGGTCAGAAAATATCATCTGCACTTTTAATATCATCAAAGGAAATGTTCCCCCTTCCTCTCTTCCCTCTGCTTGGTTTTATGGTATGGTTACATAAGTGTGAACTCAGGCATGCCCTTCCCTGTCTTCGATGATGATGCAACCCATCTTCAGCTCCTCAGTGTAAGTTTCAGAAATAAAACATTTTCCAATTTCTGGAGCACTATTTATAAAATTCTAAGATGTACAGGTGATTTCACCTATCATGTCAGCTTATTTTGTGTTACTATCAGAACATAAATGGAAATGGATACATTAAAAACAAAGGATTTCTATTTAGCTCATAGCTCTGGAAGCTTAAAAGCATGGTTCTAGAGTTGTCTTCTATTCAGGGACCCCAGAGAAAACAATACAGATACCATGTGGTGGCATGCATGTTTTAGCAGTGAAAGTGCAGGCAGAGAAGTCACATGAAGTCACTGCCAGAAGCAGAATGGAGCTGCCTTGCTTTGTAATGATCCTATCTCAAGATGGTTAATCCTGTTCTATGAAAACAAGAACTCATTCACTCAGAACAGCACAAATTCTTTTAAGCATCATCTACAACAATGCAATATTGGACACTGAGGGTCAAGTTCTGGTAGAGAATTAACTATTCAAATCATCAGCACATATACCTTGTGCTAATTTAATAAGTGCTTTATGCTTCCATTAAAACAGACATTGCTACAATTTGAATGTGAAATTTTCCATATGGACTTGTGTCTTGAGCCATTAATTCCGAGATGGTGGCAATAATTGGGAAAGTCATTTGCAGTATGTAGAGCCTTGGTGGAAGAAATGGGTAACCAAAAGGTAAACCTTGGAGGCTGAAAAACTCTACTTGCTATACATTGATAGCTTCTTGACTTTGGATGCAAAATGACATGCTCCTCCATGAAGCATATGAACCCTTAATTTCTTAAACTGCTTTTTTTTCTCATGTACATGGTCATAACAATAAAAAGGTCACCAATTTGTTATGGTTACATTTCTGTTGCTGTTATAAAATATTTTAACAAAAAACAACTGATGGAAAAAATTGTTTTGTTCATCCTGCAGTTTCTGATTACAGTCAGTAACTAGATCAGCTCGTCATATTCACTGTCAGGAATAGAGAAGTGAGAAATAAATGGTCCCTTGAGTCCCAGCACTCACTGGCTTGTATTCTTTATTCTTACATAATTCATAATATCCTGCCTAGAGAATAATGCTGCTCACAAAGGGCTGGGTTTTCCCAAGTCAATTAACAGTCAAGGTAATCCCCTACAGACATTTCTACAAGTCAACCTTATTAGATAATTTATCATTAAGACTTTTAAAACCTGAAGTAATTCTAGGTTGTATCAAGTTGATAGTTTATAAAACTAAGGAGCAAATAACTCAAAGGCCTATGATTTCTCTCACCTCACAGGTAAAGTGTGATGCTTAATTATTAGTTTGTGAACAGTCATCACTAAAGTATCCTAGGGAAATTGGAGTCTTGTCTAGGCACTCCAAACCAGAAAAATACACTCATGCCATCATCACGGATGATGGTTATAAACTGATAAATCTTAAATTTTCTTTTTATCTTTTGTCTTATCTACTTCTAAAGACAATATGAAGCTAATTTATTTTCTTAAGTAACACTAACTATGCCAAATTTAGCATTCCTAAGAAGAAAATCAGTGAGCTGTAAACTAGCATTATCCAGTGGCACCATGAGGAAAACCAAAAAAGCTGTTGCCTAGTTGCCACATAAGGAACTCTTAAAAGAACTGGGAGAATTACCAACTCAATGTAGTGTGCAGCCTTTTTGGGTGCTGACTTACACCAGCTGACTATAGAAAGAAGGAGACACTGTGCCTAGCTAGCTGCTCCATGTTGCTAAGGAACCCATCATAATTTGGTGAGGTTAAAAACAGTGATACAATAGAAATGCATGTCTGCCAGGACTCAAGTGAAGGAAAATAGGAAGCCCAAAGAACAGCCTGATGCGGTGTAACTGGTATATTAGGTTTTTTGCACCATTTAAAGTGTAAAAATAAAACTTATTTAGCAAATAGTTGTTTTTGAAATTCAATAAACTTATCTAAAAAGAATTATTTGGATGATATCAATTCTCAGAAATTCTAGCACTGAGATGGCATAGTAGCATATTCTTGTAATCCCAAAATTTGGGAGGTAGAATCAAGAGCTTTAGGAGTTTAAGACCAGATCTTCCAGATAAAAAATAAACATAAACATTCTGAAATTGAATACCCATCATAAAATCAAATGAATCTAACAGACATCTACACAACATTCCACCCAAACACCAAAGAATATACTTTCTTCTCATGTGTTCTCAGTAGCAAATGTGACCACATACTTGAAAACAAAGCAAGTACCAACATGTATAAGAAAATGAGATAATAACCTGTGTTTTATCTGACCACCATGAATTAAAGATGAACATCAGCAAAAGAAAAAAAATCAGAAACTTTATAAAGTCATAGAAATTAGACAACTCACTAGAACTAAATGAAAATAGCAACATGGGAGGGGTAGGGAACTTTAACAAGGATATACATGGATAAAAATATGACTTTATTCATTATAAATTAAAAAAAGAAAATAACAATACAACATACCCAAACGAATGGGACACAATGAAAGTAGTTCTAAGAGGCAAGTTCATAGCACTGAGTGATCACCTTCAGTTTTTAACATGTGGCAACAGAACTGAAAACATTAGAGCTAGAAGAAATAATTCTGAAAAAGATTATATGGGAAGAAATAATTACACTTAGTGTTAAAAATAAAATAAAAATAAATAAATAACAAAACAAATAGCTACTAAGAATCAATGAAAGAATTAATTAGTTCTTTGAGTAAATCAACAAGACTGACAACCCTTAGCCAAATAACCAAATAATAGTGAATAGAAAGACTCAATTTAATAAACTAGAGGTAGGGGGGCATTACAATAAACATGAAGCAAATTCAGAGACACATAAGAATATAGTGTTAAAGAATGTATTCATCAATTGGAACACTTAAAAGAAATGGATGAATTTCCTGACATGGCTTACCTGAAGTTAAATTATAATAAAATAAGCAATTTAAATAGACCCACAGCCCCCACTGAAGTAGAAGAAATAAAACGCTCAGAGAAAAATAAATTCAACACAGAAATATATCAGATCCTTTAAGGACTAATGCCAGCACTCCTCAAAATATTGCCCCCCAAAATGAAGGAACATTTTCTAATTCTTTTGTGGAAACCACTATTCCCTTGATACAAAAACCACATAAAGACCAAACAACAATAAAAAGAAATTGTAGAATAATATCCCTTATAAATATAGACACAAAAAGGTCAATGAAATACTTGTAAAAATGAATCTAAGAAAACATCAAAAATTATTCATTATGAACAAGTAGGCTTCATCCCAGAGATGCAAGGAGTTTTCAGCAAATGTAAATCAATAAATGTAATCTAACACACACACACACAAAGACTGAAAGACAAAAACCACACGATCATCTCATTAAATGCAGAAAAGGCCTTTGATAAAAGCCAACATCCCTTCATGAGAAAAGTTCTAGAAAAACACAGAATATAAGGAATATACAGAATATATCTCAACATAATAAAAGCAGTTTTCAATGAACATAAATAGAAACTCAAAGTATTTCCACTATAATCCGGAACAAGGCAAGGTTGTCCATTCTCTTCATACCCAGTCTATATAGTACTTGAAGTCTTATGTAGAGCAATAAGACAACTGAGGGAAATCAAGAAGATGAGATACAAACAGGAGAGGAAGTAATCAAAGTATCTTTGTTTGCAGATGATATGATTTTATATGTAAAAGATTCCAAAACTTCTTTCCATTAAAGAACTTCTATAGCTGATAAACCTCCAGCAAAATAGCAGTAGTTAAAATTAACACACAAAAACCAGTAGCTTTCCTATATACAAATGATGAATATGTTGTGAATAAAATCAGGGAAACAATACCTTTCATGAGAGTCTCAAAAAAGTATCTGGGATAATTCTTAACTAAGCAAATGAAAGATTTTTTTTATAATAAAAACATTGATATTGAAGAAAGAAATTAAAGAAGATATTAGAAGATGGAAATATCTCCCATGCTTATGAATAGCTAAGATTAATATTCTGAAAATGGACATCCTACCAAAAGCAATCTACAGAATCAGTGTAATCTCCATAAAAACTCAACACTTTTATTCACAAATACATTATAAATATAAAAAATAAATATTTTTTATATAATTTATAAAATAATTATATCTGAAATATAAAAAATTCAGAATAGCTAAAATGATCATGGGTAATAAAAGAACTTCTGGAGTTATCACATCTCAAGTTACAAGTTGTATTGCAGAACTATCGTAATAAATATAATACAGCATGATATTGGCATAAAAACAGACATGTTGACCAATGAATTTAAATTGGAGACCCATAAAAAATCCCACACAGCTATTGAGATTTGATTTTTGACAGATAAGCCAAAAAATACATACTTGAGAGATGGCAGCACCTACAACAAATGGTGTTGGTCAAACCAGATAGTCTTATGCAGAAAAATAAAAATAGATTCATATGTATCATCCTACACAGAACTCAACTTTAAATGGATCAAGAACTTCAATATAAGACCAGATACTAAGAAACTGTTAAAAAAAGAAAGAAAGAAAGAAAAAGGAAGAAAGAAATGAAGGAAGGAGAGAGGGAGAGAAGGAAAGAAGAAAGGAAGGAGGGAGGGAGGAAGGGAGGGAAGAAAGCAGGAAAGGGAAAATGGGCTTGAACTCATTGGCACAGGAGAAGAACTGATGTTTAATTTTTAGTATATATTTTGAAGATTTTAATTATTTAATTTTTGTGTGTGTGTGTGTGTGTGTGTGTGTGTGTGTGTGAATGTATGCATAGGGCACTGAAATTATCACCAACCAGGGCAGGCTATATCTTAAGCTGACAGAAAAACTTGGATATGTCCACATGACAGTAGTTTTGCATGTATGCATCTGGCTCTGAAAGTGAGAAAACCATGAAGGCTTTTTCCAGTATTTCAAAAAAGCTATTGAAGACAGACAATATGAAGTAGAGTCAGATTCTATGCAAGGATCTATGGGCAATGCACAAAGGCATGAAAAAGGCAAAGCCCACAGAAGAGAAATCAGGGTGTATAGACAGCAATAACATGAACGATGTCCTGGAGCAGGCCTGAGCAGGTCAATGATAGTTCCAGTGGCCTACTAAACTGGGAAAAATTGACACCTAGATGGTCTATGGTCTTGTTCAAGCAGAAGACACTTGTTACTGGTACTTACCCTTTAAATGAATGTGTGTGTGTGTGTGTGTGTGTGTGTGTGTGTGTGTGTGTGTGTGTGTGTGTGTTTATGCCTTTGAACTTTCAGTGTTCAGTGAGAGGCTCTGGAAAGAGGAAAGAGTGGAGAAAAATAATGTAATTATATTATAAACTCAAAAAATAAAATAAATAATTTTAAAAGCCTGCACAGCATAGTGTCCATGTGTGCAGTTTGATGCCAAGTCATTACTTTTTAATCTGACACTAATTCTACCATGCAACTCATGTGTCAATATGATCAAACATTTACTCCTTTCACAAATGATAATACATTTCATTCATGATTTTCTATTACAGACTGAGTATCCTACAAACACAATTTTTGGCACCATTAATATTTTGTATTTCAATTTCTTTCTGCTTGGATAATATTTTAATCTCCATTATGAGTTATCAGAAGGAGGGGACCCAAGTCTCAACACAAAATTAATCTATGTTTGTTAGACCTGTGCCATGAGTGTAATTTTATACAGTATTGTTCTGTGGGCACAGTAGTTTTATTTTGCTGTTGACACTGATGAATGAATTTTTATTAAAAAACTAATTATGATATATTAATTGTTGGACTGAAGTTAGAGAAGAAGGTTCAGAAGTATGTTGAGCAGGACAGTCCCAAAGCCAACTGAAATTAGTGCCACAGAGACTGGTGGCAACATGGAGGATGCTGGGCAGAGTCTGTTCTGATAGCATCCTGTTATGGCATTTCCATCCATCTAGCTCCCAGAGCATTCACCTCTGGAGAATAAGCCTAGATTATTTTGTATTTGATCATTGCAGTCAGAAGGAGGAGAAAAGGGACTCTTCAGTGCACTCAGGCCAGAGACTTCTCTAGGAGACATATTATATTGCCACCCAATCTCTGATCCAGGGGAGCCACCAGGCACTGAGGCTCCTCAACGTAAAAAAAAAAAAAAAAAAAAAAAAAAAGATCGAATCTTCTCAAATTGCGACCCAGCTCTGGAATCTTCTGAAGATTTGATGGACATGTACAAGAAATGCTATTTCAAGAAAGACGATTTAATTCTGATATCAAGGGCTATATCAAATTAAACTATAGTGGCTCTTTCACTCAGGTTGGGAACTGGCTGGACAAGAACATGGCACCTATCACAAGCACTATTATTGAACGGCACAGAGCCATTTAATAGATAAGCCACAGGAACAGAGCTAGACTCCAGAAGCTGAAGCAATGACATATGACAGTTCTTTTAAAAGCTGCTGCTGGTGTGTCCATTGCTGCTGGTATTGTCACAATGTATGGCTGTGTACCAGCACTCAGTGCATGCCACATGGCTCATCCATAACAGGGACAGGATAGGAACTGAAGTTAGGTAAGAATTGAGAAGTCTCTGGGGGAGGAGCTGAGTAGTGCTTCTGCATTGCCACATATACATAATAAGAAAACAGGTAGCTGATACAGGCTCTGTTTCATTCTGCCTCCACTTCCAGATTGAAGAAGTCATAGACAATGAGAGATGCTAAAAACCACATGTCTTGGTTTAGTTAGGAAAACCATTTAGTTAAAGCCTTAAGTTTTTTTTAAAAGTGTAGCTGGGTCACATCACCTTTATAGATGGACTCATTTTGGGCTCCTTCTCAGCCGTGGACACAAAGGGAAAAAGTAAATACCAGAGTAAATGTGAACATAGAACTGAGCACTTGCCACAGACAGACACAAAAGTGGACACAGAAGTGAAGACTGTGCCACAGACTGTTGTACAAATTCTAATTGGTCTTTTAATAAAAGCTTGAAGCCAGATATTGGGGAAAAGCTGGAAGATCAGAGACAGAGGAACAAGCCACAGCCACTCTCACCCAGCCAACTGCCTCAGGCTAAAAGGGGAAGATCCTGTCTCCATGAATCCTCATATTCAATGTCTCTGAGTCCTCAGCTGTATGGGAAGGGGCAAACTATCTCATCCTGCCTTATATTTCTTTCTCTGCCAAGCCATATCATTCCCTGGTTCAAAGGCGTGTCTGTTTCCCCAGTACTGGGAGCAAAGGCATGGGATCTCAAGTGCTGGGATTAAGGGTATGTGCCACAGCTGTCTGGCTATTTGGCTTTAAACTCACAGAGATCCAGGTGGATCTTTGTTTCTGCCTCCCAAGTACTAGGATTAAATTGTGTGTGTCACCACTCTTTGACTTCTAGGGCTAACTCTGTAGCTGGCTCTGTCCTCTGATCTTCAGGAAAACTTTTTTTTTTTTTTTTTTTTTTTTTTTTTTTACGAGCATACACAGTATATCCCCAACAGACATAGAAAATAGTGGACACAAAAGTGAACACTGCTAGGAACCAGGAAAAAGGAATGTACGCCAAGTCATAGAGGACTCACCATGTTGGAAACCATCTTTGGGTCTGGGTGTGCTTCCTGTCTGAGATGGATAAGTTTCCTTTGTGTCTGTCTAAGAAAGAGATTCTGTCCAATATTTTCTTCAATGCTGGCTTGGTTGTAAGAACAAACATCCCCAGAAAGAACAATAACAACCTTTATCGAATCTTCTGTAAGGCTAATCAATTGATTAGAATGTAAATGACTAGAAAGTTTGGAAAGTTACAAGTTCAAAACCAAACTATCTTTGGCCATTAACCCCCTTAGTAGTCATTTATTTTTCACCTCTGTGGACTAACATATTAATGATAATTTACATAAACCCTCTGGAATGTACAGACACTTAGCTCCTACCAAACAAAATGCTAACAGCACAGACACATTTACATCTAGAGCCAAGATATTCATGATTTTTTTCTGACTAGTCTCCATGATGTTTCTACCAATGTATTTAAAAAATATCATTTATGACCCTTATTCTGTTTCTATTAAACCCCATAAGGTTGCTACTATGTTGGTGAAGAGAGAAAACTCAGTTCAAGAAACCTCATTTTGCATTCTAGTAGCTATTTTATAAAAAAGTAAAATAAAGTTGAGTTTCTCATTTCTGGCAGGGGAGGTGGTGCCCAGGTCTGGGAGAAGAATAGTCATACCTGATCAGTCCTGGGAAAAGAACATGCCCTAAAAGAATAAACCTAGCAGGGGCCTCCCCAGTCTGAGAGAAGAATAGCTTCCTACCTGACCAGTTCTGGGCGATTAGCCAAGACATCTGCCCAGTCCAAGGAAAGGAATAGATTGTGACTTGCTCAGTTCTGATAAAAGGCAGCCACCCCACATACGGTCCCAGTGAGGTCCATTCTGGTAGGGTCTGAGGAGTCTCTGCAGCAGAAAGATCTTAAGCATGAGCCAATAAGTAGCACGTCAGCACCCTTTCTCCAAGCAACAATTTTCTTGTAACTTTTGCCTATAAAACACCCCTTGTAACCAAAGACAGGAGCTACTTCTTGCCCTGTTACAACAGAAGCTTGGAGTAAGCTCGCTGCCAATCAACCTTGCTATTGCATTCCGGACATCCCTGTCTCTGGTGGTTTCTCTGGGGCTCAAGTTTGGGGCATAACAGTTGGAATATAAGTCAATAAAAACTGAATCAGTGTCCCTGGGTTATTGATCACTCACTCACATTTGGCTCGGTATAAGGCCTCCTTTGAGGAGGGTGCTGAATGTTGATGTTGGCAGTTGTCATTATTTGTGTTTTTCATGAAATGTCCTTATTTTCCACAATTGTTAATGGATAATTTTGCTGGGTACAGCAATATTTGTTGACAGTTCCTTAATTTCAGAATGTGAAATATATCATCTCATGATTTTCTGCTTTTAGGGATACTGACGAGATCAGATTTCATTTTTCTGATGTTTCTGCCTTTGTATAGGAGTTGATATTTATTCCTGTGGTGATATATTTTATATTTAATAAAATCAGCCTGGAATATCAGAGGATAGAATCACCCACAGTCAAGCCACTATGGTCAGAGAGTAGTAACTCCCACCTTTAATCCCAGCACAGGAATTGACAGTTGGTAACTCAGGCCTTTGATTGCAGCATGGGAATGACTTGACTGGTGATCTATGTCTTTAATCCCATTACTCAGGAGACAGATATCTTTCTGTGTTTCTATGAGTTCAAGGCCTAACAACTAAACAGTTGAAGGTTCCCCTGGTGTGCAGAAGACTTTTAATTTGATGCAATCTCATTTGTCAATTTTTGTCCTTGCCTTTTGCACTCCTTGATCCCTTTCAGGAAGTCCTTTCATGTGCACAGGGGTTGACATGTACTCTATGCAGTTTCCTTTAACAGTTTCAAAGCATCTGTTTTAGGCTGAAGCCCTGGATCCATTTGGCATTGAGCTTTATGCAGTGTGAGAGATAAGGAACAAGATTCATTCTTTTATATGCAGCCTTTGAATTTCCCAGCACAGTTTGTTGAAAATGCTGCATTTTTTTTCAATGAATTTTGGTTTCTTTGTCAAAAGTCAGGAGGCCATGGGAACATGTGGTTATATTTGGGTCTCATTCTATTCTGCTGGCTACTTTGTCTGCTTTGGTTAAGATGACTCTATAGAGTAACCTGAAGATCAGGTATGCTGACTCCTCTCACATTTTCTCCTTTGCTCAAGATTGCTTTGCTTTTCCTTAGTCCTTTGAGCTTACTTTTAATATTTTTTATTTCTATGAAGAACTGTCCCAGAAGATTGATTGGAATTATATTAAATTTTGGGGTTCTATTTGGTAGTGGCCATTTTTCATCAGATTAATTCTTCTAATCCCAGAGCAGAGCAAGTCTTTCCAACTTTGAGTATCTTCCTCAACTTCATTCTTCAGTGTTAAGAACTTTTCACTGTAAAGATCTTTCACATCTTTGATTAGGTTTATTTCTTAGTATTTTACTTTATTTTGTGGCTATTGGCAATGAAATTGTTTTCTTGGTTTATTTCTCAGTATGTTTGTCATTTGTATATAAGAAGGTTACTAATTTTTATGTTTTAATTTTGTGCCCTTCTATTTTAATGGAATTATTTATCAGTTTAAAGAAGTTTGGTGAACTCTTTAGAGTCTCTTGTAAAGAGCTAATGTTTCTTTATTCATTTATCTGCTCATTTGAGTCCTCTCTATGGAAATCATACTTTGTATTTCAGCTCTCTTTTTTTTTCTGATACTGAGAAATTGTGAGCTTATAGGGGTATCATACAGTATTGCTGTCTTGGATACTGTTCTATTTCTGGGATGAAATACCCTGGCCAAAAGCAACTTGGGGAATAAAGTGTTTATTTCAGTTTATATGTCCTGATCTCAGTTCTTTGGAAAGGGATTAGGACAAAAGTTGAGGGCAGGAACCTGGACAAAAGAGCTAATATAGAGGCCACAAAGGCTGTTGCTTATTGGCTTGCTCTTCAGGGACTATTCAACCTGCTTTTTTATGGTACCTACAACCACTGTCCCAGGGATGGCCCCACTCCCTATGATCTGGGCCTTCCCATAACAACTTCAACCAAGAAAATGTACAAGTTTGTCCAAGGCTAATCTGGTGGGGCCATTTTCTCAAAAAGCATTCTTTATTGACTCTATCTTGTATGAACTTGACATAAAATAATACAGTTGTTGTCTCATAAAATAATACAATTGTTGTCTCATGTTTTTTGTGTCCTTTGTTGAATATTCTGTGTTTTAAAAATATATTGTAATTAATAAATAAAAATATGTAAAATAAACATAATTATATCACTCCCCCTTCAGCTTCTCCAGTGCCTCTTCCCTCCAACTCTTCCTGAGTCTTTCTGTCATGCTCCTCTAGAGTGTTTGTAGTGGGAATCCGAGAGCACACCTTGACTTAGAGGTATGACTTTTGGGCCTTGAGGGCCCATGTACAGGGCATGGGCAGGCCAGTTTAAAACCTAGTACACCCCATCTCTCTTCTTGTTTTCTCCCTCAAGCTCTGGGAGAAAGGACCAGACTGGTTTCTACCTCAAGGACTACTCTAGTCTTTCAGGAATTGCCCAATCTCTTAACTCAGTGAGTGTTTCAGATAAACCTCTTAATAAATTTTAATCTTTTTATATAATCAGTTGTAGTGATTAATACCAGCTATAATTGATGACTTTGTTTTCCTTGATTGATGTCACAGACACACACCTAGAAATGGCTGCCTAAATCAGGTCTAAATGAGGACAATACCAATAGACATGCTAATGCAGAAAGGTAAAAATCTCACAGGAGTCCCAGCTCCTAGATAAAAAGCTACAGTGACTGACTGCTCAGAGGGAGAACCTCTCTCCCCCAAGGATGAGTGCATTGATTGATTATCCAGTAAAGTATGGTCAGCTCTAAAATCACATATACACAAACAAGAAAAACAGAGATGACAGGTACTTACTCACGTGGCCGTGGATCTGTCTTCCAGTGTTTTGTCAGTTGCCCCATTTGTTTCTGTTCACTCTATTTTATTTGATTAATTCTGGTGGGCTATCTTTCATCTGTTCTGCTCTAGGAAAGAGGCTAAGTCCAGCAACAAATGTGGCTGCAGCAGTACTGTGTTAACCGCAATAGGGAGCATTGTGCCTCCTTAAAGGCTCAGAAACATTATAGAAATCATAGCCTATGTTTGTCTGTTTTTAATGTTTTAGGGTCAAGTGTAACAATTTTAAGTAGTGCAGTGGAGAGAGAACAGAAAAGGAGGAGCAAAGGAGTGAAGAATGAGAAGGAAATAGTGTAGAGGCAAAATGCAATGGAGAAGAATGTTTTATACTAGATCTAGAGAAAGAAACAGCAGATAAAGACTTTTACAATGAAATACAAGAACTGGAGAGATGGTTCAGCAACTACTCTTCCAGAAGACTTGAATTCAACCCCTCCAACACCTATATGGCAGGTATTAACATCTAAAAACCAGCCCTAGAGGGATCTGATACTCTCTTCTAGCTTCTCCTCCCCTACCAGCTCCACATTCACAAAACATACATAACACAATAAAAACATCAAAAACAAAACAATGGGATACAAACTTCAGATGTTTAAATAAACTAACATTTGTGGTCACAGAAAAAATACCAACAGAACCACAGACCCATGTTGTAGAGAGCTGCATACAGCCACACCATTAACTGTAGAGAGCTGCGTACAGCCACACCATAAGATGGCGCTGGCCTTGAGCACTCTCCCTGATAAACAACTCCATATTTGGCTAGGCCAAGGATCTGGCTTGCTTCCGCATATCTGAGCCTATTGGTGATGCCCACGTGGCTATCTTGGATTGGATGCCCTGAGGGTATTTAGCTAAGAGCAGGCTTCCCCCCAGGCAGTTGGAGAGTAGTAGTAGTAGTTAGTGAGTGAGTGAGTGAGTGAGAGAGTGAGTTAGTCAGTCAGTCAGTAGAAACCAGATTGTAAAGGACCCGAATAAACTGCAAAGAGAAGGATCCGGTGTTGCGTCTTCCTTTTTTTTTTTTTTTTTTTTTTTTTACAAGAAACAGTGTTTTGTTTTAATAATTTGACCTTTTAAATTTTATTTTATTTTAGCACCTGCCACATGTCATGGTTGTTTAGAGCATTTGAATATTATTTCTCATCTATTGCCACTGCTGTTCTTCCCTCTTCCTCAGGGGGGATGGAGTGAAGTTCTTCTCACCATGCACATCCTGAGAGAAGGTCTTGATTTTAGAAAACAGGAGAAAAGTGATGTTGGAATCATTTCTAGTGACAGCCTTCTTTTCTTTTCTTTTCTTTTTTCTTCTTTATTTTGTATTTATCAAAAAAAAAACACAGTAAAAAGAATTTAAAATGTGGAAGAGTTAACAATAACTATACAGAGGATAAGAATGATAAGCATGGCTTATCAAGGGAAGAAATACAAATAAGATTGCTACACCTATATTTTCTTTGTGTTCATCTTTCCCTCTGAATTTTTTTTCCATCCCTGTATATCCTT